>JALJEV010000644.1:2400000-3000000 GCA_026586105.1 Hylodesmum podocarpum
ACCTATGAAAATAGGAACAAGTCTATTATTGTAACAACTTTTAGAGTGGGCCCAATTCCACGCTCTTGTCGACGACGCGAAGCCCAATAACCGCGACCAGTGCCTTTGACAATTTACCACCTTCGATGACTCTTATCGCGAGTGTTCAACGCGCTGGAGCAAAGCGCGTGGAGGGAAATTCAAATGTTCAGGTGGGATAAAGCCAAGAAATGCAAAGCCCCGAAACTCTGGTACACTTCCTTTTATCGCTAAATATTAATATTAACTGGACCCAGGTCACGCGCTCCTCCTTGAAAGCGTGACAACACGCGCTTCAACTCCGTTTCACTCTCCTCACAGAAAGAGCGCTTTTCGTTTTGAAGTTTCAAACTCTTCTTTCACTTTCTCCCCTAACAACACTGTTTGTTTCCCGAGAAAATTTTCTGAAAAGGGGAAAAGAGAGAGAAAGAGAGAGAAAATAGAGAAATGATAACAAGCGTTGAATTCACCTCCGTTTAGATTCTTCATTCTTCGACTATATTTATCGTCTCTCGTGCGCGTTCGCGCATAGTGCATACTAGTGTTCGATCAAAAAATCGATTGCGAATTTCGAAGTGAATGAGTGTGGTTCGATGCCGCGATTGAATTCCACCGTACGACACAACCGTCAGAGCTCCGATAACTTCATCCTCGACGCTCACGGAAGATGGTTACACTCTTCGAATTTCGCGCAGGTGAGGTTTTCGTCTTCGTTTTCGCTTTCTCGATCATTTGTTTCGTTTTGTGAAAATTAACCACCGCTAGAGGTAACTAACTAACTGTTTGTTGTATGTACGGAACGAATAATTTTGTGCAGGAGTTCGGGACTCGATCTTCGAGCTTGAGGAAAAACGACGATGATCGCGTTTACACCAGTGGCTTGCTTGATCTTCATTCCTTCGATACCGAGCTTTTACCTGAGGTTTAACGATTGTGTGTGTGTGTGTGTGTTTGGACATGCTTATTCTGTGTACGGAAAGAGTTTATAGTGAAATTGATCTTTTAGCTGAAAAGCTAATATGTTTTTGTTTCATTCAGTTTGAATTTGGCTGATTTTCTTGAATGTGCATGATTTTACTGTTAATTCGTTGTTGTAATTATTTAAGTGAATTTTGCGGGATAATTGCTGTAAATTCGGTTTACGTTGTTCAACATGATGATTTGTGTCAACATGCAAGTGACTGGAAATTTTGATTTGATTCTTAATAGATGCATGGTGTTCACAATGAATATTTAATGAATCATACCGTTTGGGGACAAAGTTCTGATGAGTATGAGTCAATTCTCTCTGGCAACAAACTTGTACAAAGGTCTCGGGGCTTGCCTGAGAGTCACGTCCTTAAAAATGTCTTAACAGCAGATAAAGAGAGAGCAAACAATGTTGCCAAGATCAAAGTTGTGGTATGCTTTTATCATCGCATTTCCTTTTAATTTCCCATGTGATTTTGTTTTTCCTTTTGTGGATGAATTAATGACATTTTGTTTAATTAAGTATTGCATTTTGGCTGATAATCCCGTGATCTGTTGCAGGTTCGGAAGAGACCACTTAACAAGAAGGAAATAGCAAAGAGAGAGGAAGACATTATTTCCATAGATTCAAATTTTCTCACAGTGCATGAAAGAAAACTCAAGGTGAGTTAGTGTAAGGTTGTCATAAAAACCTACATTTTCATGATGTGAACTCTTGATTGAATTTGTTCTTAAATATATATTATCAAGTTCAATACAAACTACGCTATGCTGCCTTTGCAGCAATTGGCATGCGATATTTTGACCAACAAGTACTTTTCACAAGCAATTCAGGAGTCAACCAAACCACTTAACATCAGGACATAATACTCTGCTGCTTTTATCTATCATACTTTAACATGAAACTTCCATTTATTAAGCAATGTCTTGTGCTTTTTATGTCCTATTAAAGACTTTTTAGAATATAAGTTGCATTCCAAAAGTTTAGGTATGAATTTTTTACAAACGCAACTTTTTCAGTGATTCTAGCCTTTTTTGGAATATTTATAGCATCTTTTTTTTACAAACCGGTTTATTCAGATTTACAAAATTTGAATTTATTAAATTTCTTTGAAAAAAGTGTTCCTAATAAAATCGTTACCGATAATTTTCAAAATGTCATATATGGTTGGTCATATAATATGTCTAATAGAATTTGATAAGTATGAACTTCCAAAAAAAAGTATACTACCGATGTTCCTGGCAAATCTCAATAATTTCAAAGTTGCTGTTCTCATCCTGTGTCCGTGTCTAAACAATTCAAATCGCACTGACTGGACCTTACAATTAGTGTAAAAGAGACAATTACCAGGGTCATGAATTTCTAATTGGTGCTCAAGTTACAATTTTACAATTGAAATATTCATATTGAACTTGGATGTTTGGGTATTGTACCTTTTTCTGAGTTGTATCTCCACTTCACCGTGTCTGCAGGTTGACTTAACAGAATATGTTGAGAAACATGAGTTTGTTTATGATGCTGTGCTGAATGAAGGTGTTTCAAATGATGAAGTGAGTATTTGGCTATATTTGGCTCTTGTGATCATGATGACTAACTATTCAATGGTTTCACTAGCTTATTTACATATTGTTGGTCTAGGTGTATGCTGAGACTGTGGAGCCTGTTGTTCCACTGATTTTCCAACGAACAAAGGCAACTTGCTTTGCATATGGTCAAACTGGTAAAATTTTGTTTATTGTAAATTGAAAAATGTGTCACTGAGCACTGAGAACCAAATCATAAAAATTAATAATAAATTTCAATAAATTAGTATTGAACTGAACAATTACTATCTGTTCACTACATTTTTAGGACAAAAGCACTGAATAAGTGAGTGTACTTGATTTTGTTTTCTTCGTCTTCTTTATTTTTCATTGTCAAATTTCTTCCCTGAATTCTATAAACTCCCTCTTCCTATTGCTTAGTTGAACCAAGCCCATTTCCTTTGTTTTCTTAACTGCACCATGTATTCTAATTGAATCAGAATGTTTATCTTGTCAGGAAATGCATAAAGCTTTTTGGAAAACATGTGCATTTTATTTACCTTGATTTTCTCCTACCTCTGAATTCTAGTTGATATGAAATTACTTTATCATCTAGGGAGTGGGAAGACATATACTATGCAACCATTGCCTCTCAAAGCATCACAAGATATTTTAAGATTAATGCACCACACATACCGGAACCAAGGTTTCCAATTGTTTGTTAGTTTCTTTGAAATATATGGGGGAAAACTTTTTGATCTCCTCAATGATCGAAAGTAAGTCATCATCTTGTGAGCTGGAATAAGTATATCTCCTTGGGGGCTTTCAGGGTTATTTGCTTGATTGGTTTATGATGTTGCAGAAAACTTTTCATGAGGGAGGACGGGAAACAGCAGGTTTGCATTGTTGGCTTGCAAGAATATCGAGTATCTAAGGTTGAGACAATCAAGGAATTTATTGAGAGAGGAAATGCCACAAGAAGTACTGGTACAACTGGAGCAAATGAGGAATCTTCTCGATCACATGCTATACTACAGCTTTGTATTAAGAGATCAGCTGATGGGAATGAATCAAAGCCTGCTCGAAATGTGGGTAAATTATCTTTTATAGATCTGGCTGGAAGTGAACGTGGTGCAGATACTACAGATAATGACAAGCAGACTAGGTGAGGTTTTGTTTTATCTTCAACTAGATTTTGTCAGCTGATATTTCATTTGAGTATCTGGAAGACTTACCAAATAATGTATGGGTACATGTCCAGTAGTACATTAGATTGCCTATTCGGTTTCATTAACTTTGTTTTAAACTTTAATTCTAGGATTGAAGGGGCAGAAATAAATAAAAGCTTACTTGCTCTGAAAGAATGCATTAGAGCTCTAGACAATGACCAAGGGCATATCCCTTTCAGAGGAAGTAAATTAACTGAAGTTCTGCGAGATTCTTTTGTTGGTGATTCACGCACTGTAATGATATCATGCATTTCACCTAGCTCAGGTTCATGTGAGCATACCCTTAACACATTAAGATATGCTGACAGGTATGCAATTTGAAAATTTCTGGTAAGGAAGTGATTGATATGATATGATAAAATATTCTAATTGATAGTTACATTTCAGAGTGAAGAGCCTGTCAAAAGGGAACAGCTCTAAAAGGGATCTCCTTTCTTCCTCAAACCTTAGGGACTCCACTGTGTTGCCTGTGTCTTCCGTTTTATCTCATGATGATACTTTCGAGGCTGAAACAGCATATGTTTCTAGTGATAGGAATCGATTTGGTTGGCCCAGACAGCTAGAAAGAGAACCCTCTCCTCCAAATAATGTGGACCGCGTTCCAAGTGGTAGAATGGGGGGAAATTTGGTGCCATCTGTGTATTCTGATCCACAAAATGGTCAAAGAGGTATTCAAAATGACAGAACTGCAAATGAATATGATTACCTAGGACCAACATATGAACAAGACAGAACAAGAAAAACAAGTAAGAGGGTGGATAACAACCATGTATCTGCTGTGGAGGACAAGAGGAATATAGAATCTCGTGTTAAACATGTGGATGCATCATATTTTGAGGCTAATCATTCTGATGCCGACTATGATTTAAATGTCCTCCTGAAGGTACACGCATTATATTCTTTTGCCATTTTGACTAAATGTTTTTGACTATTGAAGTACTAAATGGTACCTGTTTTGCTTGTTAAATAGGAAGAGGAAGATCTTGTAACTGCTCACCGGAGACAGGTGGAGGAAACAATAGACATTGTTAGGAAGGTATGTATACACATATTACATCTTTCTTTGATGGTTTGCTAAGCTTGGTTATTTTTTTTTTTCTAAAAAAAAATTTTTAACTTATGCAGGAGATGAATTTACTTGTTGAAGCTGACCAACCAGGAAATGAACTGGATGATTATATTTCCAAATTGAATACCATTTTATCACAAAAGGCTGCAGGAATTTTTCAGTTGCAGACACAGTTGGCTCAGTTTCAGAAGCGTTTAAATGAGTATAATGTTGTTGTATCTTCTGGAAATTGACGAGTCTAATGAGCAAATGATTGATGTCTTGTGGATGAGAATTTCTTCATTCTCTTAGGTATTGCTTCTATGATTTCATTGCCGTGGATTGTTTCTCAATCGTTACAAATGTTGATGTTGACAAGATCATTGTGGGTGGGTTTTGGAGTACAGAAGAAATAGGAATCAAACCCGTCTTTGTTCTACACTTGATTGCTTAGATGAGTCACTGTTGTGACTTGATCTGAATTGAACTATTCATAAAGATGTATGTCCACATGCTTATTTGACATACTATTATTACCTGTGTAGAGTCAATGTAAAGTCAAACTACCCTGTTGGGAGTTGCTTGAAGTTTGCAACAGATGTATGTAATTTTTTGTTTGCATACCTTCTTCCATACTTTGCTTGTGGCATGTTTGTCGTGTCTTGTCCTCTAATATTGGTTCAGAGTGTACCCTTTTCTTTTCCTGTTTATGATAATGTGAAATCTAGGCAGGTGTTATAGAGTGAGTGATCTCAGGTCAATGAGTGAAGAATTATAGTCGGATATAAAGAATGAAGGGTCACTGGAATCTAGTCGAAATGTCCTTATTGTTGCTTCTTTTTGCTTCAGTAGATGTTAAGGTGTGCATGTTAGAAATTGACTATACGTATTATTATCAACAGCGAAAGGAATAGGGCTTCAAGCCTTACAGCCTGCAAAATCCCCTTTAGTCACAATCTGCGGGTTGTTCCTTTGTTGCTTCGAAAAATATTTTCAAGCAAGTGCTGATAATACCAACTGATTGGGTCCCCCTGTGATTAGATAATTTCACACATAACTTGCAAAATTCCACTTGAATTCCTCATAGTCGTTCTTGACACTTGTCCCTCTTTGATCCCCATTTTAGTGCCCGTGTCTTTCAAATCACGACGTAGACACAGGTCGTTTGACATGTCATTGTGTCAAAATAATTGATGCATTTTATCATGATACTCACTGTCCACGTCTAACGTGTTTTCGTCTGTTGTACCTAAAGCTTGGTGATGTGTCATTCTTTGGCACTATCATTGTACCTAAACATTAAGCGTCGTCATAAATTTCTGGTCGAGCTTTGATCATTGTAGTCTTGGCCACGTGTTGTATGCGTCGGACACACTGATCCAAAGTGATGCTCTGACTTTGCCCAATGAAATTTTTTCTTCATGCTCTATATTAGGAGCATCATAATATTAAACAATCTTGAAGATGATGACTCTAACCCCTTTAAGATTGTTAGAATAACTTCTCTAATTGTATTTATCATTTACAATGGAGGTACTTAATCTCATTTTTTTACTTAGCGTAAATTCGATAATCTCTACTATATTTCTGGTGAAGTTCAAGTGTTTTAGCAAGTTTATGTAAAATTTTATATTAGTCTCTTTCAAAATAGAAAAATATTTGGTAGACCACTGTAATAAGCAGATAACTAGATAATTAGTTATAAAATGTGAAGAAAGAGAAATATATATATATATATATATACACACACACACGTTATGTCTTACGAGTGAGTTAACTGATTGACTATGTATTCCAGTTGGTTGTGAAATAAAGTCATTCAAAATTCTGACGTACACAAAATGTCAGTGTATAATTTCAGTTTATAATGAAATTATATTTGAAAAAAATGAAAAATGAATGGTTAGTATTTCTTCCAATTGAGAATGTTATCTTTGTCTGTGACAGTGTTACCCTCATCCAGTTATCTTGATGAGGACATTGCTGTAGTCTAGCCAGACAACAGGCATGTCATGCTGATTCTAAACCCTACAATGTATTGGGACTTTTGCTAATTGCCAAATGCCAAAGTTTGGCTTGAAAGTGAACTTTTCAGATTCTGGTAAATGTATCACCAAACAGTGCCAAATGCTGCAAAGAAAAGCTAAAAGCTCTACATCTTTATTCTTATCATTTTCATGTTCAGTTTTTTTTTTTTTTTTTTTTTTGGCATGCAAGACTTGAACGCTGAAATTTTGAATTCAGCCAAAACGGATTCAAAATACATTAAATATCTTGTTATAAGTTTAAATTTTTTGGTGAATATAACTTCAAATAAATTCATCAGAACATAAATATAAATTATATTTTAAATTAATTGACAGGAGAAAAAAAACTATAACAAAAGAATTGATCATTAATTAAAAATATCCCCTATTTTTTGTGTTCAATGACTATGATAAGATTCAAATATAGGATCATGCACATCTACCTAATGATACATATAATAAAATTCTTAATTATCAAACCTTGCATATTTTATAAAATTGGTTTAAGTTTTTCTAGATTTTGAATGTCCGTTTTATTGTTTCACCAGCAAAATAAATCATTACAAATTCATAGGTCCATTTTGCAACAAATTGTTAGCAAGAAATGAAAATTGGACATTGAATTTAATATTTTGTGTCGGTAAACAGTGTTATTAACTGCTCATGTAATCCAAAACTAAAGGTACACAAGGTCTAGGGCAAGGTTTGACTATGGAGATATGAGAATCTATAGTGACTATAGTGACAGCCACCACTTGCAATTTGATGGTCATTTCCCCTCCACGTGTCAATCAGCTTTCACCTGTTGTCTTGTCTTGTTTTTCAAAGACACCATGAAAACCTAGACAAAATGGTACAAGTCAAGGACGAACTTGTGAAATTGTTATTTGTCAAAACTTTTTCATATCTTTAAGTTGCTTGGAAAATTGGTCACACCCATCACACAAATACGGAGAATGAAACTATACTTTTAATTTCTTTTTGGCTAAGCAAGATTCAGTTTGATTTTGAGATTGAAAAAGCGACATGATTTTATGTTAACGTTTGATAAAGTTATTTTGAATCATATGATTCATACATAGTGTCCTATGATCACAGGCATGACATGGAAAATAAACCCACCAAATTCAGGTACCCAGAACTCAGAAGTTTTCATTTAATGAAGCAAAGATAGGTATACACATGTATCCCATTCCCACCTTAACACCATGCCAAAGTCATGAGAAAAGCTAGTTAAATCCAACTTACTAGCTATACATTTATACCAATATATGTTATTGATGATGTATCCATGCATGTGTGTATTTAAAGTAGAATTAAATAAAAAAAATTCAATTATTTTAATTTTTAATTTTTCTATTCTTTTATCAATTTTTAATCATTTATTTACTTTTCATCATTATTTTCACTCTTTAATATTAAAATAAATCATTAAATATTGACGTGAAGATAGAAAATGATGCTTTCTTTCACCACTAGATGATTTTAATTTAGTTTCAAAGATTTAAAATACTATTTAAAAATAAATGGAAAAAAAAATTAAAATGACTAAAAACTAAGATAAAAAGTAATTAAAGGTTGGAAAATTTATTTAACCATTTAACTACTATATTTATATTGGTTGATAGAACAAATGACCAGAAATATTTGATAGATACTATAATAAACAGACAATCAAGTAATTATTCATAAAATATGAAAAAAATTAATAAAAAAAAATACATAAACATATATATTTATGAACTAATTGACGGTATATTAGAGTTGATTGTATTCATATTACTTATAAACCTAGACAGACAAAAATGCACATGAACTTGATCAATTAATGCAATTAAAAAAAATTTCTTAGAAACATGTCCCCTATAAATGATTCAAAGCATATCTAAAGAACTTACTTGAAGTGATGCTAGACCCTTCTTAAAAATATACTATATATTTTGTAGTTAATTGTACTATAGACGAAAGATATGTTGCAAGTCGGTTTAAGGCAACTTAATTAATTAAGTCATGACTATTTAGCCTTTCTTATGATAAGACACAAAGATTTTGTAAATGGTTCGAAAACTTTTTGATGTTACCTTAATGTACCTATCATCTACTCTCTCAAAACCTTCTTAAATGTGTTTATGTTGTTGTTGAATGTTGGTGACCATTCATGGGTTAACAACTAGGATTTTGATGAGGAAGAAATAAAAAGCCATTGATCTAGATGTACTAGAAATTATTAGGTCATTTTAAAATATTTAGTATCTATAGTTTTAATCAATTTTTATGTGATGGGTGTTAAGTTTTTTGAATCTAAAAATAAAAATTAATAATGTTAATTACTTATCATATAAAAGTAAATTAAAAAATGTTATAATTTTTAAATCATGTAATAATTTCTCTCCCTTAAAAACAGGTGATTTAGACCTACCACACAATTCAAGTCATCATTATCCTAGATTTTCCATACAAAACAAATCTTAAATCTGGTAGTACAAGTCAAAAACACTATTAACTAAGAGTTATAAGGTGGAATATTTTATTTGATTTTGATTATTTAAAGCAATCTTATTGGTTGCTTCACTAATCCATGTGTTTTGAAAAACCTTGTTCTAGAGTTGTTTATCAAACTTAGACCCTAAGAAAACGTTTATCTGGATTTATGTACTAATAACTTGAACCAACCAATCAGTGACTTAATTTGCTTCATTACACTCAAATAATTTTCTCATCACTTAACCTACTAATCAGAGACTGGAATGTGCTTCACTGTTTAGTGCTATAGTTCTTATGTCACTCTTGCTCCAACTTTTTGTAAGTTTACCTAATATAGCCAAATCAAATTATTTTAATCACTAAAATGAACGTGACAAAACTAATCAAATTTGACACATTTTAATAACTTGGTTAAAGAATATATTGATATCAATTTTGCTTACCATTTTGTTAGAAAATATACTTGAAATATTAACATGTACCCTTGAATATATGTTTTAACAAGAATCACGTAAGAATAAATTGATATAATAAAAATTTCTGATAAAATATCTACTTTTAACTCAACAGATAAAATATATTACATAGTCTGTTTTAAAAATTGGTAATTTATCTATTTCAACGATTTTTTTAATAAAAACAAGAGTAGCATTTACTATTATTGTTCTAATTAACCAACCCATTTTGGGGAAATTTTGAAACAAAATTTAGAACTTTTTGTGAGTGGTGAAGTGTGTAAATTTAGAGAGAGCTCTTTACTCTAGGGTTGTTAATTAAGACTTACTTTATAAAACTCTTGCTTAGAGTTGTGCTTCTTGTTTTAAGTAGAAATTAACCACAAATATTTATTTCTTATTTTTTAAGTAGAAGCCACAAATATTTGTTACTAGAACCAATTGAATAAAATAACTACGCTTCAATGTAGTTATGTGGAGTGGGGATTTTTTCAGTGATAAGAAATAGAAGACAAAATTTAGGTTAGTCCTTAATCTGTTGTCTCTAATATTAATAGATTACAAACTTGCATGATCTCATATTTCATACCTGTACATACCTTAGAGCATAAAAAGAAGATTCTCAAGAAGTAATGAGAGTCATTGAATGTGATTAGATATACAATTGGACCTAATAGCATTAAACTAATTGTATTTTTATTTATTTGTGTAGGCCCAAAACAATTATCAATACGTTTTTACCATAACTTCTCATTTTATTGATTTCTTAAGCAATACTTTGCCTAACTAATTAGGAACAATGATTAGGAAAAATCTTTATTGATAAAATCTAAATCTTAGATTTCTTCATATCAAATTTACTTGACAGCGAACTGCAACTGGTAATTAATCAATCAATCAATTCATAAAATATATATATATATATATATGTATTTTTCTCTCTTTATATTATATAACTTCGCAGTGAACTATAATACATAATTAATAAGTCAATTCACAAAATATTATTTTTTTCTCTTTATATTTTATAACTTCATATTGAACTGTAATATGTAATTGATAATATAATTTTTTTCTTTTCATATTTTATAATTAATTATTAATATAATTATTTATTAAATATTTTTTTAGCTGTATAGACTGATTTGGTATCAACCATCATGAGTGCAAGATTAAGTAATGAATTAAATCAAACAAATTAGGAATTCTATTGTTTATATCCACTTATGAATTGACAGCTGTTGTTTGTAGTATAAGTCACACCTATGTAGGCCCAGAAGTAAATACTAAATTGGAAAGTACCCTAAAGCAAAGGGAAGCAAAAATACCGGAAAAGAATATAAAAATCACAAGCAAACAAGAGATTAAAAGATTCAAATTCATGCATCTCAAACTCTAAATAAAAGTCATACCCTGATGATGTTTACTTATTTAATGTTTTTGTCGTTTTAACAAGAAGAGGAATAAATTTAGCTAAAACTTTTTAGATAATCTTTGTATTTATTTGCATTGTTCTTTTGTCAGAATTAAAATTTCACATCAATAATTTGCATGATCAAAATTGAATTAAACAATATGAACATTATTGAAATTAAATTTATAATTTTAATTAAAGAACAATACTACTAATCATTTCTTCTATATTTTCCCCTTAATTTCTATTTTTACCCTTTTTATGCATTATATATCATATAATATACCACTTCTCCCTATTTTCCTCTATAATTATTTCTATTTCTCTATTATTTCCACTTAGATATTTTATGCCAAAATAGGGTGGATGAATAGCAATATGGCTCTTAATAACAATGTACATGGTCTTGTTTGAGGCTATGTTCACATTTCAACTTTGTATTAAGGGATCCAAGGGTAGTGGCATTAGTAATATAATATATATATATATATATATATATATATATATATAAATTAATTAAAACATAATAGAAGTTTTGTACATCCAAATTTTTAGGAGACAGTGCCCAACAAAGAGTCTGGATTTAATAAAATGTCTATTTCTTGTTCCCCTTTTTCAAAAATATCCTATGTATGAAGAGAACTCACATTACAGTTTCTGTGTGCTACATGAGATTTTTTATTTTTATTTTTAGGCTTTTTATTAGTTGAATCAAATTAAAAGGTCTCTAATCAATCCCTAGGTAATTGTCAATCAAGATAATAAAGACTATGGTTGATTAAATGAGCTATCATGACTTAGAATCAAATCCTTTGAATAAGCTTCATTTGGAAAAAGATTATAATGTTGAATTGAATTAAAAAAATATAAATAAAAGATTTTGGTTTTTTTGGAAGAAATCAAATTAAACATTGAAAGTAATACAAAAGGCAAAAAAGATGACAAATAAAAGTCAGTAGCACAAGATGTTCCCAAAACAAACCAATCTTGATCACCATCTACTTTAAAAAGTAGAAAAATTTCAGGTGAAATTTCAAATAAAATATAAGGAATTTGAGAGTAACTTTTCTCTTTTTTTAATTAGATATTGCATTATATTATATTAATATTCACACAAAGAACTTTTCACATTAACTAATGACATACATTTTTATCATATCTTGATAGCTTCACCCTAAGATGAATTTAAAATCATGAAATATTTTTCATTGGTTGGAAGAAGCTACATACAAGAGGAAACTAATCAAATTTCAACAACACATAGCTAACCCCTTTGTCAATAATGAGCTACCTATCTATTTAGACCTAAAAAAGTTTTGTTTATTATAACCTATAGAAAATTTTTATGATTATATAATACCAGAATGACTGGTTGTGATATAGCCAAGTATTCTTTTCTTGGAGCTTATGCTTATGCAAAATTTAATATTATTTTGGTCTCAACACTTTGGAAAGTGAAGTGGGCAAGGTGGATTAATATATTCAAAAGCATGAACTCTCACTCAAATTAGGGACACCCTTTCTTCTTTGAGCAAGTAATGGATCACACCTTGCCTAAAGTAGAGGGGGCAATCATATACATAATTACTAATAAAATATGAGTGATGATCTATTGCTTTATAGATTTGTGGGGTAAGTAGAATTTTATAATCTCATTCTTCCATTTAATCACTATTTGTGGGTGCATGCAAACACTAGCATCATTTATCAATGTTGCTATTATTATTATTAGATCTAAAAGAAAAATAAATTAAAAATATATGCAAGCTGAAGAGAAACAAATCATTCGACTTCTTTGTGCGCAAACTGTATACATTACTTTTTTTTTTTTATCTTTTGATGATCAGCAACTATACATGTTCTCGTTGTTATTCCTAGTTATTACCCTATGAATGTGATTACTTATATGTAGTGTTTTCTTTAATTAATGTTGTTATATAAGTGAATTAGGATCAATTATTATAGAGAAAATCTTCGGTAAATAAGGAGTTAGATTTGTTAGAAAAATAGGTTAAAGATCTAACTCAATGTTACAAAATTAGTTTATATGGTGAAAATTATTTTTCATTTATATATATATAAGAAGTTATATTTCTAGGCGATATAAAAGATTTTTAACACACTTCTTACGCCGAGAAGTGGATATCTCAAACATGGAGATTAAATAAATATGTGACCTAATATCAGTTCAATAATAAGTGACACGATAAATCCAACAACAATAAACAGTCATAAGATATATTCTTGTACCATGTTAAAAAAAATATGAATTAAGTATCTAACTTAATTTTGTAAAATCAGCTTGTAAAAAAGAATTATTCCTCACTTATATGTAATAAGTAGATGACGTGAGATATTCAACCAGAATAATAATACATAAATTATGAGTAAGTTAGAAAAATATATAAATTTATAATTTGAAATCTTGATTTCATTAAACTATCAACAAGTTTAGATCTTAATTTATTTGCAAAGTTTTTCTTAATTCATTTAGAAGTCTTATTATAAACTAATTAAGTATGAAAATAGTACCAGAATAATGGATTTATATAAATATAAATATGCTCCCAATGGTGAAGCAGCACTTGAAAAGTGAGAAAGAGTGAGTATAATAATAATATAGAATGTAGTGTTGAATACAATTGGACCAATGAGGAAGAGACAGAGAGTTTAACTTTATGGCCCACACACACTATTCAGTAATCTTCCCTCAAAAGTAAAGCCCAAACCGAATCAGATTACTAAGTCACTGTTTGCTTTCAAGAGAACCTAATTGTCACATAGATATGTTTGTATTTTACAAAAAATAGTCTCACATTATTATTAAATTTTTATATTTTAAAAATAAAAAATTCTTTATACATGACTTAAAAATAATACATCCATACCTGTATTTATATTTCTCTATAATTAAATTTTATTTAAAGAAAATATGAATGTAAAAGAGAAAATATATGTTAGAAAAAAAAGTAGAAAATAGGTGTGTTAATAATAGATTAAAAAGATGATAATATATTAATATATGAGTTATGAAGGATAAAATATTTTATAAAAAAGTAAAATAAAATTAGTTTTTGATTTTAATAAAAACAATGTAAAAACAAAAAAGATGATTGAAATGTAAACATGTAATAAACAATGTAAATATAGTTATAAATGAATTAAAATGGATTAATTACATTTTATACTATTAATATATAATTTTTTCTTATATATTTTAACATCAATTGAATGAAAAAATTTAAATTAAATATAATAATAAAGATGATAATATTTTAATAAAAATATTTTCACTTTTAATATATTTTATAATTGTAACCCAAAAATACCATAGTTGTTATCTTCATAAAATAATATTAGAAAATCAAAATAAAGCTTTGTTCAATCACACTCTCTTGTGCAGCCGCGCGTGGAGTATCATACACTCCTGTATGTTTTTCGGCACTATCCATCATGCACTTCACATCCACATGAACAAGGATTTAATTGGTGTAAATATTTTTTTATTAAATTAACAAATATGGAAATCATACAAATGTATCTATCATATCATTAATTATTCATCAATTAATTCTATAATTAATCTTGTTAGATTAAATAGAATCTTTTAAATAAATCTAGTCATAAAAAAAAGTCTATTATAAACTATAGATTAAACTCAGATTTAAGAAATGAAAAACAGATATACTTAATTAAATATATTAAGTTTAACCTAATTTATTCTTCCTCCCATTTATGATATTGTTAGGAATTAAATTATGATCAATTTAATATTTATTTGAAGATAATTATATGTGTATTATAATCAAAAATATTCTTATTTGATATTTTTATTTCACTAAACTAATTTAACAACCTTCAATTGAAAACTCTTTTTAAAAAAAAAAACAACTTGAATTGAAAAACAATTTTATGGCCTTAGTTTAAAAAATTAATAAAGTTTTTTAGTATTGGTTGAATAAAAGCAAGTTTTTTAAGTCTTTAACTAACTTATCAACTGTTTTACTATATATAGTGATAAATAACTTACAAAGAAGGAAATTTTTATCATCTCACAAAAAGAGAAACACATCAAATCAATACAGAAAATGTGATTTAAAAGGTTAATTTTTCTAAGATAGAACTTATCTTAATTGACACTAATGTAACATAAAATTTAATGTTATTAATTGTTTGGTATTTGGTGCTTTTGGTATCACGTTTTGGTGCAGAGATATTGTCCCATTTGTTGGATTGATTTGGTGGTCACTTTGGTTCTTCTTGTCTATTATCAATAATTCACCATTCTTAGAGAAAAATAATTGGAAAAATGTTCAAACAAGTGGTGGCTTTATCTATGTAGTTTTAAACTCATTTTATTACCATTTTTCATTACATAACCATGCATGATTTAAAGAATTTAAAGGTCATTGTTGTGTAAACCAGAGTGACTAAGATTATTTGTTTATCAGTTAAAAAATTAACAAAAGTATTTTCATTTTCATTTTAAATTAATTGTGTTTAACATTTTATGTATTAATTTTTCACACAACCTACAGAAACAAAAAGTAACTTAATTAGTGGATCAAGTTTAAACATTTTTTCTCTATTTCTTCGTTTTGACAAGTTAAATGTGACTTTTAGTCTAAATCTGAGTTTTTTTTATATCGACACTTTAAACTTAAAAGTTGTGTTTCGATTCTTTATATTTTTGGAATATATTATTCTGGTTCTTTAAATAATTTTTCTGATAAAAAAGTTAATTTTACTTCTATATCAGGATGATCTAAATTTTTTAATCATTAAGATTTTTAGTTGCTACTATGTTCAAGAGAAAACAATGTTATGATGATGGAATCTTTGTGTGTGTATATATATATATATATATTCTTATTATCAATGTATTTTAAACATAACTTTTAAAAATTATTATTATTTTGAAATTTAAATCAATGATAGTTTTGACCCGAAATTAGTTTTTTCAAAAAATATTTAAAGAATTAAAATAATACATTTTAAAATATAAAGAATTAAAAATATAAATTTTCAAATTTAAAGAATTAAAATAAAAAATATCTGAGCTTAAAAATAAGAGTGACATTTAGTCTTTCAAATACAATAATATTTATCTGAGGACATAACAAAAATAAAAGTTATACAATGAAGAAAATAAAATAAATATTCTAATATTTCATTAAAAATAAAAACGTTAATCAGTATGACTTTTTAATGCTATAAAAATCATTAAAGTTAAAAAATTAGTCTACATATAGAATTTACTCAATCATTTAAAAAATACTAAAAACCACTTTTAATGCTTTATATTCAAACATTTTTTTCATTTTAGTATGTGGAGTTCAAAACGTGTTACTTTCATCTCTTACTATTTTTAAACTGCATTGTTTTTTAAATTCTTTGTTGTTAAAATTTAGTTTTATAATAGAATTAATACAAGTACAAGAAATATCTTGACACATAATAATTTTATATTAAAAACTAAATCACTAATATTGATGTAAAATAAATTTTTAAAAAGGTATATATAAATGATCGAAATGATAAATTTAAGAAATAATTCAAAGTTTTGCTTTACTCTTGGTACTAATATTTTCACTTACAAAATTAAAAAAAATATATTAAATATTTATAAAATGAAAAGAATATTTATAAAATGAACAAAATTAAAAAAATATATTAAATATTTATATTATGTGGTATTTAATATATTTTTTCTGAAAAGAAAATAATAAAATATTTATATTAAACGTTAAGTGACAAGGCCAGCACAAAAGAGTTGCCTCACTCACAACTTTCGACCAAAAACACGCTGTCGTTTACTCGCTATTGTCCTCACTCGATGTTGGGACCACCGCCAACCGCCTTCGAAAACCTCACGCGCCATCCCCGCGTGTGTTTTACTCTCCAAAATATCTACATCTTAAACTTGACGTGTACCACCGTAGGTCCCACCACGATCCTTAAGCAAAAATCACAACCCCCTCTAGATTCGCGCCACGTACCCCTCCCTTGTTACTGTACATGCTTCTCCTTTATATACACGGTGCTCCCTCATCAAAAGAAAATGAAACCTCACCCTCTCACACTTTCATTCGCACTTTGTTTCTCTTTCTAATTCTCACTCTCCCTTTCACATACACAAAAAAAAAAAAAAAAAAAAAAACTCAGACACCCACGTTCAAATTTCTAACACACTGTTCCTATTTCTTCTTCTTCTTCGTTTTCTTGGTGTTGTTTTTTTTTTTTTTTTTTTTCTTAATGGGATGATGATGGAGCAAAATATGAACAACAACGTGATAGCACCGTTTGTAATAAAAACATACAACATGGTTAACGATCCCAACACTGATAAACTCATCACGTGGGGCCCAGCTAACAACAGTTTCATCGTTCTCGACCCACTTGATTTCTCTCACTCTCTTCTTCCTGCTTTCTTCAAACACAACAACTTCTCTAGCTTCGTTCGTCAGCTCAACACTTATGTTAGTCTTTCATCACTCTTCAATTCCAATCATATCATGTTTAGTATTCTTACTATTCTTCTTCTTCTTTTTGTATAACCTATCTTCACATTTCATGTTAATGTAATACAAATACACACTTTATTAAACACTTTTCGCAATTTATAACCTATTGTCTAAGTGTTTGGATGCATATTATAATTGTGTACTAATTATTTTATTTTATTTTTTTATCATGTATATCTTTTGTTGTTTTTTGTATGATTACAATTGAAATTTCAACTAGTTTATGTTATCCTTAAAATCTAAAACAAAGTTTGAGTAAAGAATTTATGATTGCAATTTCAAGTTCAAGGTCAAGGTTTATAGAGTTAATACTACTACCATACCATGAATAAGATTGTGGCTACGTGATGAAGAACACACTAGACTTAAAAGGGACTAGGGACTAGGGACTAAGGATTATTCTGTTTTTCCAATTTCAATCCAACCCCACAAGGAAAAATCGGATTTTTCTTGGTGGGCATCGGTTATATTGTCACAATTCGATTAATTTTGTTGTGTTTCATTTGTTTTAGGGTTTCAGAAAGGTGGATCCGGATCGGTGGGAATTCGCTAACGAGTGGTTTCTGAGAGGGCAAAGACACTTATTGAAGAACATAGCTCGGAGGAAGAATCACGGTGGAGGAGGAGGAGGAGGAAGAACCAATTATTCGCAATCGCACCCTTTAAAAATCGAAGATTTAGATGACGAAACCATGGTGATGGAAATAGCAAGGTTGAAAGAGGAACAAAAAGCATTGGAACAAGAGCTTCAAGGAATGAACAAAAGATTAGAAACAACAGAGAAACGACCACAACAAATGATGGCTTTTCTCTACAAAGTCGTTGAAGACCCTCAAGTTCTCTCTCGTGTACTCAAAGAGAGGGAAAAAAAACTCATCGCCGACAAAAAACGCCGCCTTATACCTCCGCCGCCGCTGGCGGCGGCGGCGGCGACTTCCTCCTCCTCCTCCTCCGGTGTCAAGACGGAGTTTGAAGAAGATGAAATAACGGTGGCGAATTATAATCGTTGTTATAATAACAATAATAATTTTGTGTCTTCATCACCGGAAACAGGGTTTGAATTTGATAATAATAGTAATAATATTTGGGGGAAACAAGGGTATGGGTATAATTGCGCCACCGTGCCGATGCCGTTTACGGTGGTTCCGGCGGAGGTGATGGGAGGAGAAATGGCGGCGGAGGGGAATACACTGCCGCCTTATCCGTTTTCGTTGTTGGAAGGTGGCTTTTAGATTTTTTTTTATTATTATTAGATTTAGTTTTTTTTTTTGTTTTTTTTATTTTTATTTTTAGGGTATGAAATATGAATTAATGAATGAATGAATTATTACTGCCCAGAAGATTTTATTAGCTTTGATTCTGTCTTTTGTGTTGAAAGTTCTATCCTTTTGTGCCTTGATGATTCTGTGTAAAGAAAAAAGGGATAAAGAGAAAGAGAAAAAGAAAGAGAAAAAGAAAAGTATTTAAAAGAAAAATTGTTAGATACTTATAGGTGTACATGTTCAATTTTAGTTTAATGTCTTTGCATAAATATTTAAATTAATGCATCATTCTTGGCATTGAACAAGAAACAAGATTGACCAACATGGTTGTGTGGGAGATTTGATGACCAACATGGCATATGAAAAAATTTATTGGAAAAGGAAACTTTTTATTAATTTTTTATTCTCAAATGTGAAATATTATGATTCAACCAAAAAAGAGAGATACAAGAAATTATTCTAATTTAAACACTGAATTTTAGCTTTTAAGTGTTATTTATTTATACAGTATAGTTGAATGTTTAGAAAGAGAAAATTTTGTCTTTAAAAAATTACTCAATTCTAGGAATTAAGGATTTTTTTTTGTAATATATATATTTAATACAATTAATACTTTTTGTTAGAGGATTTGATCGACAGCTTTTAGTGGTATTTTTCTTCTCATACAATTTTTTTATGCATGAAGTTTGAATCTGAGATTTTACTAAAAGATTTAGATATAAGTTTACTTTAATTAATGACATGTTAATAAATACATATGGTAAATAAAGAAATAACTTCAGTATTATTGAGTCACCGAAGAGGAAAAAACTAAGGATATATTTAATTGTGCTTTTGTTATTTAAATTTTAAAATATTCTTAATGAAGTTTTTTTTTTAAAAAAAAAATCTGAATGATTTTTAGAATTACAAAGTTAAAGCAAAAATAGGATTAGATAAAAAAACATGAATAATAACAAATGAAAAATACAAAGTTAGAACAGTCTATAGCTGTTTTAATTTTTTTAACTTTAAAATTAAAAAAGTTAATCTAGTCAAACACGGTATTCATTTTGTAATAAACATGCAATATTTGAGTAGGTTACGTACTTGAAATTACTACATTTTCTTTCACGTAAACAATTTGATGAAATAACAAGAAAGAAAAAAAGAATGAAACATAAAACTACGTACACAACTAAGTTATGTTAAATGAAACATAAAACTACGTACACAACTAAGTTATGTTTAATGAAACATAAAACTACAATTAAGTTATGCTTACGTTAATGTGAATTAGACAATGTTTGATCGTCAGCGTAGAAAAATTAGAGTAGTGCCCTTAGACTTTTATTCTAATACCAAGAAAATATTATTGTTTATTCACAAATAAAAATTGTCAAGTGTTATTTCTTTATCAATATAATTATTTTTCAATTAAAATTAAATTTGTAGCATAAATTTTAATGTATTATACAAGTATTTAATTTGTTCACAGTATATATATATATATATATATATATATATATATATATCATTATTTTAAAAATTAACAAACAGATAAAAAATTCATTATGTTATCAATTAGATCAAAATTAACATTTTTTTATTTCATTTTTACCCTAATCCATTAGATCAAAGACATACTATACTACTATTGATTTGAAAGATTTTCACACAAAATAAAACTTCCAACTAAATAGATTATCCTTATATAATACATTTGAAATGTAAGATGATTACACTTTAGGAAGAAAAAGACAAATTATAGAGTATGTTTTAGTTGTGTTTTTAAGTGTTATTTGAGTCTCCAAACTTTTTCCAAATTTAACTATAACATTATTTTTTCTTTCTAAAGTTTCTCTACCTTTAAATTTTCTCGTCAACATAGATAGTGAGATTATTGGTTGTGTTGTGGTAATTACTTTGAAATTTCTTCTTCAAATAAATTTAAAAATTTAATGAAACAATCTAATTCTAAAATAAAATGTTATATATCCAATACTTTATGTAATATATATAGAGAGAAATAAATAAGTAAATAAAATATTATTATATAAATGATATTTTACTTCTAAAATAAATAAGCGGTGAATGTGAGACTACCCTTTATCTTTAAAATTAATATTAAAAAATTAAAGTCTAATAAGAATTATATTAACTCAAAAATAAAATATAATAATTAACATAAAAATTTAAATTCTAATTGTTAGTGCGTCCAACAGAGGTTATTATCTACATTTTATTCGGACTCATTTTATGAGACCTCATAAAAATAGTTAACAATAAACAGAATTATAAGTTTTTTTCTCTTGAAAAAAATACTTTAAGCTTATTTTAATAAATTTTCCAAATAATTACATGTGTATAAATAAAATTGAACTCAAAATTTTTAAACAAGATTTTAATTCAAACATTATGAAACTCATAAATATTTTACGTAGAGATTAACCATTAATAAATTCATAATATTTTCCTGTTCATAATTACAATATTTTTTTTGGTAATTATATATTGGTATATTAAATATCTATAGTTAGAAGTGATGATTGTTTTTTATATTAATGTAATATTTTATAACTAGTTGCTATTATAAAATAATTTACATAATATATATATATATATATATATATTAAATATTTTAGTTACAGAATAATAATTCTTATTTTTTTTTATGTTGCCACCACTTATAGATAACTCTAATATACAAATAACCATAAAAAAATAAAAAAATAAAACTTCTATGGGTCAGAAGTACATACTGTGTATTCATTGTAAATCAACCTTTTACTTGTTATTAATTAATTGCTCTTCTTTGAATTATTTTTTGAATAATTGATCATATATGTCTCATACTATTCAATTATTCCTATTCAACATCACTTGTTAATATTTCAACTCAGATGCGTAATGGTTTTACCAGTTCTGGGAAAAAATTAATATAATAGTAGTAGCTAGAATTATCAATTGCTAATGAATTATTAGTTACTTGACATGCTGGATCAAATAAAAACAAATTAAAATATATATTTTTTTACTTATATTTATAAACACCCTAATATAATTTAGGGCATGCAAAATAATAGGAGAATATCTCTCAATTAAAGTCGTGAGGAAAATGTGTTAAAAACATAGTAAGAAAAAAAAGAAATAAGATTAGAATTATTCTCTTTTATTAATTAAAAATGTATTTTCTTATTATTATATCATGATTTTTTCTATTAATGCCATGACATTTTTCCTTTAACTGCTAGTCTATTAAAATAAATTGATTTTTATTATATTTAGAAACTTAAATATTTTGATTTTAAATGAATTTAGTTGTCAAATATATAATATAACGTAATTTGTATATACATAAATGAGAAAAATTAAAGATAAATTTAATATTAAAGAAAAATATTAAATAACTTTTAAAAGTTTAATATTAATGAATATATCTTTAACATGAAAAATGTTTGATGATTAATTTTAATATGAGTTAAATATATATAATTTTTTTATTAATTATATGAAAAAAAATGAATAAAAAATTTTGTTGAATTGAATTGGGTTTATGAATCTAAAAGTAGAGAGAAATTCTTAATTTCTTTCCATGTCTCTCAATTTAAAAATTCAAGATTTGAATTGATATGTTTTTATGGAAAACTCTTAAATTATATTAATTTTTCTAAAAGATTTCACTTTAATTGAAATTTGGTTCAATAAAATTTTATTCTTAAATAAAAATTTAATAGATTTATTAAAGAGAAGATCTCATTAGGAATTGAATTTACGGATGAGTTGAATGTTTTAACCATTCAATCATGGATATTTAATGAGAATCCTATGTAATTAAAATCAATTTTTAATTTTTTTAAATAACATCAAATAACTATATACGGTGATAAATAAATTACATAAATTAATTTTTTTTATAGTTTGCTTGAATACCAAAGATTGAATTAATATTCTCTACTACGTAAGTTTAATTATTTTTTATCATCTAATTCTATAACACTCACATGAATGGTTACTCAATCCATCACTTCATACACAAAAGAAAAAGTTGACTCTCCATCATTTCATTTCAGTTCATTTCATTTGTGAAACCCACGTGACACTCTCCACCCTTTTGTGTGAAGTTCACCTCACTTCACTTCACTTCTTGTTCCCTGATTTATTCGGTTGATATTAAAATATAATAATAACAATCACTATGCTTTTCAACACAAAATTTTAAAAATATGTAAATTTTGATCCTTATTTATTAAAATCTCATCTATTATTTTATAACTTTTGTCAGTAAATATTAACTATTAACAGTTAATTCTTTATTAAAAGGTGTACTAACATGTAACATTCATCTCTTCCCTTCTTTTTCTATTTTAATTTTTTATTAAAAGAGATTCATTAAGATATTATTTTTAATCACAGGACCACCTTATAATTTCGTAATTTTGTTTTTTTATAAACTTTAACTAATAACAAAAATAAATTCAAAAAAATATAAATATACAAAGTTAATTAACTAATCATTCACTAAGCATATATATATATATATATATATATATATATATATATTTTCTTTCTTCTTCATATTTTATAATTGATTATCTATCTATTGAAATTATCTTCTAAATATTTTTCTAGTTATAATTACTTCTCAAGGAAATATTATTTCCTAATCTAGCATGTTAACAATGAATCATGTAGGTCATACCTTCTTAGAAACTATGTCCCACCACATAATATACCCACCTTGCCTTTGTCCCCTTTGCCTCAAAAAATTCTCAAGTCATTGCTTCAATCTTCCATTGCTTGCCAAGCTATATGCCTATCCTCCTATCTACTACACTTTGCATCAATATCTAATGCACAACAATGTTTAAAAAATGGTAAAATAAAATGATATTCTATGGAGACTTATATTAATAAAGAAGCTATATTATGAGTGATAGGGAAACAGCTAACATTGCCACACTAACCCCAACACAAATAAAATAGTATACACAAATTTTCTATTGGCTTGAGAGAATATAATTGTAAACACCCAATATGTTGGAGTGGCAACATCAACAACACTGACATTCAAAGAGAATTTTTAAAAGCTTTTCATAGAGACATGATCTAGTGAATATTTTTTTACATTTTATACTTCTCAACAACCATGTGTTCACATGAGAATAACTAGAAAGCCAGGTGTCTTAATACGTTGATAACCAGGTTGAAATCTCTCATTCTAAGTTTATGCTCTAGAATTTAACAATAGCAACATGATTTTGATTTTTTCTACACATTCTTGCCAAACTCTATAATAATATGAAAAATTAAAAACTCCCCTTCCCCTTTTCAAGGCCCGTTACGGGTGAGGAGGGATTTAAATTTGAAACACCGTCATTCGTAATCATGTGTTTTAATCTTATGAACTATTGGCCGCATTATATTGTTTTCACTGAATATTTGTTTTTTAAGATATCTAAAAATATAAGAAATTTTTTTCTAAGATATGAAATCATCTATTTATGTTGAAATTCTCATATCGTCCAATAATATGATTTATTATATGTATATAAATGAGAACAATCTTCATTTTATAAGTCAATTTTAAAGAATTGAGTTAGGCTCATTACTTACATTTCTAACTAAAATTATAATCTGATGTAACTCTATAAATATGATATAACTCTAATATAAATCTTTAATCAATATTTTATAATTTATGTTGTTCAACTGCATGATAATGTAAAAAAATTTAAAATTCCATTTTGTCTATTTCTCCTTTAAATGTATGCTTTCAAACGGACAAAAGAATAAAGAGGATTATATTCTCATAATTCAATTAATTTTTTAAAAAATTGTTTTAAAAACAAGAGTGAATAAGAAAAGGGAGAAAGGCAAATTAGGGTAGAAAATGATGGTGGATGATGTAGGAAATGGATGGGGCAGGGAATGACGATGGATGCACGCGAGAATTTGATCATGTTGGAGCCAAGCCATGACGAGCCAGCTAGGTTTTTCAGTGACACGCGTCACGATAACAAAGCATCTTGAGTTGAAAGTGGGACCCACTGTCCTTTCCAATAATGGAACGTAACGGGAAAAAAGTGGGAAATGGGTCCCACGTCTCATGTATGGGACAAACTCCACGGTCTTTTCGCTTTTTATGTGGGGACCCCTACCTTGCCTCGTGCAACTCACGTGGGGGCCACTTTCTATGACTCGTGTCACCTTCCCATTCCTCACTTTCATAATATATATATTCAAAATTAATATATCAAAAAAATATCTATAAAAATTTATTTTTTAATTTATTAATAAAATATTGTATAATTAAATAAAAACTACAATATACGTAGAATTAGACAATCAATTATAGGAAATAAACAGAGAAATATATATATTTTATAATTAATTATCTATATATTATAATTATATAAAAAAATATTATAAATAAATTGACCGATTAATTATATATAACGCTTCTAACTAAAGTTATAAAAAAAGTTTTAAATTACCATTTTGAGGAATTTTTGTGATTATAATAAAGAATAGTTAAAGGTGGAACCCTGTCCAAGAATTTTTGTGTTGGTTATGAGGTGGGTTTTAATGTTTGATAGGTTTCGGGTCACATGACGAATGAGCGACGATATGGTGCTGCTCTGTCACACATCTTGTGGTGGACGTTTAACCCATCACTTCCATTACTCTTCTGGCTCCACCACGTGTAAGATTTACAGCTCACCAACATTTTTTTTTATTATTGATTTCTCTCTGTGTTATTATAAAATAAAATTGGGGAGAGAGATGAATTTGAATGATGAATGTAAGTGTGCAGTAAATTATGAGAAATTAATGTAATGTTGAAAAGGAATTAAAAAATAAAATAGAGAAGGAGTTACTAAGAAGTTAAATATAAATTTTGCTTTAGAAATACAAGATTACCGTATAAAAATATTTAGTGATCAATTTAAATACAAATTAACCCATAAGTTATCTCATATTTTTTATTCTTTTATTTGTTGAAATATTTATCTAATTGATTTGTATTACCGTTAGACATCAAATATTATATTTTTCATTATCAAATTGCATTTTATGCTTTAAGGTAAAGGACATGAAAAAATGGACAACTTGGGGATGAAAAAAATCGATGGGGTTTAGTATAAAGCTAAGGGTTTGTGACTTATGTTTTGGGAGTACCTGATACGTGGCACATTGACAATGTTTCTTATTTTGGAGAACATGAGAAAATTCTCTTATTTCTAAATTAAAAGAATAATAATCAAAATTAAAGGTTTTAAGAGTGTTTATATACCATCTATAAATCAAAACCCAATTAACCCTAAATCCTAATACTCTTAGATGAATTTTTAAATTATTGTGGTGGAATCCAACCCAACCAAGTCTATTCCATTTCTTTATGGGCTTGGTAATGGATATTAGTTTTAAATTCACAGACTCACCTAAACTAATTAATTCAGAATTAATCTGTTCATACTTAATTAATAAAATGTAAAAAATTGTAAAATTATGAATGTAATGCATCTAATATTTTTTGGGTTTGATATTATTGGTGGTTCATCAAAACGTAAGAAATTCTATCGAAGAAATCAAAGTAAAAAAGACTAAATTATTTTTAAAAAAAATTAATGAAAGACTAAAATTTGTTAAAAAAATTATTAGAAACTGAAATTTGAAATTCTAGACATTCGAGAGATTAAAACTTTAATTATCTCTAAGAAAATTAGAAATTATTCATAGATTTCTTTTAAGAGATAAAATAAATAATTTTAGAATTATATAAGTTTTACATATTTAATTAGAAATGTTAAGCGAACAAAATGATATATTCTTTACACGTATCACATTAATTTAATTTTATAAATTTAAGATTTATTTAAAACATAAAATAATAATGGGATAAAATAAAATAAAATAAGTAATGGAACAAATAAGCTAATATATTATTTACTAATTCAAAGACTAATTTTTAAAAAATATATTTTTCCGATGCTTTTAAAAATAAATATGTTTGGCCCTTTTGACTTAATTAAAGTAAGGTCTCTATACTAGTTTAGTTCTAAAGTTTGGAAGGTTTCTTGTACTTTTTTCGTACTTTTTCTTGTGTTAGCATATATTCTAAACTAGTGCATTTAGGTTTGAGTACTTCTTGTATTCAATATTAATAAACTTCTTTTACTCAAAAAAAAATTCATTCTATTTGGTAGGATTAAAAATTAAAAGAAAAATAGCATTAATTATTTTATATAAAATGGTATTAAATATATAAATGTATGAAAATAGAACATAATAGTAAGTTTTAACCATCCAATCCAACTTAGAAGAGTAGATGTGAATGTGATCTGAGGAACTTTGGTCAGTTTTTTATCAATAATGATACTTTATATTGTTATTCTTAGACTAACAACGCACCCAACTCACCAAATTGTTAGATATCATATACATTGTATAAAGAAAAAAAAAGTATTCTTCTTCAAAGGAATGAGAATAATGCTTTGTTACTTTTTCTTTCAAACAAATTTATATTTATATTTAAAAAATGAGTTATAGACATCCAAATACTATTAAAACATATGGAGAATGAAAAAAAATATAAATATAATTAATGATAAAATTTTAAAAAGAATATAAAAATAAATAATAAATATTAATGTAATATTTAATATTTTAGATAATCATAGTACTTGTTATTGATTGAGTTGATATCAGATCATCAATTTGTATAATCTTCACGCTCAATATGTCCATTTTTCGGTATAGTGTGTTAAAGATTTCACATCATATATAAATATGGTCTGTTAATTGTATATAAGTGGATGACAACTCTGCTTATAACCCAATACGTGAAATCTATTAAAAATCTTACGTCACCTAGAAATAAGACATGTTGCATGTATATAAGTGAGGAAGAATCTCTACCTTACAAGTCAGTTTTATAGGGTTGAGTTTATAACACACATTTCTAACATGATATCAAATTTATCCTAGATTTGTTTGTATCCGTAATCGGAGATTGTATCTTATTGACAGAGATTAGTTATTGAGTTTATCGTATCTTGTTATCAGGTCAATATTGAACTATTCATTTATTGAGAAACAATCTTTATCTTATAAATCAATTTTGTAGAATTGAGTTAAATTTCTAATCCATAAACTGTATTTTCTAATGTACACGTGACTGTGTTATCTTACTACTTGTACAACAATGAAGTTACAACTTAAAATATAATGATACGAACGTATGATGATAGAACCCATCTTAGTCGCCATTTTAGACGCAAAAGATGCACTTTTTCAAAGTAGCAGATCCAACAATGTAAAAATATTCCAACTTTGTTTACTCTTTTGAGTTTTATTCTATTCCTTAGAGTTGAAGACGTGTGCTTGCACAATAGGGTAGCATAGTTTGAGTCAATACATAACGTGACACTTGTCCATTACCAAATTCTTAATACAACAAAGTCATTGTGTCATTATGTAAAGAAAAGGTAAAAATTAGTGCCATAGATACTTGCTAAATTGGTGTATTAATTGTATGTGGTGATTTGACACAATAAAGTATTGTGATGAACCACGTTAGCATAAAAATAAAATAGTGACACATGAGATTAATTTATTATGCATTTATTCGTTCATGTACGTGGAGTTGTTGTGATGTGAAGTACTAGTTCTTATCATCTGTCGTTTATATAGAAGCAGTTTTCATCAAAATTAGCAAACATGATGTCTATGGTGACGTTTTAGTTGGAGCCTTTTTTATTTTTTATTTTTTTTATTTTTAAATTAAAAAATTAGAGAAAAAAGGCGTGTTTGTTTAATTTTTTAAAAAATATTTTTGAAACTAGATAAAAACAAAAAATACTGTAATTTTATTTTCACAATTTTTATAATACTATAATAGACTATGAACTTTAAGTAATGTGAAATTTTTAATTATATTAATATTCAAATTAAAATAAATGAACTATTGATATATTAATAATGTATATATTCTAATCGGTGATTCTTTGTATTTTGTTTGAATTCAATACTAAATGCATTATAAGTATAAATTTGTATATTTTCAATTAATTAAAATTCTTTACGATTTTAAAAGAAATTATTGTAAAATTCAATAAGTTCATTATACATTATGATCAAATAATAATATAAAAACATATTTATTTCCCTATATTTTCTTTCTGTGGGTTGGAATTATTTAGGAACGAATTTTACAGTGATTTCTTTTGCATTCTAAAATGAAAAAAAAAAGAAAAAAGAAAAATTTCAAAGGGGTGTGATTTTTCTTTACAAAAAATTTTGGAATAGTTAATTTTTCTTTTGCATTATGAGTACAAAATTTATAAATTCCGTGTTTATAAATTTACTTAACTGTTAAAAAATTTCAATCCTAGAAAATTAATTTTCTGGTATGGATTGAGATTTCGAGTCCTAATCCGTTATTTTTTAATAATTTATTTAATTACTATCGAATATGAATTCGCAACACTTTATTTAATTATTACATAATCTCAATGTATAACAAAAATTTAATTTTCTATTATTAATTTTCACTCAAAATGTTGGGTGTAGAAGAAAGAAAGTTTCTCTAGGAAGAACAAGCCCTAATATTTCTCCAATATTTTATACTCTCTTTTTTTTTTTTTTTTTTCTTTCTTTTACCCTCTTCTAACACCTTTATAAATCATTTTTGAAAAAGAAAAGGAAGCTATATATGTTATACTTAGAGTATAGTTTATGGGCTATTGTTTGTGAGCTGATCCATATAAATGTTGCCTTATATATTTAGTCCATTTAATCATAGTTCAACAAGTTTGCTCCTAAGTTGCAAATTAATTTGTTTATGCTACACAAAACAACTATTAGGGTTTTAAAGTTACTTAGATTTATCTTATATTTTCTTTTTAATTAATTATTGGTAAGTATCAATGAGATTTTATATTTTAAAAAATCTTAAAATTTAAAATAATAATAATGAAAAAATAAATACTGTGAAATGAGACTTGAGAATGTGAGTAAATAAAAATATTCAAACCAATATATGTATGAAATTTATAAATTTGTTCCATGTTGACAATTCAATCAATATGAGATTAGATTATAGTAATAATGAGATTAATTTCCAACAAATATTCTAAATATTAATTTCCTCTCTCAAATTTCATTATGAACGGAATAATGTTACGTGAACAATTGAAATACAAGACCAACTAACTGACCATTATATTTCAAAATATATTTATTTTTAATTTTTTACCTGTATTTTATTTATTTTTATTTTAAAAATTAAACATAAATATATTATGAAATATGGTGACTGGTAACTCCATTTTACATCTTGAATTGGTCAAAATATGTAGAATTTCTGACAGAGAAAACGACCACATTAAAATTACCTTCTAAGAAAGTCTGTTTGATATCCAAAAACTAATCTATTTCCGGCATATATTCATCATAATTAAGTTCTGATATAAGATTAAAATTCTAATTTTTCCAGAGCCTATACATCTAGAACACCATAATATCGAATCACGAACGAAAAAAACATTCGAACTAGAATCTAATTTTATTCGAATTAGAAAAAGAAAATTTTGTGGGTGCAGCTAACATCCATGAAGTAATTATATGATTTGCTTATATCACAATTGTTTACGTAATATTTTTAAACCTATATGTTGTAAAGTAGACCCAGGACTTACAAAGAAAATATTAAAAAAATCTCCAAAACTAGAAGCTTAACAGACCAGATCCAAGTTTAAAAGGGTGGCCCAAAAAGTGATCGTAGCACGTGTCCTTCTTCATACAACATTTTTTGTGGCCCAATTTCTTCAAATTTCCTAACTTTTTTTTTTTTTTTTTCTAATTCCGACAGAGGATAAATCCCCACTATCATTCTTATGTATTTTCTTTTTAAAAAAATTAAACTCATGATATAAAGATGCATCAATCATTAATCTTGATTTATGTGCTTTTATTAATCATGTATTGTTAATTAAAGTGGGGTATCAGCATTCTTAATTGTTATTTACATTTTATTAATTGCTTTTGTTTTAAAAATTGCCCTCAATGAAAGGTGTATGTATAAAAAATTAATAAATGAAGACTTAAGTTGAATAATTTTTTAATCAAAATTTTAATATCCATATCCATATAGTGAACCCGGTATTATTATCATTGAGGAACATTAATTTCAACGTTCTTCATAATTATGCTTCCAATTGGGTTGGGATACACGACTCACACAAGATTCATTTAATGGAAGACGAAAATTCTTGTAACATTTTATAAAATATTGTATGTAAATCATGTCGCAAATATATTAGTAATATTTTTTATTGAATGAATATTACTAAAAAATAATATATAATAACACCTTTTAAATGTTAATTAATAAATATTAGTAAATGTTAATAATTTAGAAGTGTGAGTGTTTTCATATTCCATTAATGACACCATCTAATAATATCGACATAAATTCTTTCCTTCTAAATATCAGGTACATTCATATATTGACAATTTTTTGAAATGGACAATTTATCCCTGTTATTCTAGAAATGTCTTCGATCAAATAAATAGTTTCGTGAATAAATAGATTATATTGTCATTTTTGCGGAAAATCATTAGTAGCAAAAATCTCACACAAAATTATTATAATTAAAAAAATATTAGTTGAATTAACTTCAATACAAATTAACTAGTCAACTAACTTATAAAATATAAAGAATAAAAAAAATTCATATACATATAATTTTATAAAATAATTGATTGATTAACAAGTGATATTAGTCACCAAACATTAGTTATAAGTGGGACATTTGTCAAAACAATAGCAAAGTTTAAAGAAAGAAAGACTTGCATTTCAATGAAATAATGTCTAATCACTCTTGATGTATTGGGGTGCTTCAAGGTGACATACATATTTCTCAGTGGTTCCTAAAGAGAAAAATATGGTGCCCACTGAGATTCCTTTGTCATATAGTGGAACTATATGTAACTTGAGTTAATTAATCAGAATTCTAAGAAGCAATAACTTGATTTATTAATTCAAAAGAATTTGCTAGAGTTAGAAAGGGTGACAGAGATAGACACATATACCCATTATTATTTCATTTCTCTCACGAATGATGTGTGATTAACTTTAATTTGGAAATTTAAATATAGGCATATTGCAACCGATTTGTGATTCTCTTGAGTGCTCTTTGTTGAAAGTAGCATTAGAAAGTACTTGAAGAAATTAAAGGGGGTCAAATTTTCATGAATTTGCATTGATTATTCTAATTAAATTCCAATAGGTCGTGGTTTTGATGATCTAATGAAGCAAGTTCATGGATAGACAGTGGTGTTAATTGACTTATAAACTTGTTTAAGAAATTTGACTAAATTAAACTAATTAAGCTGGTTTAAACTTTTTAAGTAATCAAGTCCAACTATTAATTCTAAAAAATAATTAGTTCAAGTGTTGAATTTATGGTCGATAAACGTGAATCAAACCAAAATTATATATATTATTTATTATTTTATTATTATTAATGAAATTCATGTCAAACTTAACCAAAATCATATAAATTATTTATTATTTTATTATTATTAATATAATTTTATGAAATTATCGTGCATTTCTTTACCATTATTTCATGAATGTAAGTATATTATAGTAAAATATGTTGTTTATATTTTTTGGAATTTTTTTAAAATTATATATTTTTCTTAAAGAAATAATAAAAATTTATTTATAAAACATCTTAGATCCAATTAAATTAAATTAATTTAACCCGTTCTTAATCTGGTTGGTTTAATTCAAATTATACCAAAAATATAAAATCAATATAAACCAATAAAAATTGATTAGTTGAAAATTTACTTTTCAAATGGCATGTTACCAGCATTACATATACATACATATATAATACAGCATGTGAGTTTGATAAATTGATGGAAATTTTTTTTTATTATCCTATATACATTATTATTGAAGTTTATTAAAAAGGTTAATTCAAATTCATGTACCAAATTTTAACCACTATATTATAATATTCTTTTATTATAAATATTATAACAATTATATTTATATTTGAATAAATAAATAGGTCTATCTAATTACAGGATAAATTTTTTAAACAGGTCAAACTAAATCGAAGAAACAATATATTAAAAATTATCGGGTAGACTCTTCACTACGAAATATAAAAATGCTTATTCCTACTTCTACACTTACTCTTGATCATTTTGCTGAACTATCAAAAGTATATATTATGGTGTTCTTTTATGTTGTTGATTTTAGTTGAAGCTAATCACAAGCTAATTATTATAATATATGGTTTGCTCGAGTTGTTTGTCATATCGCATAATTATATAATTTCAATAGTGCAAGTCACATTCGCTATATACATGTAATCCAAAGATCAATAATTGGCAGATGAAAAAAAAAATGCACTTTTGAAGAAATTGTTTAAATGCTTTTCTCACTTATAAACCACATTTTTCCATCTACTATTCGTCACAAAAATGTCCCTGCAAATTACTCGAATAGTCATTTACCTGTAATTGGTTCTTTTTGAAGGAGCAACATAGGATAGAGAGAACAAAGAACAAGATCATAGTCATGAATCATGAATCATGATTGATGAATTTGTCCAATGGTTAATTATTATTTTTTTTCTTACAAACCCATATTTTTTTTTTATCAATTCCTGTACATGGAGGTCAGGTTTTGAATTTGATTTGGCCACCAAAATTTTACACAGTGTATATCTACAATGGATATTTATAAGAAAGTGCTCATAACGATTTTGATTTGTTTGAGAAATTGAATAGAGACACGCTCCTAGAGTTCAACAATATTATTACAACTAATGAAAAGCTTAAATATTCTTGTGGGAGCTGACCTCTATGATTAAGGTTGAATTATGCAAATTGATCTTTTAAAAAACATTATTAAACAAAACAAATCCATGATTAGCTAGCTAATATCACATTAAGTACTTGTAAAGGCTATAAGGGTTCTAGCTACAAGTCTCTTTTCACAGGGATTATATATATTTTAATGGATCATGTGAATCATGCTATTATGATAACTTTTAGCTGTTGTTAGTTAGGAATGATGCGTTTATCACATAAATTATTTAATTGTTTATAATTATATATATTTTTATGTGTTTAAAATTTTTAAAAATATAATTAAAAGAAAAGAACATAATAGTTGAAATGTGAGTCATAAATTTTATTAAATCTTACAAAATTGACTTGTAAGATGATATCTACTCCTCACTTGTAGTAAGATTTTCAACATACTCTACACTGAAAATTAAATTTATCAAAACTATTCAAATAAGCCATCCAATATCAGATTTTCAACAATAATAACAAAAACTTATTGTTATATGTGCAAAAATAAACACAAAAATATGTGCTTAAAACCAGTGACAATTAAACAAATCCCAAACACTGCAAAGGCATATCTCTCTGACACACTTGGCTAGATCAAATGCCTGGATGATCTTTTAATTATATGAGAAAATAAAGGGTTTCTTTTGCCTTTTAAACCCCTAGATCAATTAGTATATGCATGGCCTTTTTGTTAGTGTTGCATTATAATATATAAATATATAATAGTGCATTAGACGAGATTATATATAGAAGTATAGTACCACTCTCCCTTCCAATTCCAGAAGATATTAATGGTTGAGATTTGAGAATAACAAAAATGGAATTCTTTGATTATAACCTTAAGTATTGTTTACATGTGTTTGCTAATAATATATCATTTTCTTTAACCTAATTCTAATTCTGTCTATGAGTTGACTGAAAGATAATGCTCTTATTATTTTATCCGACAACAGGCTTTAAACCTATTTTATGGAGTTTTATTATGGTCTTAAGATCAAGTTGCACCACAGTGTTAATTAACACTTTTTGGTTTCTGTTTATTTTGTATATGTTATACATTTTGCAAAATAAAAAAAAGGAAAAAGGGCATAAGAATTAATAATTAATTTTTTTTATTCTAATCACTGTTTTTCTCTGCTGGGATCAATATCAATACACTGTTTCTCTTGGGATCAATATCAATAATACACTTCATCTAACAATAAACTTAATTTAAATTATAGAGTTACTACGTAATTAAACATTCAAACCGAATAAATAAAATGTTAAATTGTATCCTATGTCTCTTTCGAGAAATTATTGCTCATTTTTTTTTTTTGTACTTGGACAATAATTAACTTGCAATCACTTGTTTTAGAAATATGCATGACCTAATTAGAATAACAATTATACATCTCTCTACAGTGAAGGAACAGATTAGCTTAGTTTATATAAAAAAAAAATCAAAAATTAGTTTAGTCTTGTTACAATGCGTTATCAATACCATTTTCATTTCAATACAAATAATTAGAGATTATTAAAGTTTAATTAATAATTTTAAATTAAGTCTTAGATAAATTATGTTAAACATTCGATAGAAATTTTTTCACAACCTATAATAATTATGTTTTATTTAAATAAAATTTTCTCTTATAAAATTGATTCTTTTGAAAAAGATAGAGTTCTTATTATAAGATTATTTTTTAATGTTGTATGACGTCATAAGGCATAGTAAAATGTACATAGTAATCATACATTATATTCTGGTCTATGCTATGTATATTGTATCTAGATAGTCATAACATGACACATGTATTATAATTTTATTTCGGAGTTAACTTTAATATATAGTTAATCAACTAATTTATTTACAAAATATATACGTATACATATTTTTCTATTAATTTTTTATCTTTTTCTTTCTTTACATTTTATAACTAGTTGTCTGATTATCTGCATATTGTAGTTGTCTAATAGATATTTTTCTACATAGAACCATTGCTACAAGATTTCTTATTTCTTATGGAGAAAATGCTTAATCAAATCGAATGTGCACATGATAGAAATAATGAAACTACAAAACAATGAGGTTTGATTTAAAATTTGTGATTGCATTACATAGAAGATGGCATCATGCTATCGCAAAGGGATTGTACAATATTAAGAGGAGGAAATTAAGGAGGCTTGGTAGCTCTACCTAGAGAACCCTTTGTCAGAATCAAACGTGATGATGTCCACCAACAATGGCCAAAATTCTTTCACAATATAACTCTTGTTGCATAAGTAGTAATTACTTATATGACAATTCATGATACTATCTATATAAGTCTCTAACACACTCATAAGTTGACCATGTAACATATGTGAAACATCCCATCAAAAACTTCTTTCAATGGAAAATAGGGAAAACCAACCATAGCCTCATTGCCTCAAAGCTGGACTGCAGAGAAAAACATGTATCTTTGAGGGGCCAGCCAAATATATACTAATGCCAATGTGGGGATCTTATGTTTCATATTTGGAATCAATTCAATAATATTCTCAATGTTTATGTCTGCTTTTTATTTAGGAAAAAAACCACTTAACTATAATCATTTGTATATATCCCATGCTCAGCTTAAGCAAATTAAAAGGAGTTAAATAGAAAATTAGAGTGTCTTCATCCTCTCATGAAATATATTTGAGTTAATTTTTCTTATCACAATATTAATACAAATATATAGATGGAATAATTAACTTTTACCAGGAATTTTAAACTTGCACCTTTTCACATTCAAATCGAATAAGTAGATGTTTTAGGTAATGTTACATAATCAACTCTAACATGTAACCAACCAACAAATTAATTTATAAAATATATTTATTTATGTATTTTTTTATTAATTTTTTTCTTTTTTTTTCCTTCACATTTTATTAGTAATTATCTATGTATTGGAGTTATCTACCAAACATTTTTCATTTCTCATTCTTTAATAACTTAACTTTTTTTCTTTTTCAAATTAATGATTTTTGTTTATATACATGTGTTTTTGTATGTATATTATATATAAGTGAATTTTTTTTCTTTAAAAAAATTATATAAGTGTATGTATACCAACTTTAAATAATATATACATGTATTTTGCAGTTATCATTTCTTTGTTGAAAAAGGATCAGATCTTGTATATAAACAATCTAACCTGAGAAAATCATCAAAGGCATTTTGTATGCACGCCTGAAAAGGATGTTGATCGAAGGAAAGAATCATGGAAGAAGTAAGATACCTTAGTCATTATGATTGGTTTTTTCTATTTAAACATAAGATAGAGAATAATATAAGATGATAATTTAAAGATTCTCCAAAGAATAGGGGCACATTTGAATGGTTCCGTTGACAACTTGATGTGATGATGAAGTTAGAGCCAATGGTTGAGTTTGGTGCTCATTTTACATCCCATGTATAAGAACCCGTAAATGACTAGGAAACTTTACTTTGATGCAATAATTTTTCAGTAGGAAAGTTATATACCATTTTGCAATCAAATATAGAAATTTTAAAGGAGAATGATTTAACAGGTCCTTTTACCATTCTTGTTCTTTTCAACAAAGATATTTTCTCCTTTCATAATACCGGCTAGAAAAATATTTATTAGACAACTATAATACACAAACTAATTATAAAATAAAAAAAATTTACGTATATATTTATGAGTGAATTGACTGATTGACTACAAAATAAAATTGTACTTGTTATTAATGCATCTCATTATATTTTTCCTGTTTAATCCTACCTAATAAGGCATAACATATATATTATTAATAAAGAGTGCATTTGAACATCTCATATTTTTAAATATATTACACTAATATATTTTATTTTTTTATACCTTTTTTCTTATTAAATCATACTATCTATTATATCTATATTTTTTACTTTGATAATTCTCTCACCAGATTTAGAATAACATATTAGGTGTGCCTAATTGAATATCATTTTTATCGTTAAAGTAATATCTCAAACTCTAGGGTGTATTTAATAACTAACAAAAGCTAGTTCTTTGATTTAAGTACATTAATAGAGTCAATTTTTAAGTATAATATTGTCAGTCATAACACAAATTTTAAAAAATTGATTATAATCATAAAACTCATTTAAAACTTTGATAATTCAATTAAATAAAAAATAACCATGGGTTAAGATACAATTATGGGATCATCCATTAATTTAATAATCAATAAAATATGCCAAAATTTTCAAATTCAATAAAATTCAAAATATATTAATTACATAGCCTATTTAAAACATTCTTTAACAAAATTAAGTCTAAGCTATAACTTGTTATGAAAATCTTAATTTATAAATGCACTTGGGCTGTTCTTAAACGTTCTCAAACCAGAATTAAGAGTTGTAATTAACGCCGAAAGAGGTTCGTTATGTACAGTGGAAACTAGATGCTATTTTTAGGAATTAAACATGTTCCTAGACTTAACCCTAATTCAAATTAAATGCTAAGCTCTAAATCTGGCCCCTATTTTTTTTTAATTGTTATTTTTCATGGTTTTATTATTGTTATTGAAAAATGTAGAAGTGGAACTAAAAAGTACACTCATGTATATAATTGGTTGTTATATAAAAGCTAAATGAAGAAGGTATATACACATCAATATTATATATAGACCTTAGACTTTCTAAGAATCAAGAAAAGAAGCACAACTTTAGACATAAATGAATATATATAATACAGAATATTAAAAACATATCTAACATCCACTTCTTAATAAGCTCTCTTTAGTTAGTTAAATAAAATGTTTGATCCACAAATCAGGAAAATAATCATTAAAAAAGATTTTAGACCCATAAAATTTTAATATTTTCAATAAAACCCAGCCAATCATGAAAAAAGTATATATATATATATATAAAAAAATATATTAAAAAGTGTGTTTCTACCATTTCTATGTAAATATATATAATGGCATAGACCCAAGTTTAAAATAACTCAAGAGTGTAGGTTTAGTAATAGAATATTTAGGTAATTATTATGTGTCCCAAATTTAAAATTTATTGCTTTTATTATACAATGAAAGAAAGAGACAACTAAGCTTGGCCAGTGAGAGCCAGCGTTTGAAAAGGGAAAAGTTGAAATAAAATAAATATAAGGAGATATAAAGTTGGAGTGTGCAAAAGTTCAAATTGTTATGGGTATTTAGACAAAGAAGGAATTTCAATCACAATCTGGCAAAATATATGTACACCCCCACAATTCAAGACTTGGATGAGCCATTACATGATTTCAACAACTTTACTATGAACAAAGTTAAGAAATTGTGCATAAAATTAGTAATGGAGAGACAAGAAGATGAATATTATATGATCTAAAATTGTGTGTAAACCTTGATATGTTAATTTCCAAAATGATTATTCGTTTACTACTGCTTTTAAAAGCATAGGAATTATAAATAATATTTTATTGTAACGAAGTTCATCCTAAATATGTAAAATGAAGATAATTAAGTTTTTTTTTAATATTTTAAATACACATCATTAAGATGGAATGGTTAAGTGTTAATTTTTCTATGTGACGCTTCAATATTAATACTTACCCGTTTAATTTAACATTAAAAACTTAAAAATATTGAAAATAAATAAATAAATAATATTAATAATTTTTTAAAAAATAAAAAATGGAAATAATAAAAAAATAAAAAATTAATTAATCAGAAAAGTAATTGAATGTCAAATGAAATACCTAATACTTTTGCATTTATTTTAATGAAAATAAGTCCAATTACAAAATTATTATGAAGACGATCTATTTTGATTATTAGTGACGAAATACATGTGATCCAATTGTTTGAAGAGTGAAAGTATTAAGGCTAGGAGCATCTCCTGCATCTTATCGTCTTCAATTTGTAATAGTTCACATGTGTTATTTTAATGAGAGAAATAAATGATTAATTAAATTATAATTAATTAGCTAAAATTTTCAAAATCTACTGCACATTAAACTATATATTTATTATTTTTTCAAAATCTGTTGTATATTAAATTACCAATTTACTATTTTTTTTTAAAATCTTCTGCATATTAAATCACATGTTTATTCTTCTTTCAAAATTTGCACCCTATGCCTAACTCAACCTCTAAGTACTCAAAACTCACATTTTTTTCATTTACATCACATAAAATGAAAACAACACTACATAAGTAAAATAGAACCTTACCATGGCAACGTTATGAAGCAAATTAACTAAAGAGAAAAAGGGACAATGCAGGAGAAAATGAAAAAAATAATATTTAAGTGGCCAAAAAAAATAAATAAAAGATATTATTTTAATGTTTTGGATATATTTTTTCTTCTTTACTTTTCTAGCGAAATAATAGAGATATTAATGTTTTTATTCTTTGAAAGTATAGGCGTTGGTATCTTTTCTTTCTTTTCTTTTACATTATCTTGGAGACACCTTCTCTTTCTTTTCTTTTACGATTATCTTAGAGATACCATGAACATTGTATCTCCGTTAACACAGACTCTCTTATCGTAAATAGTTTTAATTCATTCTTATATTTTTTTTTTCTCTTTTCTTTTACGTGATCTTGGAGGCGCTGTAAATACTAACGTCTCCATTGAAATAAACTCTCCCGTCCTAAATAATTCTGACCCATTTGTGTATTTTCTTATCGTAATAGTATCATTGTAGTATTTTTGCCTTTATTTTACCTCAATGTTCATATACATTTAAGCTTTTATTATATTCTCATTTTCTCTAGTGTTTCTAAACAAATTGAACATCATAATTAATAGGAGGGAGATTCTTTAATTAATCAAGAGATCCATATAACTGTTTATGGACCCAACTATACAAAACATCCCAAAAAATCATACTTGGAATTGACTGACCCTCTACGTGTCATGTTCACTTTTTATGTATTTAGTTGAAAGTACTATTACAACCATCAATAGGATCTAGTGGCTATACTTGTCATTATAGTTAGAATATTTTCTCTCCCACCCTTGTGAATTTTTTTAACATATTTAAAAGGAAAAAAGAAAAAAAAAAATTCTTGGGGGTGGATGAAAGGTTGTTGGTTAATGGTAGTTATTAACAACATAAAGATGTTCTGCATAACCAAACCCCTTTAACACACACTCATGAGCACTACTTCCATTTCATATATATGCACATATTTAACCCACCATACCCCAGTACAAATCCCTTGTCAATAACAAACCTTTATTCCTCAACTTTCTTGGTGTCCACAAGTATAGTGTTCCTCTCCTTAGACCTTTTCTTTGCTTCCCGCTTTCTCCTCCATTGAAACAAACCAAAGTTCAAACTCTCACACCCTCACTTTAGTGAAGGCAATTAGCCCCCATTTCTAAATTCCACTATCCAAAATGTCCAATATATGTCTTATGTATTATTCATAAGATCAAAATCAAACCATATATCTATCATCTCATCACTAGCTCAATTCTTCAAGATGGTAGAGTCATTAACTAAATGAGCTAGCTGAGTTTGTTTTAGTGTTTCACTTTGGCACAACCTAGGGTGTGGTTGAAAGTACAAAGGGATATCTGTGTTTCTTCAACTGTAATCCAAACACACTAATTCTTGTAATGGTTCATATCTGAACTTAGCATCTTACTCTCCAAACTCCTCCACCTTTTTATTTATTTATAAATTTTTTTCTCTGTGTTCTTGATGGACTACTTGAAGGAACTAGAAGGAAAAAGTGTCCATGATTGTTATCATCACCAGAAAAAGATGAATAAAATGGGAAACCCTATATTAGTTCAGGGACCAGTTATAGTTGGTGCTGGTCCCTCAGGGCTAGCTGCAGCAGCATGCCTTAAACAAAAAGGTATTCCAAGTCTCATCCTTGAAAGATCTCAATGCTTAGCTTCAATGTGGCAATTCAAGACTTATGATCGCCTTAGGCTTCATCTCCCAAAGCAATTTTGCCAACTTCCTCTCATGCCATTCCCCAAAACCTTACCTTCTTATCCCACAAAACAACAATTCTTGGCTTACCTTAAGGCCTATGCTGAACACTTTGACATAAAGCCTCTCTTCAGCCAGAAAGTGATTAGTTCTGAATTTGATCATGTGTGTGGGGTTTGGAGAGTGAAGACTCAAGGACTCAAAGAAGAGGACACAACTGAATATGTTTGTCAATGGCTTGTAGTTGCTACTGGAGAGTGTGCTGAAGAAGTGAAGCCTCAAATTGAAGGGATTGAAGAGTTTGAAGGACCTATTGTGCACACTAGCTTGTACAAGAGTGGAAGCAAGTTTTGTGGGAAGAATGTTTTGGTGGTTGGTTGTGGAAATTCAGGCATGGAGGTGTGTTTGGATCTTTGCAACCATAATGCTCGACCATCCCTAGTGGTTAGAAATTCGGTGAGTTTTACTTAGCATGTGTTTGGGTAGAGATTATTTCTGAAAGTTATTTGCTTTTTGCTTTAAAAGCTGACAAAAAATTTCAAATAAAGGGCTTGTTTTGGTAATCTAAACTTGCACTTGAACTCTTGATATGAGATATGGCATAGATCTTCCACCATTCCTAGTTAGATATCAGTAGTAATCAAGTTGAAATGTTTATGCTCATAAAAGCATAGTGAGTTTCACGTACTCACTTGTTACTAATTCTTCTGAAATCCAGTTAAAAGAAATCCAGAATTTCCATAATTTGAGGATTTTGGTAAATTGAAATTCTCTTTCTTTCTTCCTCACTGTAACTTAGCATATTTAAGCATTAAATTATTAGCTCAACACCCTTATATTTGAGATAAATATCTTAATTTAAGATTTGTTTTCACAATATAATCAAATCTAAGATCTTATTCATACTATCTCATTTCCTCCATTAACCAATCCAGTGATTCATATCTTAGTTTAAGATGAAGTACAGAAAAGTATATAAGTATATATAAATAGTAGTCGGAATATCTATCTATATATATATGTGTGTGTTCCTGTCCAAATCTTCACAGTGCTTTGATAGTCATTCACCCATGTTTTTTTCACCAAGTTGGAAAGTGGAGAGTGAAAAGTCTTTTAACATATTATACTGTATTTGCTAGATAACTAAAACTCTCAAAAGAGTTTCTGTCATTGTTCTCTCTCACTTCATAGTAACTCGTTTGCATGCGCAACAAGGTCAGCATCTCAAAATCATAGAATAATATAACCTTTGAGTTAGATATCAATCTTTTCTCTGCACACAACCACTGTCTGTCAGTGTTTACAGACACAACTTGAAGCATGAAAAGATTATTGTCATTAGTCTCCTCGTGTCTACAATTTCCTAAAAAGTTTCTTAAAGCTGGCTTTAACACTACCTTTTCTATTCACTTTTTTTTCCTTACTTTTTTATATTCATAAAAATTAACCAAATATACTTAAAAATTTATAAAATTTAATTCCTATACAATTAAATAATCAATTCACATATAAAATATATAAGTATTTTTTTATCTTTACATTTTATAATTTGTTATCTAATTGTCTACGTATTCCAATTATCTACTACATATTTGATTTTTTTATTTTTATAACTAATTGAGTTAGACTCTACTTTTTTTTATTTTTAATGTGATATAAATTTTTTTTCATTGATGTAGGTGCATATCTTGCCACAACAGATGCTTGGGAAATCAACTTTTGGTTTATCCATGTTCTTGCTTAAGTGGTTTCCAATGCGTTTTGTGGATCAATTTTTGCTTATAATGTCACATCTCATGCTTGGAGACACAGCAAAATTTGGACTTGACCGTCCCAAAATTGGGCCTCTAGAACTCAAGAATTTGTACGGCAAGACACCTGTGTTGGATGTTGGGACACTTTCTCAGATCAAAAATGGAAAAATTAAGGTACTAACAGTTATAACAATACTCTTCTACCAATCAAATCCAAAAGACCTCTCATCATAGCTATCTTGTTTCCTTGTCTTAATCAACCAAAACTTGCTTTTTCATTCCTCTAAGGCTAAGGTTTCAAAAAGAAAAAATAATGAAAATAAAAGACATTTTCTGTTCCATTGTTTCCAACATTAATTAGATATGTATCTTATCCAATTATTTGCGTAGGTTTGCCGGGGAATTAAACGACTAGCACGCAATGCAGTGGAGTTTGTTGATGGAAAAGTAGAGAACTTTGATGCTATCATTCTAGCAACTGGTTACAAAAGCAATGTACCCTCTTGGTTAAAGGTGCTCCCTTTAATTCCTTGTTGCTAACTTTGGTATAGTTTTAGTAGTTGGTCTAGTAAAAGTAGAAATATATAAACAAATGAGTAAATATTATTAATCTATACATTGAAAACATAAAAAGTTCTTAAAAATTGACATGGATTTACAATAATTTATGATAAATATTTAATAAACAATGCAAACAATCAGATAATTAATTATAAAATGTGAAGAAAGAGAAATACGTGTATGTATACATATATATATCATGTGGATAAGTTGACTGGTTGACTGTATATTATAATTAACTGCGAAATAAAGTTCACAGTTAATATGATCATTTAGTGTACTTTAATTTTACAGATAAAAAAATGATGTATATGATAATATCTTTTTATTTTTACTATAAATTTCTAAAAATTTATGCCAATGATGAACAGGGCAGTGACATGTTTAGTGAGAAAGATGGGTTACCAAGGAAGCCATTCCCAAATGGATGGAAAGGTGAAAATGGACTGTATGCAGTGGGTTTCACAAAACGTGGGCTGCTTGGTGCATCAATTGATGCAAAGAGGATTGCTGAAGATATTGAACATAGCTGGAAAGCTGAGACCACCCATGTATTGGAGTTCCCTTGTCCACTTGCATGATGTGTAGGAAAAAAGATGAAAAAAATGTTTTAGGATTTAGAAAAAGCAAAAAAAAGAAAGAAAAGAAAAAAGAAGGGTGGCTTAGCCTCTTGGTGGTGATCACTTTTATTTGATACAATGTTTGTACCAAACAGTTTCTCTCCCATTTGAGTACATCAGCCTCAAAAGGGGAAAGGAACTTGAGAAAGAAAAGGGGAAGAAAATTAGAATGAAAGGGCATATATATGTGTGTGTATAGAGTGTGTGATTCCCCATAAATCCATTTTCACTAAACTATATAGTAGGAGATTGGTTTGACAACCAATTTAATGTGTATTTTTAGTTTGGATGGGTTGAAATTAATTAGTTGAATATTGTCATATTACACATTTGTATATGATCTTGTACATTGCCATATCTATGTAGCTAGCTAGTTGATTTTTTTTGAGAAAAAGGGGGTTATTATATGGTTTTTGAGAGACTAGAAATTATGTAATGTATCTATTATCAATTAATTTGGACTTGTTCTAATTATTTTTGAGAGACATGCTTATTGTGATGATATGTATGTATTAATTGTGTATATATCTAGTTAGCTAGTTATTAATTAGCTTGAAGCAATGGACCATAAAAAATATTAATCTGATGGAAAACATTGGAAAAAGGCATTGAAAAAAGAGAAAAATCCAATAGCATCAAAAGAAAAGTTCCATTAGATTATGGGAAGGTCCCAATTCCCATGAAGATGAAAGTGGCCCTTTGATTATCTACAAAACTTATGTAGGTCACTTTTTTTATTACAATATTTTATAGGTTAAATGAATTACTTTTTCCAATCGTTATCAAGAAAACGGACCACATTTTTGCCCTTCAAAGTCCACAAGATGTCTTCCATGGTTTAACTTGATTGATCTCTCAACCAATGCCAACACCTCCATCTATTAATTAATAATTGGATGATGACAAGTTAAACGTTGAAAATTGAATCCATTGGACATGTACACTGTGTGCTTCATTATAAACTTTGAATTCAAAGATGAAAGAGACTGTAATTGATCACAAGGACAATTGAAAAAAGAGATTGATGTATTTCTATTTAATTATAATATGAAATTTCTTCTCACATCCTTTTTCAGAGCCATATTAAACAAACTTTATTTAGTCTATATAAACATAAAAATTTTACTATAAAATAAATAAAACACCCACTCTTACATAATTAGTTATTTTAATGAGTGGTGTTGTTTTTATTTGTCAACTAAAACTATCTCTCATAATTTTAGCAAAAATGAATTAATGATTAGTAATGTAATTTATATATAATATTAAAACATTTTATCTAATTAATCAATTATTACCTATCATGTATGATAGATTTATTGACTTTATAATAAAATTCTTATAAATTATATAAAGTCTAATTTATAATTGCCTCAGTATAAAATTTGGGTATAACTTTTAGACTCAAAGAAAAAAATGTAAAATATATTATTTCATTACATTTCCATTTCCCTTTCCCATGAACCTTAATTTCTATATAATGCAAGTGAGTATATGATAGTTACAATCTCGGCATTAACTAATCAAGTAAATATGTTAATCTGACTAGTATGATATGTATGAAAAATATTTGGTAAACACAAGTGCAATACATAAATAATTAATTATAAAATATGTAGAATAAATTGGTTGATTGATTGCGTATTTTAATTTAAATGTGAAGTAAAAATGAATATGTAAGTAAGTATTTAATATACAGTATCTAGTTAGCTATAACAAAATATTGCTAGAAAAGAGATAAACCTGAAACGAAATTGATTTTCATTGAAAATGACAAATTTAGCTATAAAAGAGATAGTTAGTTACCGTATTAAGATAAAGATATGTTTGTGTGTTTTATTCCGACCAAGTAAGAGTTGGTGATGAGTTTATAATACAGAAGGAATCTTAGGGTATGAATGAAGACGAATACGCAGAAGCAAGTGAGTAAGGTTCAAACCTCTCTTGCAGCTTGAACTTGACACTATCAGCATCAAGTAGGGTTTCCTTTTCCAGTGATACAATCCAAAAGAGGACCACCAAAACTGTTCCCTACAAATTATTGCGTGGCCCATGAAATTTCTTAATTCCATTCTTAAACACTCCTTAATTCCTGCACATCTTTATCTTCTTTTGTCCCTAAACCATATATATATATTATTGATTTCTTAATCATCATAGAAAAAGAAATATAAGTATAAATGATATCAAAGCAAAGAAAAGAGCCAACATATTGGCAATGATTCCTCAAGATAATGCATCCATCTCTTCTCTTTTTGGAATTGAGCACGTTTCTCTCTCTCTCTCCCACTAACGTCTTTCATTTGGTTTTTATAGATTGACCCAACTAACATTTCAGTAGGATATTTTGCCTTGTAGTAGGGTTATTGAGACTTTAATTAATGAAAATTATCTTATAAACAATTAATAAAAAATATTTAATAAATAATTATAAATAATCATATAACTAGTTATAAAATGTAAAAAAAAAGAAATACATATATATTTTGTGAATGAATTAACTAATGGTTGAAATTATATGAATAAGTAATATATTAACTCTGGACTTCCTCAATAAAATTAAACTAACTCAACTCTTCAATTTTCTTATTTTAAAAATATCTTTAATTTAATTTAATTTTTTAACGTAGTCATTATCTTTAATTAGGATTTATTAAGCGTAGTTTAAGAAATACATTTCTATTTTTACATGAAAACAAGAAAATTAAATAGATTTAATTACAGATTAAAAAATATGTGTAAAATTAGATATTTTTGTTTATATGAGTTAAGAAGAAATATATATTTGGGGGCTAGCAATACACTTCTTTTTTATTGATTAAAGAGTTTATTGAATATGGAGTGATAGTTATTTTACATTATCCGGGTATAGAATTTTTTTTTCTTAATTAAGATGCATTAAAGTTGATAAATTACGAGTACAGTTTATTAAATAAAAAGTAAAATTTAAACAATTTTTATTTTCAATAAATTTGTGAATACTGAATAATGTACTAGAAAGGGTCACTACAATAGAACACTCAGTGAGTGGCATACCATTAGCAATTACCATGAGTATGTTTTATGTCATTGCTAAGAGATTGATGTTTAATTAATTTCCATAAATATTAATTGCAAGTGAGGATTTAATTAACCATTGCTATTAAATGATTTTAGAGAAAAAAAAAGAGAGGATTTAATTATAATGCTTTTGAATATATATATTTTTAATAAAAGAATATTTGATGCTAGTTTTAGTAGAAAAAGATTTTTTTAAAAAATAAAATTAATTAATCATACCTAATATCAATATATTGTTTCTAAAAGAAGAAATGAATTAACTTTATTAATGGGTTGAAAATAAATAAAATTGACTTATGATAGTTTAGTAAGTGATTTTTTATTTCAAATGAAAATATAACTATTTTCATAAATTATTTTTAAAATTTTAAAAGTTTAAACTTTAATGAAAGTCTTATCTTAAATTACCATGGTCTTAGTGGGGAAAATAAATAAAACTTCCATTTCTTATATTTAGTTGGATTAATATTTTTCAAGATTTGTTATATACAACTTTTAGAATACATATCTTCATGATGTAATTTTTTTGACTCAAAACTAAATTGCTTCTGGTATAGATCATGCTTTTGACTGAAAATTAAAAAAAAGCTAAATCTAACTTTTGATTCGTCTAAGCTTGATTGCCTGTATATGGGGCATTAAAGTGACAAGCAACTTCAAAATAATGCCTTGAAGTTTCTTTTGTTCAAAGAAAAGGATATGAAATTTGATTTTCTAGTGTTCTAATCTACCTATTCCAAAAACTATGATAGTGATAATGATAATGTAGACTTGTAATGAAGGTGGGACGGCGATGGCATAAGGACTAAAGATTGAGACAATACCATTACACTCAAATTGAGATGATTATGAATATGCACTTTTAGGTCAAAAGCACTTTTCAAATTGATGCTGAAAATTCATACTTTCAATCAAACAAGCATATGAAACACATTTCAGTGCATTTAGTTTTATATATGTAAAGAATTCAATGACTTAGCATTCAAACTCACGAATATATTTTGCATCTATAATCAAATTGTCTAAAATGTTTGTGAAGTTAAATTTTACTCATAATTAAGTATATCCGTTGAAAAGGATAACAATAATTAATATAAACTTATTAAAGGCAAACATTTCATTTTTAAAGCATAAACAATCAATTCAATAGATTCATGATAAATAAGATTTTATATATTTTTAAAGATTTTATTATAAAAATCAACAAATCAACTATGCTTAAAGGATAATTCTAATTAATTGACCATGTAAAATGTTTTATATTATAAGTGTATAAAAATATACCAACTTTACTTCACAATTACCTCCAATACACAACCAACCAGTTAATATATTCACAAAATATATATATATATATATATATATATATATATATATATATTTCTTTACATTTTATAATTAATTATCTAGTTGTATGCGTACTGCATTTATCTAACAAGTATTTCTCAAAATACACGCTAGAATAACCTAACTTCAATTCCTTGCACCTATAGACCAAAATGAAGACACTTTAATGGTTAATTAAGAAAAATTACAATACCTAATTAATAACAACATACCTAAATCTTAAATCATAAAAAGTAGTATAACTATGAGTATTTAAATTGTTAACCATACATATTTGTTTGACATAAATATGACATTATATATGTCATATATATATCACATCCTCATCATTGTTTAAAAATTGTGTAGTTATTATTTGCAAGTACAGGAGCCCAAACTGTCAACTACGATGACAATAAGGGTCTTAGGACGTACATATATATGGTCCAAAATCACATGTGATACCACAGAAAATCAATTCCTACTACACAATTTTCATATACTGTAGAGTGCAGGTATAGAGGATGGTGGTGCACATGCTCATCATCTAGACCATACATTTCGTATATGTGTGTTTATTGCCTTTAATAAACGTGGTCCAAAAGAAAATTTATTGTATATATGATAACCATATGATTTATCAGTGTTCTATATCTTTCTCTAGGACCATTTGCCATTAGTTTTGATGAAGAAAATGCATGACCACCGACGATGACTTTCGTTGTTAAACTTGAATCTCGTTACTATTTTGGCCTACTATTTATGAAGAAAAAGAAATGTACGTAGAACTATAAGATAGCTCATCATCAAAAGCATTGTCACTTGCAAATATGTCAGACATGCCTTTTGCTTATGATCTTAATTATTAAGTTATAACTTACAAGTCAAGTTTGGTACCTAGATAATGAGTTCTTAGTATCGAGGAAATGTATATCTACTCTTAGATAATGAGTTCTTATGATAGAAAATAAAAAATTATCTCATTTTCAATTTTCTTCTTATAACTATATCTTTAATTTCTTTCTTATAACTATATCTTTAATTTTTTCCCTTTGCATGATCTATTTGTTTTTTCATTTGTCTTTTCATAGACATATAAAATTATAAAATTGTTTAATGATCAACTCTAATACTAACAAGTAGTTATATACTTTTTCAATGATAATTATATATTTCTTTTAATGATTATTGTATATTTTTCTTTTGGAAGTCTCTTGTATACTTTAAAAAAGATATATGACAGTTTAACACCATGAAAACTATGAGATATTAGGGTTGACTATCTAGATAAACTCATGAAATTTTATCCATCTATTTCTCTTTCCAATGTCCAGGCTTTTAAATATAATTCAACCTAATTAAATCAGACATGTAAATTTCTAATACTCCTTCCATTTCAAAACTTGAGTTAGCTTTTTAATTTCTTTTAAAAAACAATTGAATGTTTTACGAATTTTCTTAATTATATCCCTATCTGAGTATTAAATAAATAAGGGTATTCAATCAATAGGAATATAAATTAAATGCTTAATATGTGTATAGAAACTTTAAACACCTAAAATTTTGAAATAGAGGGAGTAGGTGAAAATAATCAATACAAATAGAAAAAAAAGATAAAATTCAAATTATAAATTTTAAGAGAATTGTAAAAATATATAGAATAAATAAAAGTCACATTTACAAATCTAAATTGCTTCCAAATTTCAGTTTCGCACCTATATATCGAGTTTTTTTGAACGTTTGAAACCATCTCTAGCAACTAAAATAAATATTTCCAACCACACCTAATGTCTTAAGAAGATTATTAAATTCTCTTTACTCATTTCATTTTAACTAGTATTTTTTTTTAATTTTAATATATAACTATGTTATAGCTAAGAAAGTAATATCTTATAATAATAATTTTTTATATATTAATAATAAATTTTAATTTTTTCTAAATTTTTTTTAATCTCAAAAAATAAATTATTATATAATTAGTAAGGTGTATTCAATAATTTTAAAAAAATAAAATTAAAATTAAAAAAAATTATAAATTTTAAAATAAAATTATAAAAAAAATTTAAAATTTTTAAAAAATTATTTTGCCCCCTCCCACTCTAATTTTCTGGCTCCGCCCCTGTCTAGGATGTTGGAGATTTGTTTATACTTCCAATAGCCATAAAAACAAAGTTATGGGACTTAATAATGGTCCTAATGTCCCAAATCTGTGCACACAAAAAAATGGGCACAAGCACAATGGTTGTGAAGGGTTGGTATAGAAATGGATATAGGCTGTGTTCAACTTTATTACGTGTAGATGAAAGGGGCAAGACATGCAGGCTAGTGAGCGTGTGAGTGTGAGCATGACCAGTCGTCAGAAGCATTAGAGAATGGAAAAAAGAAGGAAGAAAGAAAGAAAGAAAAACAGTAGAGGGTTATACACGTATATAGAACCAAAGATTCTTGGGTACACTATACCTCTTTCTGTGTCACGTCATTTACCTAGGTTACCATTATCTTCCACTATTGAATATTAACATAAAAAGGACTACTTCCTTCAGGAACCTCTTATTCTTTTAGAAAAATTTGATTCCTTCAATGGAAATTAAATCTTACTTTTTTAATACTAAATTAATTATAGATGTATGGATAGTGAAAGGGAATGATATTTGGAGATAGTATTAATAACAAGTGTTCACCATGATTCAACCTCAAGAAACATAAATCATTATTATTCATGTGAATCAAGTTAACATTAATTCTCAAAGTATTACCTCAAATCTTAGATTTCCGTAAATTCCAATAGGTAATCAGTAAATTCACTCTAATATATATATATATATATATATATATATATATATATATATATATATTAATTTTTTTTTCTTTCAAATTTTAAAATTATAGTACATATTAATTTTTTTTTTTCTCTTCTTCACATTTTATAACTAATTAACACTAATTTTTAATTAAAATATTATGTCAAATCCTGAGTTTTAATTCAACTTTATTTTGCAGACAACCAACCAATTTACTCATAAAACATATTCAATTTAATAAATATAAATTTTGAAAATTGTTTTATTTTTTTCCTTAGAAAAAAATTAGAAAAAAAATCCTTTTACGAATACTTTTGATGATCCATTTTGCTTTTTCTTTTAAGATATTTAGAAACAATTTAAGTTTTTCATTTAAAGCTTTTAGAACTAGAAAAATGAAAAACTTAAATTGTTTTGTTTTTTTTTTTAGTTCTTTTAAAACAGGATTCAATTTCATTACTTTTTTTTTCCCTCTTTTTTCGTATCTTATAATTAATTGTCCGGTTGTTTACATACTGTAGTTGTTTATCAGATAATTTTTTTTTAAATACCACAAAGAAGAGGTGATTTGTTTACTATTTTTCACAATATTAAAACTGTGACAATATCATTGATAAGCAAGCACATGAGATTTTATTTTTTGTAAAAGATATTTTATTAAAAAAAAGTGCATATAACTATGGTATAATATACATTACAATATATGAGAATTTTTACACAACCGATGATCGGATGTATTATAGAAAAATGGGTATAGCATAGTGTAAAGAGTAGGTGTTTTAATTTTTCAAAGAGATAGAAAAGAATTTGGAGATGGGTACTGCTCATCTTTGTACACTTATGAGAGGGCTTTCTATTGAAGAAGCCAGCCAGCCATGGACAGTTTCCTATGGACCACACCACTTGCCACTTGTCTTATACATCATATCATCATTTACACCATTCCTCACTCCACATGTTCTGGGATTCCAAAGCAAACATGTTGCATTCATTTTCCACTTTCGTGAAATCTCTCTATCTTCTCCTCCACCTTTATTTATTTATTTATTTATATTACACACAGGTGTTATTTTATAGTATAAGATATAAGTGGGTTAATAAGTTACACCGTGACATATTTTAAAGCAATGGACTCATACTTTAGTTATAACATGCTAATGGACTCATACTAAAAAAATAAGTGTACTAATGTACATATACTTTATTTTTAATATGACTATATTGGTGGCATGCTATGTAATATCTAGTTATTGTTTATTTACGCATTCATACTTAAAAAAAAAAAATTGTAGGTTAACTATATATATATATATATATATATATATATATATATATATATATATTTTGTAGGGTTGAATAATGTGTGTTGTAACAATTCTAAAAATACAAACAACATACATCTCATTACATGTCTTAGTAAATATATATATATAAAAGATGAATTTTTTATTTGTCATTGACGATAAATCAAAGGACGTGTGAAGAAAAAAAATAAGATAGGTTCTATAGCAAGACAAAATAAAAACAAACTTGCTATTGCAGAGTGTGATGACAAATCAAAGCATGCATATTCTCTAAACTATATATCAAATCGTAGGCATGTCTTCTTCTCCATACGTTAACAAATGAGTATCGCTCTCAAACAACACCTTAAACATTTGTAAACATTGAATAGATATAAATGGGGATGTTCACTCTTGCTACTTTTAGTCTATATTTGTGTGTTATCAAAGAAAGAATTCGAACATACGATCTCTTATTCTCTCTTCTCTCTTTAACTACAAAGTTAACCTTGTTTCTCTTAGAAAATCTATGCTTCTGAAAGGAAAATTTGTAAATATTTGAATTCATATCTCAATCATCATCTCATCTCATATACATTTGTAATAATTATATAACATGTATTAATATCTTTTTAAGTTACGAAAAATAGTTAATAATATTTCAAAAAACTTTAATACATATCATACAATAATTAATTGAGACCATAATTGAGCTGTGACCTAAACCACCTAATAATTTGTTCACCTCTTTTTCTCAAATTATCGTCTCATCTATTGATTTTGTTTGGAAAATTGTGACCTATGGGCGAATAGTAGTTAGCCACATCATGAGTTCCTTTATAATATTTGATATTTCTAGCTAGCTAGATGTGAAGAATCCTTGATAATAATTAGGAAGTAACAAACAGAGTAGACCACATATATACCACAAGAGGACAATATATATCTTAGTCAACTATATATTGTATCTTGTATGAGTTACAAGAAGTTCTAAAATTCTCATCAATTTTGATATCCTATGAGTGCTTGTGTACGAAGAGCTATAGGTAGCTAAGGGAACTTTTGATTGGATGAAAATGAAGTGACCATCTATCATGCAAGCTCCATTAATGCCTTAAAGTTAGAGAGTAGTAGCACACTACACTAGATACTACCATGTGGTAGCAATGAGGTCAATTGGGCAATGATGGTAAATGTAATTAATCTAACATACCTAGATACTATATGTCTATAAAATCATATTATTCCTTGAAAGTATAACCCTAAATTGACCTCTAGCTATTCCATGTTACCATAACATAGCAATTTGAGTGAGACACTAGTGAAAGTCTAGGCTCTTCATTTCCCTAATGTTTTGGTTGAAGGGGGAGGCTCCAACTCAGTTGGGGGGGTATGGAAGAGAGTCACTTTTGTTGATGATATTGACCCCATGTTCTTGGAATATCAATGGATACCAATGGAATCTTCTTTGTCTCAAGAACAAGGCTAGGTGCACACAAAGATCACAATATATCTCCTGGATCATGATTGGCATGTGTATGTTGTCACTTGGATTCCTTTCAATTCCTTGATCTTAGTAGGTGGGAGGATGATATGGGATCCACCATCATCACACCATGCATGCTTAGTGGAAAAACCTTTAATTTTGTACTTACTTTACTAGTCATGCATTCATCATAAACTTCTTGGACCTTTCTTCCAATTCTAGTGTGTGTGTGTCTCTCTCTCTATGCATCTTTTACTTTCATTCACACACCATAATTCCTCCATGTGATACAATCCAATAGCACATGCATTGCTTCCCACTACTTATGTCAAGAACTTCTATAGCCCAAATTGAAAATGCCCAATAAGAGAACATTGGGGCTTCAAAATATGTACTCATACTGGGCTTAAAATTATGCCTAAAAATTTTTTCATCATGAATATATAGTTTGATTAATTTTTTTAAAATGTATATCATACACAATTTTTTTTACAAAAAAAACTGATTAATCAAATTTTCGTTGTTTTAAAAAACCTTTAACACTAGAAAAAAAAAACATTAAAACAATGAAAATGCATTTCAATCGTGTTAATTTGTTTGTAAAAATGTAATACAACAAAAATGCATTTTTGTTGTTTTAATTTTCTTTTCCCTATGTTAATTTATCATAAAAATTTAACTTAATAAAAATTTGTTTCTGTTGTGTGTTATTCAACAGGAAAACACTTTTGTCAAAATAAATCAACGGTGTGAAGTTAGCATTAAAGGGAGTGAATATAGTAACTCTGTTTATGTTGGATTCATGGGTTTGGATTCAGGTCCGTTTGCTCTACAGAATCTATTTTCAGATCCCATTGGGCCTTTAAATCCACTTTTGCTATTATATTCCTCCTTCCCTACTAATACACCCACCTTTTCTTTTTTAATTTTTATTATTGTAACTATCTATTATACCAAAATTATCCTTTTAGAGAGGAGTGTAACCTAATATCTATAACTTATCATCACTATCTTTTGAATATTTTTCTCATGCATTTTTACCCTTTTTTTGCTCTCATGTTTTTTAAATTCTCCTTAGATATTTTCTTTTGGTTTACCTCTTTTATCTGTGGAGAGTACTATCATTCTACCCTAATTTCATTCTATTACATAACAACACAACTTTGATTTGAATGTTAGTTATATTCTTCTTTTTATTCAGAATGCCATTTTTTTTTAAGATGAGAAATAAAAGGATATTCTAATAATTATATGATAAAAAAATGAGTGTAAATAGCAAACCTACTAAGAGATTTGGATGAAATAAATGCATATTTAATTTCACGTTTTTGGATGAATATCTAATAATTATAGTGTTTTGTTTTTCAATCTCACGTTTTTAGGCCTAATGTTTACATCAATGTCCATTAAATTTACACAGAATGCTTACCTTCCAAATCTAGCTTCATAAAATTTGAAATTTTGCATAAAAAATAATAGACCCAGGGTTGTTTATTGGATTGAATTACAAATGAATCCAATCATATAAAACAAATTAAATGGATTATTCAATTAATTACTTCTTTTCACTTTAATTTAAACCAAAGTAATTATAATTAGTTCGATTCTCATATTTATTTTACATTAATATTAAACTTCAAAACTTGGATTTTGCTTGTACTTTTATCTTTTCTTTTCTTTTCCATTTATATTTTCTTCTTATGATCTTATTTAGTATTACCAAGTGTTATAGATCAATTATTTATTGTGAATGTATTTATTACCAAAATATTTATTTATTACAAATTTCAACTCTTACATAAAATAAATAGTTTTCATGTAAAATGCATTGACTCAAATGCTAATAATTATATTAAAAATAGACAACAACTAAAAAATAATACTTAAAAAAGTATAGTGATTTGTTTTTATTATATAATCCAATAAATCATAAACCCTTTTAAATAAACTAAAATACAAAATTTCCATGTTTATAGATAGCAAAAATATACACAAACCAGGTATAGTTACATTACATTGAAAAATTATTACATTAATTGAAAAATGGCCCATAAGTTTTTCTACAAGTTCCTACCACTCCTACATATTGAGCAGATAAAATCACTCAATTATTTCATCTAACATCTCAGTCACAAGAAACGGCTTAACATCACAGGAGAAAAAAAAAAGAAAAATACTATCATTATGCTAATAAGTATTTTTATTTAAGTTCTTTTTTTTTTTTAAGAAGTGGAATAGAATAATACGGATGTAACATAATAATCATATATATATATATATATATATATATAATAATAATAATAATAATAATAATAATAATAATAATAATAATAATAATGATGTATGGTATGTCTCATAATTGGTCGTACTATACTATTCTTTGGTGAGAGTGTAAGTTAGCTAGTTGCATTACAGCAATTTCCAGAAAGCATTCTGAACTGTGTATATATATATATATATATAACAAATTATTTGATCATCATAAGGTCAATGAAATCCTTTCATCAATGAAATAATTGAAGAAAATAAATAAATAAATAAACCTTTGAATTATTTAGTCACACCAAACACAAAACAACTATTACCATCCATGAAACTCAATGTCAATAAACACAGAAAGCTTAAATGATCCTTAGAGGATCAATATGAAGAAGTTAAGAAACAAGACAAATTAAGGCAAATCAATCTAAGAGACTTCTCACTGATATTTCATCTTGAGCCTAGAGTTAAGACTGCGAGGTGAAGCATGCCACATAGATGGACCAAACAACTCTGAGTACATTTCCAAGAAGAATTTATCCACAATTTCAAGATATGCAGGACAAGTGAGTCTTGAATAGTAATGAAGAACCTCTTCAATGTCCAATACATATTCCACATTGTTCATGTCCAGCATCTCTAACTCCCTCAGCTTCTGTTCAACCATGCAGTATCTGTGTTCTTTCATACCTATAGACATGAATGGTGACTCTCTCTGCATACCCTTTTGAAGATTCAAGCCTCTCTTGTTGTTTTGGTTGTTATTGCCACCACCTTCAACTTTTTTCTCCACCTTGTTCTTCTTCTCATCATGGCTTGCATTGGACAAGCTTATGTAGTGTCCACTATAAACCTCATTTTCTTGCTTTGATGGAATCAATGTAGGTGAAGATTTTTTCTTGATTCTTCTTCTCCTTGCTTTTCCAATTTCTGATTCCCATTGGTCAGAGAAATCAGTGTACAACTTCTCCATGTCTTGATAACTACTTGTGTTGCTTGTCATGTCCATGGCACTTGATGCAGCAGCCACAGAATAAGGGAAATGGTTGTGTGGTGAAGCTTTTGGAAGCCTTTGGTAACCAGGGGAGAAGAAAGACTTGAAATTCTTTATAGTCTTTTGAAAGAACTTCTTGGTGCTTGAAATGGAACTTAGCAACATTTGTGATTGTAATGAGAGTACTAGTACTTTTTGTATGTATATAATTAACTATAACTGTAAATGAGATTTTTCTGGTTGGTACCTTTTGATGCAGATAAAAAGGACAGAAAATATAGTATCTACCTTTGTGAGAATGTGTAAATGTATCTCTTTTTAGGTGATGATGATCTGTGTGAAGATTTCTCTATACAGTTGACACAAAGGAGAGGAGCAATTAAAGAGACTTTAGTTTTTCCTTTTGGAAGATCATCATCAAATGAAATACATACCCTTCTTTTTTCTCTCTCTCAATTTCTTACTTTGGTTTGTTGTTCTCCTTTGTCTTGTTCACACTCTCTCTTGTGTTGTCTCATTTTCTTTCTGCTTCCTAACTGGACCCCACCAACCTCCAAACTAGGAAGACAGTGACACTTTTTCATCATAAACTAGTTTTGTAAGTTTCGTTGCCTTTACTTTTGATGGTGGAGTTGGTATGTAGCCTCCTTGGGAAAATGAAAGGGGGATAGTGGTTGTTGAATTGGGCCTTTCTTCAACAGTTTTCTGCTCCTACACATTTTGCATTCTTTTCTCCTAATCACTAATCACATTAATGTTTCTCTTAATTCACCCTGTTTCAAGTAGAAAAATATCAACAAAGATAATCAAACAATTAATTATAAAATTCAAAAAGAAAAAAAAATAAATATATATATATATAATCTGTAAATTGTTTAATTAACTACGTTTTATAGTTATCTGTGAAATAATATTATTTCGTATAAGTATTCGTAAAATAACATCACTTGGAAAGGGTTAACACATTAAATAAATTTTATAGACAGATTACTCTTTAAATCTTGGCTCATAATACTTGTATTAGAAAAAATGTATTTAATTTTGTACTTGTGCTATGCTTGATTAACTGACAATTTTTTTGATGAGTTGGATACTGCTAAAGTTTGAAGGCTTGCTTGACTACAAAAAAAAGTTTTATGTACGTAGATTATTGCTTTCTTGAAATGTCTCTAACTTGCTACACGTGACTGTGTACAATGACATCACATGTCAAGTACAGCACCAATGTATTTTCACTGCATATCAGGTCAATTTCATTAGCAAGTCATTAAAAAAACATTAGTATATGTATTTTTCATAAAAGGGACAATACATGCTTCTTTTATTTAATTTTCTGTTTTCTGATTGATGAAGGCTATTATTATTGTTCATAACAATCAACAAGGGATTAATGTATTCATAGGTGGTTGGTTCCATGTGGTCATGTGTGTGTTATATGCACAGTTACACACATTGAAAAATGAGTTCAATGAAGTTAAAAAGTAATAAATGGAAGATATAAGGGTACCATAGTCAGGTCAAAATCAATTATCTTCAATGCTGAACCACTGCACATGTACTCTTATTCTTTTCTCCATGCATTCATCTTTCTCCTGTCTTTATGAAATCACTGTTCACAGGTGACATTTAGAAATCACAACCTTGTTATTCAATTGCTACACTACACCCTGTCAAACTTTTTTTTTTTTTCCTCTGAATAATCTTGTTATTATTTGGAAGCATTCATCTTTTATTATTATGAAAATGATATATTAATCTCTACAAATAAACTTGAATAATAATTTTTAGTAGAGTCTTTTTTTTTTTCTTTTCTCCTACTTTTGTTTAACAAAACTCAAATCTAAGATCTTATTTAAAATCAAAGATCTAAACTCAAAGTCCATTCATACTAAAATCTTGTTTTGTCATTCTTATAAAAATTCATATTATTGTTACACTGACTTGATGTTTTATTTTTATTAATATTGATTTAACTTCTTATCTTTTAATATTACTTAAATATAATATATATATGGTCTATATTATATTATACTCTTATTTATTTACAATTAAATATTTATAGAAAAAAATTAATCCTACAAACTAACTTATAAGATAAAGATCGTTCTTTATTTATATATATACAACAAATCTAATGTAAAATTTTTAATACACATCTCTCATACTAAAAATAAAAATGATATTTTAGTATAATCTAACATTAGGATAAACTTAACAACAAATCCACCGATCTTTATACCATCTAAGATAAATTCTAATAATATATAAAATATAATTATAAATCTAACTTAATTTTCCTCATCACATCTCGTGTAATTATGTCTTCTCCTATTGACACGAGAATTTCAACCCCATGTATCTATGAAGACAGACTAACAAGAAAAGTAGAATGATATTTGTTTCTTTCATTTAGTAAGAGCTTTGACTCTGAACCAAATACCTCCATATTTTCCAAATTAGAGAAAGTTCTTCATTGCTGATAAGAATCACACTCTCTGTCCTACCTTTTTGTATGTATCACCCTTTTGTCAGGCATTAACTTTATGCATACAATTTCTTGATCTTGAGAACCTATAAACTATTGATTTGTATACATCAAAGACCAAGAAAATTAAAATAGAAAAATATTTAGAATGTAGTTATTATATATTGTCTGTATAAATATTTTTAATGATAATTTATAATATTTATGGCTGTTAAAATAGTTAGAATAGAGTTAAAAATTTTAATTTGTTGATAATATAAAAATACTTACATTGTAGTGTAGACTAATTCTAAACATTTATTATACTATAAACATAAAAATTATTCAATACTTTTATTTTTAAGTAACTGAAAATATTTTAAGGAATGTATTGAATGTTTTTCTATCATATATATAAACTTATTGCATAGAATATCAATGAACAATTTGCACCTTATACTAGCATTTGTTAGTCTAAAATAACATAGAGTTTAATTTTCTTGAACAAAGTGTAGGGGTTCAAACTTTGTAAATAAAATAAAAGAAATAAAAATTTTAGATTAAAGTCCTTACATGGGTCAAAACAAAATGGCACATTCTTCTAATTTTTGAGTTTCAATTTTGTTGTGTTAATCATCTTTTTATGAACTCAATGTCATGGATTTGATGAACCACAATGTTGACAATAAGGCCATTATCTTCCTTTGTGTTATTTTTCTTGAACATGTGTTGTCTTGCATATTTGCTTGATGCTACTATACAGCTATTTTACATAATTTGGACCCACAATTTTGTCTTACATATATATTTTTCAAAGCAACAAGTAGCACAGTCAAATTTGATTTAGGATTTGACTGACTTGAGAGAGTGATAGAATCTGTTTTTCAGAAACTCAAAACAAATCTTTTTGGTCTTGAAAGTGTAAGCTGTTATTCACTGTAGTTTTCTGAAATAATAAAATTTATTGATTACTTATTTTAATTCTTAAGAATATTTATTATTAGTTTAATTTATGAACTTAAGTTATTTTAAGTCCTTAATCTATATCCACATATCATCTATTATTATTTTGACTAAATCACTGTTTTAATAATTGAAAAAATGTTAGAATCAGATAATTTAGTTCTTAATTGTTATTTTATTTCCAAAAATTTAATTATTTTTTATTTAGTTACTGAATTTAACTATTTTATTTTATTTTAATCTCTTAAATTAAGGATTAAAATGATAATAAATAATATAATTTATAAATCAAAATAATAAAAAATACTTTTTAAAGATTAAAGTACTAAACATATTACACTTTAAAGAAATATTTTATTACTTTTTATCTTTCTCATACTAAATTACCATATAGTCTACTTTTAAGTGATTAAAATGATGATTTACTCATATTATTTTATTTTATAAACTTCTGGATTAAAATCAAATGAAATATTCAAGTTTAGGGATAAAAATAATAATAAACATGAACATAGATTAAAATTTAACTTTTTATTTTATTACTTCTAATGATTAAAGTGATAGAATACTTTCAATGACTCAAAATTGGTGTTTATTTCAAATTTGTATGATGGGCCTTGGTCACTTGATATCATCAATTTACATGATTAGGAAGCAAAGTACAAAAGCCTATATTCTATTGATAGAAACCAGAAAATGAGTAATTCTAATGTCATACATAGAAACCAGAAAATGAGTAATTCTAATGTCATACATGAGACAGTAGTGGAATACCAGGCAACTACGTAGCAGTTATCTATAAGAAGACAGTTCATACTTAATTGTTGAAGTTGATTGAGAAATAAGCCACTTGTTTGGGCCAAAATTTGACCAAGACTTAGCAACAACAACACATCAAATCTGACAAGGGTAGTAACAGAGAGGCTAGCCTACAAGCCAAGTTTGAACATTAATAGAAAATTGGCCACGTGTCTATGGAGTTTGGAACCAATCTAAGTCACAAGAAATAAGGATCAGAAAAATATATTTCGTAAACAATAAATATACAAATCACTAATATAAAGATGAAGAAAGAAAAAATTAATAAAAAAATATATATATTTATATTTTGTGAATGAGTTGACTATATATATTATGAAAAAATAATCATAGTGTTGATCTATAGACTAAATATAGATACATGACACTATATGTTAGCCTTTTCTTTTCAACTTATTCTCAACCACAATCACTCTTTCCTTCCTACCTATTTTACATTCAAGAGATAGAATCGTTTGCTGATAATAACTTTGTGAGTTGGAGGCATTCAATTTTACACAAAAAGAACTTTATGAAATGTTTCTTTGGAACATGTCAAGTGCCAATGTTGATTGTTACAAATACACCTGTGACATGGTCCGTGAGATTGGAACCTTGGACTTGGCTTTGTTCGAATAAAATAGATATCAGGTTATGAATCAGATGTTATTATATCTGAATAATTGTTCATCTGGATTTGCCTCTTAAGGAGAGTCATTACAACATCAATAATTTCTCCCTGTGGCCTATCAAGGTAGCATTCAATTTCTGATTCTTGAAAAATCATTCACATGAATCTGGTCTCACGTTGCTATAGGTTGATGCTAATTTGAAATGTGTATGTGCCCTTTTCATTCATTCTCATACTACATGAAATCCATGAAGAGTCTCTTTCAATGAAGTGACTTAACATTAACATAATTAATATTAGTGGCCACAATATATATACATGCTTTGTGGACATAAACTCACGGAATAAACAATCAGATACCTTAATAAATAAAATGTTCAATGAAACAATGAAGCTCAAGCTCCAAATTCCAAACAATTTTTCCTGGAAGAGAATCACTCCAAGGTGTATGTGTAATTTTGCACTAGTCTACCTATAATCTATCCAATGTATCAAAACCACTATGTACATTACCAAGCAAAACAATCAATTGAACAAAAAAGAATTGCACTAATGTGCCAGTGTCTTGGACAAAAACAGTAGCATTTTTTCTTCAACTTCTATAACCTTGATCTTCAAACAAAGATCAAGGCCTTAATCTAAACCTTACTTTCAGACTAAAGGTGGGTGATCTTCAAACAAAGACTCAATCTCCTCTAAGCTCTTGCCTTTGGTCTCTGGCAAAAAGCAATAAAAGAAAATTGTGGCACATACCATCACACCACCAAGCACAAAGAACATGCCACCAAATGTTATTGCCTCGGAAACACTAAGGAATGTCATGGACACAATCCCACTCACCAAACGGTTCACAGAAATTGCCAAGCTGGAACCTTGGGCCCTTAGCCTCAGAGGGAAAATTTCTGAAGAGTAGACCCAAGTTGTAGGCCCAAGCCCTATAGAGAAGAATGATACTGTAGCACAAACAGCAACCACACACAAAGCAATGACCAATTCATCATTGGTGTTATCAGAAAACTTGAGCATGGTGCAGCCTAAGCCCAAAACAAAAAGTGACACTGCCATGCCACATGAGCCTAACAACAACATTGGCCTCCTGCCAAACCGGTCCAAGAACAAAGCTGAAATCAATACAAAGCAAGTCTTTGCTATTCCCATGATGATTGTAACACCTACAAGCTGCTGCTCACTCTCAATTCCAGCTTCCCTAAACACTTCTGTGCTGTAATATATCACAGCATCATTCCCAGAAGCCTGCATGAAGAAGTTAACACCAATGGCAGCCACAAGGATTCTTAACACGGGACGAGTAGGTGTGACAAGCAACTCCTTCCAAACTCCTAGTCCATGATACATTCTTGAACTAGAAGCAGCTTCTCGTATCTCAGCAAGCCTCAATTCAGCTTCTCCTTTGTTCTCTGATGTTCTAATCAAAACCTGCTTTGCTTCCTCAAATCTTTCTTTCACCACAAGCCAGCGAGGCGACTCAGGCATTACCAGCACACCAAGAGCCACTGCTATTGCAGGAAAGGCTGCAACACCAAGCATAAGTCTCCAATTTATATCATCTGGGAGGCCTGAAAAGGCATAGTTGGAGACATAACCAAGTAGAATTCCAACACTGATGAAGACTTCAGGGAGTGATGTTAGGAAGCCTCTTGTGAGTGCTGGAGAGAGCTCAGCCACATACACTGGTGAAACCATTAAGGAGTATCCAACACCAATGCCTGCAACTACACGTCCTACCATTAGGAACAGGAATGAAGGTGCTAAACCCATAAGAATAGCACCAATTAGGAATGTGACTGCAGCAACCATTATGGTATATCTCCTTCCTATCAAATCAGAAGTCTTGCCTGAAGCAAGTGACCCTATCAAGGAACACACATTCAGACATCCAACAAGGATTTCCACTTGGACTGATGTGATCTTCAGATCCTTTCTTATATAAAGAGAAGCACCACTCATGACCCCAATATCTGCACACACACACACAAAAAAACTCTTCAATACAAGGTACACTTATGAAGCTTTGCATAATTGCATTATTATCAACAATCATAAAACTTGTTATCAAAGTTTCTCAATTTTATGCGTTTGGTATACAAACAAAACTTAAATAAATGCACTTCTAAGTGTTTTTGGTATTGTACTCCAATTGAAATTGAAGTTTCACCTTAATAATCTACGTTAACATCCAATGCCTTCCAACAGGTACCATTTGATCACTAAGGCCAACTTTTGTCCCTACTGGTGAGGTAGGTGTTACAATCATGCTCCTTTCTGCCTTTACATTTGGGTCAATTTTCGTCTAGCTCAAGAAAACCTCGGCACCCCCTTTACTTTTGGGGAGGCTTATATCCCATGGGTACTAGATGGATGTGAAGTAATTGATACTATACCAACAAGGCCATAACTTATAATTTCACAAAGTAAACCTATCAAACTTTCAGCCATTGAAGAGTAATCTTAATGTGGGTAGATGGATGTGAAGTAATTGATATTATTACATTTCACAAAGTGAATCTATCAACACTAAACTTCAATTCTAATTGAAAACCAAACATTAAGAGCACCCAAGATTTCTCCTTGAAATTCTGGGAACATTCCCATTTGCAGGGGATTTGATCTGGGAAACGGTGGCAACAGATTATAGAATCTATCAACCTATAAGACATTAAATTCATAGAACAAGTTTGAGTGAAACTCACCATAGCCTAAGAGAATGGAGTTTGTGGAAGCCAAGATAGCACCACCAAGTGCATATTTGTTGAGGCCAGGCTTGCTTTGGTTATCCATATAGTGAGAGCAACCTTCCTCTAAAAAAATTTCTTCTTTTTGATCATCACTGTTGTTAGGATCAGCTTTTGCAGCAGAAGAAGGAAGAGGGTAGTAACAATGATGTTCCACACCAGAATTATCTTCCATCTCTAAAACAACAAAATGCAGAACAACAACAGAAGTCTTCACAAACTTTAAGGTAGACACACGACAGCTATCTATGATGTAATAATACTAAAATTCATCTGAGAAAAAAAAATCTAACAATGTAATAATAATAATGATGATGATGAAGAGGATGAGATGAACACTTAGGCCAATCAGTATCTCTGACTAAATTCATATAACGCAGTTTTATAATTATCTCTGACAGAGTAACAAGGTTCTTAAAATTTTTTATTTTAAAAATAGGATTTTTCTTTTAGTATGCAACAATTAATAACATAACGATTTAAATATAGAATTATCAAAAAGGGAAATCACAGCAATAACTCCAAATAGTTATTCAATTAATTTCATTAATCATACCAATATATATATATATATATATATATATATATATATATATATATATATATATATATATATATATATATATATATGAACATTAAGATGTTCTAAAAGTTTCTACAGGCATAAATATTAGAGTTTATTTTCTACATAATAAGAGAGAAATTATTTAAGAAGATTCTAAAAAAAAAATAAATAGAAAATATTATATATTTGTTACAAACTTTAAAAGATATTCTAAAAATATAAGTTATATGTATTTATTTTATTTTTCATTTTTCTAACAGATAAAAGATAAGTACTTGTATTTCCACGATATTATATATTTTTAAAAATATGATTCCCAATTAAATTTCATACATGAATAAACAATCCTAATATAAATAAATTTATATCATCAATTAGTTAAAAATAGTGATGAATATGTTTGTTAAAAAAATTATTTTTCGTCGAAGTCATAAATAAAATTTTAATTGATTGATTCTCTAAAAATTAAATTATCAATTAATATTCTTACTGAATTTAATATTTAACCTAAAAATCAAAGTCATAAATAAAAATTATTAATTGCCTATATTATACTTTGAAAATAGGAACAAATATGTTTTCTTATCCCGTAAAATTTAAAATATTTAATTTATTCTTTTTATAATTTAGTATCTAATTTTAATTTCTATAATTTAAAAATATATCATTTTTTATCTTTAAATGATTTGGATAATATTTTACAAGTGATTCAGAAAGTTATTTAAATTAATCGATACTAAAATAAGATAAAAAAATTCCAGAAAAAAACTAAAAATTATTATTAACTATAAAGCAATTAAAGACATGTTTTATCCTTTGAAATATTATATATTTATTCTGAATTAAACATTTATTTATTTATGTATAAAATAAAAATAGTATATAGATTAGAATTATTCTTTCGTCTTGTCCAATCAAGCTGAAAAGAACAAAACAGCACGTGTTTTATTCTGTCAAGCCCACACCCTTCAATTATTCACACCATATATCTTTCTCCTTACTCTATTTTGTGGTTTGAATTTTTCTATTCAATTAACATACATAAGATAATAATAATTAACAGTTATCAAATTTCATTACCACATATTTACATAGAAAAATTATCTATCAATGATAAGGATTTTTTTTTTCTTTTTTTTAAGCTTAATATTTAAATTGTGCCTTTTCACCTCTCTTAAAAGCCAAAAATTTGCCATATTTGTTTATTATAACTTAGTTAATTATAGACTAGCCTAATCACATTGAAAATCATATTTATTATATCATTACACCATGGAAAAAGATAATTTTGAATGTTGGGTGTATATAAGACAACAAAAATTGTTAAAAATAAGTGATTCCACAAATTATTGGTTGTCATAACTTATAAATTAAGAATGCATAATTTCCTCTTTATGGATAACTCTCAAGACTTGATCACCATTTCATGGTTGTTGTTCATAGCATTTTTCTAGACCATATATTTAGACAAAATATCTATAATAAGGTTAATATTCTAATGAAACATGAACAATGCAAAAAAATTATATATGTATGCAATGATTCAGATGTTGCATGTAGCTGTCACATAGTTTATAAGGACCCCATTATAAAACCATATTCAAAATTATTTATGGCTTTCCTTTGTTTCTTTATCTATGGTTGGATGCACCTTAGGAAATTTAATAATAATTAATAATAATGTCATAAGATTTCTCTATATATGTGAAACTCAGTGAAATGATTCAATTGTTTCATTATATTATATTATCTTAATAATTACATATATTAATTTTTTTTTTAACAAAACAAAATGTTTTAGATGTGAAATATCATAAATATTCTAGATGTCTATTCTACAACTTTACACTTATCTTTTGAGAGATTAAAAAAAAAAGGAGAAAAAAGGTTGAAAGTGTAAAATATTAGAAACATGCAAGAATAATGATAACTTTCTTGTTCCATTGAAAAGTTTGATAATAAAAATATAAAAGACAACCTAATGAAGACAAACATAGTGTGAACACAAAGTTCAGAAAGGATATACCTATAATTTTATACTACATTTAAATCAATAAAAAAGAAAGCATGTCAACCAAGTAACTTTGAATATGGCTGAATGTGGAAGACATGTACTTGTAAAATGTTAAAATATAAACTCTTTTTAGGTTTAAATAAAACTTCAATCAATATCATTCTTATTAGAATAACATGTTAGAATTTTTTATTTTTTTTTTTTAAAATTTATGTAGCTTTTAGTGAATTATTTAAATGTGAATGTAGATAACACCTAGTAGGATAATAATATTAGTGTTAGTAGTGTCTTTTGCATTAACGTACACATTTTGATCATGTATACTATGTTGCTTAAATTATATTTTATAATCTCAAGGTTTTAGTTATTATTACGTGTTACTCAAGTGTTGTACGTAGACACTTCTCTTATATAAGACTTAATTAACGTGAGTCATCCTCTCATAGATTTTTTTATTTTAATATATAATTTTTTCCAATTTTTAACTAACACTATATCGAACACAAGAATAAATATATATCTACTTGATAAATAATCGGTTTATATAAAATAGAGAAATACGTGTATATATATAATGAATTTATTTGTCGGATATGTATTGTAATTATATACTTAAAAATGTTGTGAATTTATAATTTTTTTTATTCTTTTCTCTCATCTCTCTATTATACCACGTGATTTTTCAATGAAACAAGTTGAAACAGAAATCCATAGTCATGCAGATTTAATTATTAATTTTCTTTTGTATTATGCAAATCAGAATAGCAATCCAAAAACGTGTATCTGACAAACATTTGTGCAATCCAAGAAATATTCTAAAATCATTAACAATTTCAAATCATCTTTTGTTGATGTTGTTGAAAAAGTCAAGAGCAAATCTTAATTAGCCGAATAATCTTAGGATTATTACACCGTAATGGATAATGTTCAGAGAATATATAAATATAAAGGATTTGATGATATTATTGACAAAGACTTGTTGATTTATATATGTCAATAATTTTGTTTATATAAATTGAATTTAAATAATTAAGATTTCTTATTATTCAGATTATACATAAAAAAAATTTATATGAATCAACAAAAGATTATTGATAAGAAGTTACCTAATCTATAACAATCATTGGATAAATTATTTCTCCAAAAATTAAATTTATATTTTCACTGATTTATCTATAAAATTTACTTTTTAAACTTTTCTAAAAAATTAGAACTTTGTGTGAATTAATTAATAAGAATGCTATTAATATTCATAGCAAAGAATGCTATTAATATTCATGCATTTTCATACATAGACAAAAGCATAATAGATTTGATATCAGCTTTTTCATTCTGATATTATCAATTATTCTTTATCTTCCAATGCACTGTAACAATATTATTTGGTAGACAATTGTAATACGTAGTCAGCACTGAACATATACATATTCTTATTTTTTTTTTTTCACATTTTATAACTAATTGTCTGATTGTCTATTTGTCTATCAAATATTTTTTTTAGTAGCCAGCTCTAAGGAAAAAAGGAGCATCAACATAGTACTTGTTTGGAAAATGTCCATAATCAATTCCTCCCACTCTGACATACATTTCAACATGGCTGTGCACAACATCTATTGCAGTTTGCATAATTCATTGCATGAGGATAGTAAAAGTGAAAAGAATGTGGTAATCTGGCAAGTCAATAGCTAAAGATAAACTAGCTCCAAACCATTGTGCACCAATTGACAGTCAAAACTGCTAAGTATGTACTACATATGGTAGCATTGTCTGGAGTAATTGCACACCTTCAAGTTCTTGGCATTAGCAAATTCTGTTAGTTCAGGAAGAGAAAGTATACATTTCTTTGAACCTCAAGACTTTAGAGGAGAAAAATATGAAACTGCAATTGGATTAAATTCACAGATATTTTCTAAACCTTGTAAAAATTTACAGTGACTTTGACTAGAGTTGTCAAGTGAATCTCAAGCAATATCTGCTTCCAATTTTACTTTGCACCCAATTGTAATACACAGTCAACCAGACAACTCACTCACAGAACATATACGTATTCCTCTCTCTTCATATTTTATAACTGGTTGTCTGCATATTGCAGTTGTCTACCAAATATTTTTCATTTGTGCTTCTGTCGAATATAAAGACAGCTTATTATACAAAACTGATATGTTCTACAACTCTAGAAAGCTAACAAGTACCACAAATAAGTAAACTGTAAAATATATTCTAAAGATTGTCATTCCTTATATCTCTTTTCTTCACAAGAACTCACATTCCTTAAATATTATCACCAAAATCAACCATAGTCTATTAGTTTTTAAAAGAAAATCTCTCATTAAGTATGCCTCAATGACCAGCTGAAAAATGTGAGCAACTTCAATACCTAAGACAACTCAGATTATGGAAAGAAAACTTGCTTGATTATCAACTAGTTGATTTCTTCAAAAGCCAAAAAATATGAGGCGAGAGGGGGGAATAAAAGTTAAAACTGTTCTAGACTCATTGAGGTAATGAAATCAACTGCAATTAAGAGATAAAGAATTCCAAACAATTGTCAGTCTCAGCATGGCCACTGATGATAAACACAAACAATGGGAAGCAACTTGAAAATCATAAAATGTAGATGAAACAGATTAAAAGTTCATTAGGAACAAAACAGACAGTTATATCCAGAAAGCAATTCACCACTATTTTCTTTACGATATAAAAATGAAACTAACAACATATCACTTTTAGTGAAAATTAGTGGCAATGGGCCCATAACATAGTCAGTCTATGTTAGATGTTACCAAAACAGGAAAACATTAGCTTATTGCCATCAAAACATATTGTGAAACCAGAAAATATCTCACCTAACATACTCTTACAAAAGGCATCTAGAAATCATTCCATAGAGAAGTCTATGTCAGTCTATGTTAGATGTTATCAAAACAGGAAAATATTAGCTTATTGCTATCAAAACATATTGTGAAACCAGAAAATATCTCACCTAACATACTCTTACAAAAGGCATCTAGAAATCATTCCATAGAGAAGTTTGTCTGCCATATCATCTCATCTTCTTCAAAGAAAGTACGGATCATTATTACAAAAGTTATAGCATTAGGGATACAAAATCATTGTCTTTCCTCTTTGACAGCACGTTCAATGTTTTATCGAATGAGCTCTCCTTACTAAGCCCATTGATCATAAGTCATAACAGTGTATGTAGGAACATTTAGACAATAGTCTTTAGCCAAAAAAATCATGAAAAACCTCTAGTCCATTTTCAAGTCTTCCGTTTTTGCATAGTCCATCAAGAAGTACAGTGAATGTGCATACATCTGGTCCAATTCCTTGATCTTAAATTTTGTTGTACAATGCAATCGCCTTGTCAAGATGGTGATTTTTGCATAAACTATCTATTCAGGAATTGTAGGTGATAACATTTGCCATGCATCTCATCAATAAGATTCCAAACATGAGAGATTCTCCCAGATTTGTACAAACCATCAATCAAAGTATTCCAAGTCACTGTATTAGGAACTATATTTTTCTGATGCTTTTCTTCAAAGAGATTAACGGCCTCATCCACCTTTTTATTCTTACATAAACCATTAATCATGATACTGCTGTGAACATCAGGGGTTACTCCAATATGAGCCCTAGCATTGAATACATGTTTAGCATTGTTCACTTCATTAACTAAGCAACAACCATCCATTAAAACATTATAAGTAATAAAATTAGGGTTTAAATTTTCCATACTTGTAAATTCAAGTTAGGTTTTCTAAATCGTTTCAATTGTTTTTTCAAAATAAAAATTTTATGTTTTCCTTAATGAAATATGCTGATGTACCGAAGAAAGCCAAAATGACAATGTGGCAACACGAGGTTACATAACTCAGGATATATATTATAAATAGATATATAGAGCCAATAAAGCATATGTTTAACGACTAGAGTTCATTGAATGCAAACAATTGTATCATTTTAACATTTTGACAATTGGAAGAGTTGGACTTTTACATCTGTTGATAAAAAAACAAAGCTTTTGATATTTACAGTGACACATACAAGATTTCTTCATTCTATTTAGCAATTAATATGAATTTTCTGAGTCCAATGATCATCATATCATTGGTGAATTATCGATATACTGAAGAAATTCTGTGCCAAGTTCAGAGACCCAATTCACTGCAGTGCCAAAGAAGAGCTCCCAGAACCACAGATCCAATGCCAAGACTGATGAAAAGATGAGCAATGCCAATGTCTGATAGCGGTTCAACGGCCAGCCTGAGGCCTTAGCAACTGTCTTCAGAAATGGAAATGAATCAGTATTTATGTCCCTTTTCCTTATAGACCAAGCTGTGATCCACTGTACATTAGATGGGACTAAATCAAACTCCTCTCTCAATCTCCTCCCAAGATCTGGCATATGACCACCACCATATAGTATTGCAATTCTATTGTGTCCCTTGTCCATTGCTGTTTTTAGAGCCTCTATTGCTACTCTATTTCTCTCACCAATTATAACTGATTTCTCCTCTACATCTGCTGCCACCAGTGTGAACCTTCACACCAATATTTCATCATCAATGGCAAAGTTTTTAATAGTCAGTGACACAACAAAAAGCAAATGAGTAAATAGTATATGCATTGACAATGTAATAAGTTTGTTGATTTTTACAATAATTACTTCAAAAGTCATACTAATCATAATTAATTTCAAATGAAATTGTAGTGTATGTTCTCGTGACTCAACCGACGGAAAGAAGATTTTGTATAAATGTCTACATGTCATAGATGAAAAGAAAGAGAGATGGATTAAAAGAAATAAATGTCAGGAACTTACTCAGATGTTAGTCTCTTTGCAAGGAAGACCTTCATGGCAGCACCAAAATCAAGCCTTGACAACGCCTCGATTTCAGGATATTCTGACGCTTGACTTCCCACATCTGTACAAACACCTCCGATGATAAGAAGGCCAACAAGTGGCATAGGAAGTACACGTGAAGCCCATAAAAGCTTGGATCTCCATGGGTCAAGATCTTCTGGAATTGAAGGCTGCAATACTGCCTTTGTAGACCTAAGAGTCATATCTTTTGCAAATGAAAAGAAGCTTTCACCTTTTTCAAGCTGAAATTAAAGAGAGAAATTAGACCTGAAAAAGGAAAATAAATAAAGTGCAAGTGCTTAAATTTCAGTGGAAGTCATTCAAATTATTTGATGGTTTTCAAATGGCTGTTATTAGCTATATATTAGACAGCCTAATGACACTGAATGCAGTGTACAGTATCATAATTGCCTTGAGAAAACAGAAACACCACAATTGTTAAATTCAGAATGCCTTCCAGGAAAAATAGCAGCTTTAAACCTGAAGTAATTTGAAGGTCTCAAAATCAAGATCTGCATGGTACCAATTTGTAGACTCGTAATTGAGACAATCTAATTGGAAATCAAGCATAAGAATTCGAGCCATCTGTCTTTGGATGCATCCCAAAATGTTAAAACCCTTGGTGCGAGAAGCTTTTAACCTTTTTGTAGCTGTAGAGTTTTGTCTATTCTCTAAACTTTCCCTGCTAGTTACCATTTCATAAAGGACACAATCATAGCTTTCAAGTTCCTTCTGCAGGGCTAGAAAATACCTGTTTACATAAATTATGATCATCCAAATTAATAGTTAATATTGATTAAAAATAAAACGTAAAACCAATAAGTAAATGAATCAAATCAGTGCAACAAAAAGCATCTATGCTTTATCCAAAGAGAACCTTGAGTAGTGTTCCAAAATCAAAAAGGTTATTATCATAATTAATGACTTCACGAAATCTAGGAAGCTTGTCAATACCACAAAAACTACCATGTTGTAATTAGTCTGAGATGCAGTTTAATAAAATACACTGAAGGTACAACTATCTCGTCCTCTTTCTCCCTCTATATATCCCCCTTACACTTGAATTTGAATGTCATAATGAATGTCATCGAGTTCACTATGAACCAAAATATTTTGAAGGGGAGAAAATACTATCAAGCAAGCAACATCACTAAACAAACCATTTACATATACCCCTCTGCTGGTCATTAATATTATGAACAGCCATTCATATTGACAAAACCAAACCAAAATCTCAAATTTAATGATCAACACGAAAATGCCATTGATCTTATGCAAAACCACAGGAGATGCAAATCGCTGGTGTGTTAGAACATAGACCTGCATGCATACATATCTAAAACCATCCTCATTAAACTCCTAAGTAACACCTTTGGTTGTGGCAACATATAACACTAGTTCATCTTAGAACTTGAGTCTCCAACATCCTGCTTCATTCGTAGAAGATTTCCCCAAATTCTTCATCATCAACACAACCTCATGAAATTCCTCACTTCCTTTCTTACTTCCATTTCTTCACCCAAACAACCAACACTCCATCACAATTCAGTTACTTCTAATAACTGCCAAATCCAAAACACAACACCCAATAGCTCAACTGGAAATATAAGTTAAGCTTGTGGGGAAAGACCTAAACCTTTAAGACAGCGTATATCTACGCATCTCAGCCACTAACTCTTTTGTTTTTCAGGTTTTCTTGATAGTCAGCAACAACAAGCTTGTGGGGAAAGACCTGAGTTCAATTCCCCAGAATGCATCTTAGGGAAGGACAATGAGCTTTTAGCGTGACTAGGGGTGGACCTACACTATAGTAAGGAGGTAGACTTGCAAAATTAATGTTTTTGTATTTCATTTTCATTATTTTTATATACTTGAACCTACTTATTCCAATTTTTACAAGAAAAACATTTGGTAGACAACTGCAATATGCAGACAATTGGACAGTCAGTTATAAAATATGAAGAGAGAAATAAGTATATGTATACATATATGAGTGAGTTGGCTGATTGACTGCGAATTGTAGTTAGTTCTGAAGTAAAGTTGTTTTTATAATTTGTCCCCACTGACTTAGTGTCCCTAGTAAGCTACTGAGTGTGTAAATCTTGAACTGAGGAATAGTCTCATAACCAACTCAAAGAGCCCAAGTTTATAAACACAACACAGGGTCCATTGATGAGCCAAAGGTCCTATTGTTATGGCTATTAAGAAAAAAATCCAAAAGACAACTAGAGCGAGGGGAAGTTGAGAAAGAGAAACACATACTCTTCATCAGCGATGTGAATTGTGGAGACCAAGTCAACCTACAACACCATAACAATTTCACAAACAGCACAAGTGCACAACATCAAATAACAAAATTCAAAGAGACCCAATTGAGAAAAAATACTAAAAAACCAAACTTTATACAAACCTGAAGGAAAGGGCGCAAAAGGGACCAAGGGAACTTCTTCCGGTAGCTTACAAGCGCCGTCTGAAGCTCAGCACTACCACCGCCGCCGCCACCATCGCCGCTGCGCTTGAAACGCATGAAATCGGCGATGGAATTGTTCTTGAGGAACTGTTCCGGCGACCCATTTTCTTGCTGCGCAGAAAAAGTAGAAGAAGAAGAAGAAGAAGAAGCTCTGAGGGTAGCATTGAAAAGGGGTGCTCTTGGGAAGACGAAAAGAGGAGTTGTTCGGTTCGAGGAAGAAGAGAAGAAGGGTCTGGTTCTGATGAAGGACGAAGAAGTTGAAGGAGAATCAGAGAGGATTGAAGATGAAGAAGAACAAGAGATTATTGAAATTGAAGTTAACACCATTTTTGCTTCAGAGAGAGAGAGAGAAATTGCAGAGTGATTGGATAGCCAGAAAAAATAGGATTTTGTTTCGGTTATTGCAGTTACCACTTACACTCACAGATACTAAGGTTTATTTAATTAAATTTTTATTAAAAATCTTCTTTTTTTATGATTTTTTTCTTATGGAGGTTTTTTTTATTTATTAATGTTATTTGAGCTTCCTTGATTTATAAAAAAAATAAAATTTACATGTATAAGGTTAGTTAATTAGAAATTGTAAGTTATAATAACTTGGTGAATTTTTGTGATAAAAGAAATTTTATGGTATCTTCTAAAGTTTAAGAGTTTTGACTGAAAAAACTCATTTTAACTATTATTGAAAATCTTAAATTTATTTGAGTACAAAAAAAATGTCTTTATTGATAGAATGTATTTTTTATTTATTTATGTTTGTGGTGTAAAACTTGGAAAAATAGGTTTTTGTTCTTATTTTTTTTAAGTGAATTGCTTTTGTTTTCTTATTTAATATCTTCTTTTTTTTACCTTAGGATTTTAAATGAATAATAATACACTTAGTAGAGAAATTTCAAATATTTCTGAAAGATGAGAGTGAATTTTCTTAAGTTTCTTCCTATTATGTCAAGTGATTAGTAATTTTTATAAATACAAAAGTTTGATAAAAAAAATGCAATTAAACTTATCTTGTAACTAAAAAAAGAAAAAAACAGTTACCTGATATCTTTTATAGTTTTATACCTTTTTTTTTCAAGTCTTCATCTCATCTTATAACTTAATTCTACTTAACATTCACCTTTATATTCAGTCAAAAAAACAAATCTTTGAGCATGTAAACGTGCTGTTTTTGATTTGCTCAACCCTTGTCGTTCTATTTTTGTTTTATGTGTAGTTTTCCACTTTATGGTTTTCTTCTAGGAAAGAAACTCAATCTGTTTTAAGCAATTTTTGTCTGAGTGTTTGTTATCACTGGCTTGCACGTAATGTTCTAGATTTACAATTTTTCCTTGAATTTTGTTAACGGGGACAAGAAGTTGATTTTGCTTGTTTAGATTCTGTGCTTACTTTTCAAGAGACTTTTTTTTGGTGAAGAGTAGGTTAAGTATGTTTTGTCGTTGCTTGAATTCCGTTGTTTTTGTCAAAACATGATTCATCCCATAATTGCATATTTTGCACAATGATAAAGTAGTTAGTCTTATAAAGGTTTGTGATTTTTATTAAGGGAAAAAAATAAATTTATTTAAATATATTACGGTTAGAAATCCGAAAGAATGATGAACTTTAACTCAATTTTATAGAAATAAAATATGTGTAATGGACCTAACTTAATCTTACAAAAATCAACTTAGGAGATTAAAATTGTTCTTCGTTTGTTTATATACATACAACAGACTCTATCTGTAGGTGATGTGTTATCTTTAGGTGATGTGCTATCTTTAGGTAATGTGCTACCTTTAGGCTCTATCTTTAAGTGATGTGCTATTTCCAACACATCCTTTTATGTCAAACACGACAAAGGGACACGACAAATCCCACATTAACAAAGAATCTCCTACAATGGAATGCAAAGAAATCCCACAGCGGGCTAAGGGAAATTGACAACTATACTTAAAAATATTATTATTATTATAAAAAAAAAACAATTATAATGAAAATATTATGGGACAGTCACAAACACAATGGAAGATTTCATTACTGCCCAAAAATAATAAATAATAACATACAAATAATACAATGAATGGCAGATAAAAAAATAAGGCAAAGTGCATGAATGAAGCCTATATATAACATTATCAATTACAAAATACATGGAAATTTTTTCTCAAAAGAATCCACCTATTTGTACCAAACTCTTCTTATTCATGACATGCTCCTCATTGTGCAACTGTAAAACTTGTGTATCCAATGGTGAAAAATTTGAGGTAAGCTGAAATGAATATCTCTTCAAAATATCTACCATGTTGCCAAAGAATGATGATTACTGTGTTAATAGCTTAAGGGCTGCTTCAAAATCTACCAAAGTGATGGTAAGAAGTTCTTCTGTATCTACACAGTCAAAGCTAAGCCTTAGGTCCAAATTTTCTCTAGCGTTAACCAACAGGGTATCTACCAAACCCCCATTTGTCCCCTTACGTTGCTTTTCTGTTGTTTCCTTTTCTATCAGTGATGCTAAGGCTTGTATGCTGCAATTAGGATGCAATCTAAATCCATATAGCAAACTCTCTTCTGCTAAATTGTGCATTTTGATGTGAAGGATTTGTGCTAGTTCTTCCGAGTTGAAATCGTTGAAGTGAAAAAACTTGGTCACCCTTCTACAGAAACCTTCATTAGAACCGATTACTCGTTTCATTGGTTCGCTGTAACCAGCAAATATTACAACAATTTTGCCACTGTCCATGACAGACATAATCTCTTCCAAGGCTTCTAACCCGTAGTCCTTGTCATCAGACTTTTGCATTGGTATCAATCTATAAGCTTCATCAACAAAAAGAATTCCCCCCTCTGCTTCCTGGATCTGTAGGCAATGTTTGAAAGTTTGAATTTGCAAGTGATGCAGAAAAATAGGTTTCTAAAAGCCAAAGCAAATGTACGAGAAGCATTTCAAAGCCGATAATGTACCTTCTTCCTGGTTTTTGGACCAGTATGACCAACGAATTCACCAACTAAATCAGTTCGCTGTACTTCTGTCACTTTATCAGTGGGTAGAATTCCCACCATAAATAGTAACCTTCCAAGAATGCGTGCTACCATAGTTTTACCTATTACATACACAAGTCATGGCAAATAAATTTCATAACTAAATACCATTGCCCTATATCAATTGGGTGGTCATGCAAATGTGAATATACTATGGGAATATCGACCCAACTGGTCAAATATAAACATGAGAATTAAATAAAAACACAAACCATAACAAATCTTATAGCATAAAATGAAGACAATGAAATAAGTGCACTATAAGACATCTTTCTGATACTGATAGCAGATAATATGAAGAAGATATTCTAAACACAATGAGTCATCAATATGAGTATGATGTTTTAAGAACCTGTTCCAGGATTGCCGAGAAAGGCCATATGAGGTGGTCTTCTTGTGCCAACATGTAGACCAAGAGCTCTACGCCTCTCATCCAAAAGCATGCCCTTTGCCCACTTGCGTAGTTGTATTTTAAGATCATTAAGACCCACAATATTTGATAGTTCCTTCTCAAGCCCGTCCATTTTAGCTTTGGTTTCATTGCATGCTTCAATGGCTCGTCTCTTCCTCTGCTCTTCAAGATGCCAGTGTAATAGTTCCCTAAGTTTCTCAGTCCCAGGACCTTGGGACAGATGATTTAAAGGAGTCATTCCCTCCTGCAATTTATAGGCTTGAGCATCAATGATTATTTCACCAGAAATGTTAAAATAACTGAAAACCAGCATATTATATTCATTAGAATCATTACATTGTCCTTGGCAGTACAATCAGCATTATGCTCGAGTAACGTTTTCACAGTTAAGAATTCTTCCGCTCGTAGAGAATACCAAACAGCAAGATGTAAAGGTGTCATGCCATTCTGCCAGAAAAAAAAGGCACGAAACAAACTTTTATACAAATACAAAGCATAAAAATAATTCTTGCTTGGTTTAAACTAGATTAAATGACAGATGAAGTGGAAAAGAAAATCACATTTGCTCTAGCTTCAACAAAAGCACCACGTGCAAGAAGTAATTGTGTGGCTTCATTGCACCCATTCTTTGCTGCCATGTGCAACGGAGTTTCTCCATACTACAATAGTGATAAAAAATAAACCTTTTCAGAATCACAAAACACTGAAAGTCTAGATTTTACATATATAATGCATGTATTTAATTCTAAAAGTAACTTTGGTAAAAAAATATTTGGCAAATACCTACCATATTCTTGGCCTCCATCTCAACCTTATCTGGCCATTCCCAATCAAGAAGAAATTTAACTATCTCAGTCCTATTGTGACCAGCAGAGACATGAAGTGGTGTCTGTGCCATCTGCATTATAACAGATGAGATCCTCAGGTATATAAAATATAAGAGGATCACATGAAATCCTATAAAGTAAGAAAATCAAAATAACACTATACCCCAATCTTCTTAAAACCTTAATACTAGAATTCCAAAAGGAAGCAACTAGAGAAATAGATCATCAATACAATAATTCCCTCTTATCCCTTTCACCTCTGTCCCATTAAACCTCAACACAAAAACCCAACATATGGTCAGCAAACAGATATCACCCCAATTCCTCTTCAACCAAAATACACCAAACAATGCCATGAAATGCAATTGCCAATAAGCTGTAATAACCCCCCAAGCAATCTCCATTGTACTTAGCACATTCCACACCAAGGCACCATGATTGTCTCACATTTGCCTTCCAATTCTTAATGTAGCCAGCATATTCAACAGAAAAGGTGCTAGTATAGCAAAAAATTAGGATCAAACTAGGGTAGTCCAATCAAGGTAATCCCAATATGACATTACTGAATATGCTCTATCACAAGATCACAAACCTACCATTTAACCATCAAATGAATCAAATTCCCACCCAGTAGCTAAAGTCAATCATGAGTCATAACCAAGTAGATCTGAAAGTCATGCACATCATTCCAAACCCCCCATTTCACAACTAAAAACAACACCGACCAATCAACAAAAAACCAAACTTTTTCACTTTCTCTCATACATAACACCACAAAGATCCAAATTTTCACAGTTCATAACAAAAAAGACAACATTTTGAAGATACCCAGTTGGAAAAAATTCCACCTTCCCTCATACAGAACTCCACAAAGATCCACATTTTCACAGTTCATAACAAAAAAGACAACATTTTGAAGATACCCAATTAGAAAAAAACAAAAAAAAAAAAAAAAAGGATCTTACAACAGGATTTCTCTCATTGAGAAGAGAAGGGTTATCTCGAAGTAGCTTCTGGAGTCCGAGGAGGTCGCCGGAGAGGGCGCAGCCATGGATAGTGGCTGGCTTGGCAGGTCTTGATCGTTGATCCCGAGACTTGTTCATGCTGAATTCCAAGGAAAAGAGAGAGAAATTTTTGGGGTTCAAAGATTGAAGAGAGAGAAAGAGAAAGTGTTTGCTTTGTGTTGTGATCGCAAATTTATGAAAACCTAAATATTCGGATATGAGTATTGAGCGTTCTCCGCGTCCTACTCTTCCGGCGCCTCAATTCTGTGATCTTCCTTCCTTTTTCCTTCTATCTTCCTCTTTCTTTCTTCTCCATCTTCATTTCTAACAACTTGTTTTTTTATATATATATTTCCCTTTTAATCTATTCAGTGATTTTTCAAAAAATTATATATATTTTTTTATTTATTTTAGAGTAAAATCATTTATTTGTTTTTATCTATGATAAAAATAATTAAGTTCTTAAATAAACAAATTTTTTATATATTTTTTATTATATTAGGAAAGAAAAAAAGTATTTACTAAACAAAATATAATATACACAGAATTAATTATAAAATTTAAAAATAAATATGTGAGGTGAAAAATACATATACATTATTAATTATCAATAATTATATAAAAATTAAAATAAAATAGAGATAAATCAGTTTGAAAAAAGTCAATTATTCAAATAGATAATTATTATATTTATTATTTATAAATATAATATAAAGTGAGTTAATTACGTATTATAATTTAATATTAAAATAAAATAAAATAGAGTAAAAATAGATATACAGGTTTATTGATTTGCGAGATTATTAAGTCTTTAAAAAATATAGATTATAATTATTATATAATTTCTTTTATATTCAATGTATTTTAACTATAATAATTTGAAAAAATTAAATTAGAAGAGTACATTTAAATGTTTCTTTAATTTAAATTATGTAGATAATTAACTTTTATCGAGTGTTGTATTGATTTATACTTTCTTGTTGTTTAGTTGTTTGAATTAATTTCAATAATTGTTGGTATTGTGTTTTGACATAAAATGTTATTGAATAATTTTATCTCTTAAATGAAATTAAAATTTAATTTTTAGAAAAAAAAATTAAAATTATGAAACATGAAGAATGGGCAAATGTCATTGTAATAATTTAATTAAGAAAAACATAAATAAAATTGCTGTTGAGTTGTAAAGAACCGACCAAAGATATGATACATGAGTTGTGTTTGGTTTTTTTTGTATTCTTCTTTAATTAGTTTGTTAACATTAGGTTTTTCCTTTAATAATGATTAGTTGTTTTTATCATAATGTGTTAGATTTTATTCTTTATTTTTCAATACAATTAAAGGATCACAACACTTTTGGTGAATCTATGCATTTTCTATAGTGCCCACCAGCTATTATTTGTTATTACATGAGCTGTTTTGAGTGGACAAATGTGGTATATGTAGTTGTCTATATTATGTTTTTATTGATCTTCTTAAAATTTCATTGTCTTATTAACTAATATTAGTTTTGTTTATAAAAAAATATGTATATTATTAGACAAGTTGACCTCTCAAGTTAAAATAAACAAAATGATGGGTATATTTGTTTTTAGAATTGAATTTTGAAGATTTTTTGGAATTGATTTTAACTAAATAAATGTTAGTAGCTAATAATATAGTTTTTACTTGGATTATAGATATTAGAAATTTGATTTTGATACTTATGTAATTTAAAAACTTGTAATCAAAGTCTATGATCCATTGATCATCAAAATATACCTTAATATCCATATTCTTTTTTTTATAATATTCCTTAATATCCATATTTTTTATTTAGTAAATTTACTTGTTATATGTAACTTTTGAAATAATAACATTGATAAAATCTTGAAAAATAATTTAGCATAATAATCAAATACAAATGAATAAAAAAATATACAAAGTAGACAAATAATTTGTATAGTTCAATACGATAACATTTTATATAATTAAAACACTGACTCTTGTTCATTGAATTTCAATCATAATTTATCTACTCATTTTATATAATTAACACATTCATTACTATTTATCATCACTTCCAAATTTTAATTTCTTCTTTACTTATTTTTCTATTAACTTTATAAACAATTTTATTCGTTATAATAAATTTTCTTAAACAAATAAACTTCAGAAACCTCCTCTTTTAAATAACATATAATCGTGTCAATTTAAAAATTAATTTTATTTCCATAACTATAATGTAATAAACAGTAAATTGTCAATTCGTTAATTGACTCAATTATTTTTTTTTTTACAACAATTTTCTATCAAATATTTTTTTTATAAAAATTTGAAATTGTGTCCCAACCAGATTTGTTTTGTGATAAAATATAATATAATCATTGATTGTCCTTTGTGTAATCTAAGATAAATTCGAAAAGAGTAGATCAATCTAGTTCTTGTTCTAGTAGAACAAAAGCTTGAACAAAAAAGTGAGGTGGACACATACCCACAATGCCACGTGTCCTTAACCAATGTAGATTAGGTTGCTTCAACGTGTGGTCATCACACTCTACTTTGTTCCTTGTTACGTTTCAAGTTACATGTTCCTTCGATCAACCTTCAATCTGATATTTTCTTCGGACACAAAATTACAAAAACATTGTTTTCAGTTTTCACCAAAAAGATAACAATAAATAAAGCCACTCTCAATACAACGTTTTTCAGCAAACAGTGTCTTTTTTTTGTTTTCATGAAGGTTGTATCTACAACTCTATCTTGATCATAGTTAAGCTATGGCCACGGTTGTGAAGCTTCACGTTTTCCCAGAAAGTTTTAACCAACATAGAACATGGTTGCTCAAAAGGAGTGGCTTTGGCTCATGCAATTCACCTGGGGTGATTGGTTTTGGCAACAATTGTGAAAGGTACTCTGTGAAAGTTTGCAGGGCTTTTAGAACTGAGGATGGTGGTGGTGATTTGAAGGAGAAAAAGGTTAGAAATTTAAAGAAAAATGAGGTTAAACCCCATAGGGAAAGTGGGTTTTGGAGCTCCCTTAAATCTATATTGTTGAGGAATTTCATGGTGGGTTCAAAATCAGATGATGAGTATCGCCAAGCTGTGGTGAAGGTGGAGGGTTTGCTATCTTCAGTAAGTTTTTTGTTTATGTTTTTGTAACATTTTTTGTTGAGTTTCTTCTTTTCTTTGGTTAATGTCTTGTTGTGTTGTGTTGAATGTTGAACATGACTGTGTTTGTTTATTTGGTAAAAACAAGATTGCCATTCAAATTGGAAGGTATATTGTGACTATGATGAGCACTGGGGTCATCCTTTCAATTGGATTTCAGATGTCAGGTTGGCACATATGCAACTTTCCTAATAGTAATTGTACATGGAAATAAATCTAGTTGTTTTATTGTGCATTGGTTCCTCATATGAGATGCTAAATTTTATGTGAATTTTGTGAAGGTGGAGACACTCAAATGGATGCATTGATATGGTATAGTTGGCTTGGAGGAATAATCATTGGCACAATGGTAGGTGCTAACATGGTGTTGGAGGAACATTGTCGTGCTGGTCCACGCAATGTTGTCATAACCGGGAGGTACATTAACTTAATACTCTTTTTCTGCAACTGATTCCTATCACTTTTGCAATTTATTGAACCTGTGATAATATATCTTGTATATATCTGGCTACATGTTGAAAACATAAATTATCATTACATTAACATACAACTTTACTTCGGTGCAATACGTATGCAAACAGCCAACTCTTATCACATTTTATAACTGTCCGGTTGTCATACGCACTCAACCGGCCAACTCTCAGTCACATTTTATAACTGTCTGGTTCTGTCTGGTTGTCTGCGTGTACCAAATATTTTTCCTTAACATATGGTTTTATGAATTGTACTAATGTTTGTGACACTTTTCATTGCATCATCTTGTAAAATGATGTGTGCAGTACAAGGGGATTGGGGAAAGCCTTAGCTAGGGAGTTTCTTCTCTCGGGAGATCGCGTGATTGTTACCTCTCGCAGGTGGTATTTTGAAGTTTGAACTATGAGAACATTTTATAGAGATTGAAATGACATAAATTTTTAGCTTTCATCTACATGTTATTCACAACATGTTTTCACTCATACTCTCTCATTTTGTGAAGGCAGTCCTGAGTCTGTGCAAGAAACTATCAAAGAGCTTGAGGAAAATCTAAAGGAAGGCATTGCCAATGCTGTTGGCTCATCACTGACAAAGCTATCTCATGCCAAAGTGGTAGGCATTGCTTGTGATGTTTGTGAACCTCAAGATGTGCAGAGATTGGCCAACTTTGCTGTCAAAGAACTTAGTTATGTTGACATTTGGGTAGGTGGTGTTGGTGTGGCTGTTCTTGTTGAGTATCATCGCTTTTGTGAATAAAATCATAGAAGTTCACATTCCTACCTAAACAAAGAGATCACAAATTAATAAAACTCATACATTGTCACTCATTATTAGTTGAAGCTAATAGCTTAAAACTATCAGTGAAAGTTAAATTTTTATTGAATTCCTTATATCTTGTTGAAAGCTGTTTTTATGTTTCTGGTTCTAAATCTAATTTTTTCCTTTTTTGCATTGAAACTGTTCAACAGATAAATAATGCCGGAACAAATAAAGGTTTTAGACCATTGCTTCAATTTAGTGATGAAGATATTAAACAGGTATATGTTATGACTTATGAATAATTTCTTGTTTCTTCTTCTAAAATAAAATGTTGTTAAGTTCATGAATCTTCATATTTTAGTCTTTAACCTTATCTTGAAAAGTTGACTTGTTTATGATTGTTGTAGATTGTCTCAACAAATTTGGTCGGATCTATCCTTTGCACACGAGAAGCCATGCGTCTTATGAAAAACCAAGCCAATGCAGGTCACATATTTAATATGGATGGTGCAGGTTCTGGAGGCTCTAGCACTCCTTTGACTGCTGTGTGAGTAGAATTAATTTCTTGAATTTTAATGTGACGAATCCTCTAAGTTTTGCAAAAGTACACAGAAATATATGTTCTTCAAAGGACATGGTGGATGGTGGTTGCTAATGATTCTTACCATTCTTCCTTTTCATTTAACATGTAGATATGGTTCTACAAAGTGTGGCCTTAGGCAACTTCAAGGATCACTATTGAAGGAGTGCAAGCGATCCAAAGTAGGTGTCCATACTGCATCTCCAGGCATGGTTCTTACAGATCTGCTTCTAAGGTATATCACTATTGCAAAAATGTTTTATGGCCTGTTTGGGTGAACTTCTCCCAAAGGACTTTTAGGAGAAGAAGATAAGGAAAGGGAAATGAAATGTACTTCTCTAAAAGTTAAAGTTAGTCTTTTTATTAGCTAATTTGTAGAAGTTCTCTCTTTTAACTTTTTTAAGATCTGAGACTTTCTACAAATTAGTTAATAAAAAAGTAATTTTAACTTTTAGAGTAGAAAGTTTCATTTTTTTCTTATTTTTTCCTTAAGTCCTTCTGGAGAAGAAAAACACCAAAACAGACCCTTAACCTGATTCTATGATGTGATTTTGTTATTTTCCTTGGGTCAACAATATTTTCTTCTGGTCCTTGTTGTTAACAAGTAGTTGTTTACTTGATCATGGCATAGTTGGTCTCTTTTTCACGACAATTAAGAATTTCCTTCTGTTCACTTTACATAACTTTCTCTTATCAAATGAGTAGTAGTGCTTCATAGGGGTGCTAACTTTGTATTTTTACAGTGGCTCAACGGTCCAAAACAGGCAAATGTTTAACATCATCTGTGAGCTTCCTGAAACTGTTGCTAGAACATTGGTTCCACGGATGCGGGTTGTTAAGGGCACAGGCAAAGCCATCTGCTACTTGACCCCTCCCAGAATCTTACTTGCCTTGATCACTGCTTGGTTACGGCGAGGTCGCTGGTTTGATGAAAAGGTGATGATTATTTTGAGGGTGAAATCAAAATATATTATGTTATGTTATGTTATAACCTTTCCTTGCATGGTATACATTAAACACTTCATGAAAGAAGAAGTCTTATTTCAAAAAATCATTATGAAGTATATCTTCTGATGCATGGAAGGTGAAGATAATATTTAGAAAATTGAAAAGAAAAGAAATGAGGGGCTAATAGAAAGAAATTTGTGTTGATTCATTCACTTGGAGATACACTGAATGTTGACTTTAAACTACATGTGTGTCATAGACCGAAATAGCGGCTAGGGTGTAGGGGAAGGATTTGGAAATATATTTGGTAGACAATTATGTATATAACCAAACAACTAGTTATAAAATGTGGAGAGAGAAATATGTATATGTATGTATTGTGTGAGTGAGTTGGTTGTGAGTGAGTTAACTGGTTGGCTGGTTGGTTGCGTATTGTAGTTGGCTGCTAAGTAAAGTTGGAAAGATTTGTCATGCACATGCATATGAATGTTTATCCTTAAACACACTATTTATCTATCTTATATTTCAGTGAAATTATTAGTTTAAAATCAATTTAATCTGCTTGATGGACCAAGTTGAGGTGTGTGTATATAGTAACTCTTGCTTTTGCTGCGTGTTATCTAATGTTACATAGCTATGGTTTAATGGGAGATATCAACTGAACAGAACTTACAATACTGCCATATATCTTTCAGGGAAGAGCATTGTATGCTGCTGAAGCGGACCGGCTCCGGAACTGGGCCGAAAACCGTGCCCGGTTTTCTTTCACAGATGCAATGGAAATGTACACAGAGAACACCTGGTTATCAGTCTTCTCACTTTCAGTTGTCTGTGCCTTCATAATTCTTTCCAGCACAGGCAACAATATGCCTGGAACATGATCTCTTGCTTCCAATGCAAACAAAAGTGCATCTGTTTCTTGTGGACACAGGCAATTGGTGCCTGAAATCATCAAAATACAACATAATGAAGAATCTAAATCTAAGTCATAAACAAAGTGGATCTGTGTTTTTTTCCACCATGTCCACCTAAACAGTTATCTTTTTACACACTTAGTTGTTTGTTACCTTTAGCTCAGACATTTGGTTCCAAATGTTCTTGTCTGAGTTCTATGTATAGGTTTACCTGCACTCATCATTCTTCATTGGTATGTTTAGTCATAGTATGTTACTATGTATAGCCATCATTGAATTGTAGACTAGTGCTGAAATATATTTATTTGAATGTATGTTTATAAGGGTGCTGAAATCTGAAATTTATATTGGACATTGGACAGCACTTTTGGTTAATACTGCTATATTTGAATCATACATTTACTGATTTATACTGAACTGCACGTGAATCATTACATCTTACAGATTGTAAATATAGAAATAGATATAACTATGTAAAAATTTGTGAGTTTTATGTTGGATAGAGTGCTTAGCACTTCTGATACTAATGGTTAGATTGTTAGATTGAGTTTTTATCATTAGACTACGAGTTTTTATCATTATATTAAAAATTATAGTTGTTAGTCAGGACATGATTTTTTTTTATTTTTCTTATTTAAGAGTATAACAGTTTAAACTTGTAACTTGGTTATGATATTAATTGTTAGATTGTTTATCACTAGAATAAAAGTTATATCAATTTTTATTAGAGTAAAAGTTATATCAATTGTTAGATTGTTTATCACTAAATTAAAGTTATAGTTATTAGTCAGATTTTTACTTATAACTGTAACGGTTTAAATATTAACTATGATTTTAAATATTAATTATGACTTGACTTAGAGATATGACTTACCTTAACATTAACGAGATATCCCTATATGCTAACGTAAAACATTATTTAATTTTAAACATTATGCTAACGTAAAACATTATTCAATTTTAATATGTTAATGCCAATTTACCATTTAAAACATTATTCAATTTTAAAATGTTAATTTGAGAAATATGCTAACATCAGTTTTTGTTATGGTCAAACTCAACATTTTTTAAGATTGCTCTTAATGTCGGGTAGCACATGTGCTCTGACAAGGTTGTGGATTATTTACATGATTTGTTTCACCATTCAAATAATATGGAGCATGTGGTTCTTATCTAGCAATCCCTTTTTCTATTATTATCCTTAACTAACTTTTCAAATTTCAATCATTACATTATCTTTACAACGAAGCTTATTGGCCAAGAGTAAAAGAACTATTATGGTCCACCCCTCGTTAAAGGTTACATAATAGATAAGCTTGCATTATGATTTTTAGTGAAATTTCTGTTGAAGGTTTGTACTATTAAAATTGATATCATATATTGTAAATTTGTAACACAAGTTTCATTGTAAAATGAGATTAATTTAGAGATAATCATATATAAAGAAGGATGATGTGAGACTGCAATAGAACAGCAAAATGCATTAATTCAGAATCTATCTCCACTGTTACTAGTATATGTTTGGTTCAATGTCTCCAAACATATTAGCTGAAGTTATTATATGTAGCTTATATATTAAATTAACTTTGCCTTTAGTGTTGACAAATAATTTTAAACAGCTTTAACATAAACTTTGAAACTTTATAAATAAAATGAAACAATTGGTATACTTGTTATGAAAAGTTTAGAAATGGTTTAAAGAGATTGATGAATTTGCGGGAGAGAATTGTTTTGATTTTTAGTTTTTTTTGGGAAGTGGGTGATGACTGATAAGTCATAGTTTAATTTTTATAATTAAATATTAATAAGATTCATTTCAGTTTTTAAGAATCAAAAAACTTTTAAAAATGAAAAAATTTCATATTTTATTTAAATTGAACTCTGCCTCAAAATAAAATATCTATTTATAAATTGAATGAAATACAAGACACGTTAAATTTAGTCTATAAATCTTTGTGAGAATAGTATAGTAGTAAAAATTTATGAAACACATCAAATCTTACCTACAAATTTGCATGAAAATGATGGAGTAATTAAATTATTAATTAAAAATACATTAATCATAACCTAAAAAAATCTGCATGAAAATAATGGAGGAAGGTTCTTGTCTACATAAGAAAAATCCACCAAAAAATTGTCTAAAGTAATTTATTATATATACAATTTTTTTTACAGTAAGTTTACACTTAATCATAAATAATGAAGGTATTAAAAACTTCTAGTTTAGTCATTTGGCTTATATTGTGGGGCTAATGGAATTGAAGTAACAAAGCTAAGTGGTACTTTATTAGAGTCATGTGAATGTTGAATGACAGAACAATGTTTTGGTGTGATGGTGATTGTGATTTTTGATGCTTAATTCCGCTAATCACTGCTAAGTTGCTTTCCATGGTCCATGTCATTTGGCAATACTGGTTTTTCAAACCAGTTGGATTGTTGTACAAAAATATCAAATAAAGCACTGTTTGGACCCTCCACCTTTTTGGACTTGTTCTCAACTTTCAATCATTCCAGGAGATATTTTTTAGCTGGTCCCAATTTGTAAATCAATTTTAAAGTAGTAATCATAGTTATAGTGTATGTAAAATTATCATGTTTATGGCTATCAGTAATAAAAGTAAAAATTTTCTTAATGGAAGAAAATATGAAATTAATTTATTTATAAGCCAAAACTAACTTGAGAATATGTTAATTTGTATAAAAAGAAAAATTAATTTAGTTTCTTCAAATATATAATTAGTAACTTATGTATAAGTTTGTTTTAATTTATGAAGAACTTGTAAAAATTCATGCATTATAAAAAAAAAGTGAAGTAAGTTTCAAATTATTAATGTAATCGGTTTTGTTTATAAAATAATATGACTACAAATGCTAATTAGTTAAGTGAGTAAAAAGATAAAGATTTTTATTAAAATGTGTAAAATTATACTGGTTAATTTTTTTTTATTCACATTTAAATATTAAATATTTTCTTTTTCGCTGATGTATTAATAACATCTGATATTAAACACAACCAATTTTAATATGTAATTCATCAATTAACTTATAAAACATATGTCTTTATGTCTTTTTTTTATTAATTTTTTTTAAGAAAAAATTTCTTTATATTTTATAAGTGATTATCTATTATATATTAAAGTTATTTATCGAACATTTCTTGAAATTGGGATATAAATACTTATGTAATAATTTCTTTAACTTCCCACCAATAATTATGTTTATAATTAATTGTGGAATGGTTAAATGCATAAGAAATTGATGACTTATATTTCAAGCAAGTGAATGAATCCTCTCTGTTGTAAAAAGACATAACGGTGGTTGTGACTCCAAAATACATAACTTAAAAGCATCATTCAAAAAATGGATACCTGGCTAGAGCTGGCACACTTGGTGAAATGACAGTGTCATATAAAATTGTAAATTAATATTAGCAAACCAAATGAACAATCAAAATAAAGATATTTTTAATGTTGATCCAAGAACATGGAGAACAAACAAATCCTTATCTAATAAAGAAGAAAAAAGAATTTCTAGAGCCAAATGATGTATGCATACAAGACAGACATTCTTGTCTAATATATTAATACATATGTTGTCTGTCATTGAACATGGTTTTGAAAGTGGCCCCATTGAAGCATGCATAGGTTTGTGTTAAGATATATATATATATGTTTCTATGTAACATGTTATGGTTATTGGAAAGTAATGGAAAGTGGGGTTCTTAAGCACTTGTTTGGCACATATTCTTGAGATGGCTATGATCAATTCAACTTAGTGGTGGGGGCTGTGTATATTTGCTGTTCCTTTCAGCTTAAACTCAACGCTAGTTTCAAAAGTTGCTCTTTAAATCAAGATTTTAAGATCTCAATTAATCTCATTCAGATTATCAAGGAAAATCAACATTCTCATCATTTTAGGATTTGATTCACAGTCGATAAGTCAATTTACTCACAGAACATATTAATGTATACATATACATATTTCTCTTTATTCATATTTTATAATTAGTTGTTTGCGTATTACAGCTGTCTATCAAATATTTTTTATAAATTTAAGATTAACTATGTTTTTATCCTTTAATTATTTTAAATTTTAAATTTTTGTTTTTTTCAATTTTTTGTCATATTTAATTCATTGTTTATTTTTCATTAACATTTTTAATTTTTAATATTAAATTAAACGTTAAAATTGATATAAAAGTATTACACAACTTCAATATTTAATAATTCTAATTTAATGACAAGACTTAAAATATTAAGAAAGAATAAATAAGAAGTTAGAAGTTTACAAGAGGAAAAAAATTAATTAACTCTGATTTTTATTTAGTAATATTCTTGTCAAATAAATCATTTACAAGAATTTTTAACTGGCATGCAAGTATTGTCTATAAATATATATAAATTTATAATCAATCACAAAATATCATATTTTTAAAAGTATTTAAGTCTTACTAAGTTACTCTAAAGACTACACATATCTTAGATAAATTATGATTAATCAACTTTATAAAAATTTTACAATCACATAACATAATAATTAAACTCATTTGATAATACTTAAAAGTTAAAACTACTAATGTAAATGTAGTAGTTGTGTGGTGATAATAGTGGCTTTAACTGTTTCTTTTTTGGCCAAACCCTAAAATAGTTTTTATGTTCATAAATTACACCTAGCTAGCTAGATCCTATAGATAAAATAAAGATTTAGGGTTTCTTTTTTGGGTGTGGCTATGGAATTTGCATGTGCTATCAGTCAGTACTACTTGTCATTGAGATTCCAATTTACTGAGCACTGTGAGGAACTAAAAGAAATGAAGAAATCAATTTTATCTTTTTATCTTTTTGCTTCCACAGCCTGTGGCTAATGCTTTCATGACAACCACACACACAAAGATACAAAGATAAAGGCATCAAATACCAATAACAAAGTATATATTTTCCACAGTGCATGCTCAAATTTATATGAATTTCACACTTGGAATTTAAAATGTACATAAACTCTTTAGTTAATTAAGCCTCTAAGATTGTACTTGTCACCAAGTTATTTCTTTAAAAGTGAAAGTATAAAAAGTTTTTTTATTTCTTTGAAAACTAGTTGATCCTCTTGCCATGGTGTTTTAATCATGAATATCACAAGAATAATTTTATTATGTTGACACGAACAGTTAGCATGTTGTTGAACTACTAATAAACAATGAACTTAATTTATACACTTGCTTAAGGAGAGAAAGATAGAGTACATGCAAAACATAAAATTTATTATTTATAATTTTTACACTGAAAAATTATAAATTATTTTACATATAATTTTTATACGAAAAGTTTATAAACTTTTACATATATAACTTTTTTACAAAAAAAATTACAAACCATCTCACATATAATCTTAATACAAAAAAAGTTAAAAAATCATTTCATATATTTTTTCATAAAAAATTACAAATCTTCTCACAATTTTAGAATATGATAAAAGTGAAAAAGTACATGATTTTCTATTATATATAAATTTTTGCTCCTTTTTAATATTCATCCACCTAAATGTAACTCTGATTAATAGAATAGAAAACACTTTTTCTTTCTATTTCAACCTATTGATTAATCACATAGTCGTGATACATAATTAATATATACTCCAGAAAATCTGTTAACTGATATTTTTACATGCAAGAAAGTGTTAATTTTTAGGAATACGACATTAGAGTAATATTTTTACATCAATTTTTAAAAAAGTTATAGATAAAAGATATCCAAAAATTTAAACTTATTACCATCTAACAAATCATACATAAATATTCCCCACTTCTATTTTCAGACATACAAAAATATGACATTAAACTCGCAACCCAAAAAGATCAAACCTATAAGAAGTTGAGGTTTTGTTTTTATGTTTATGATAATCAAAGTTAAGTGGTGGAAGAAAAAACAAAGTAAAGAATAAGCTAAAACAATATGAATTGAATATGAAGACCAAAAAGAGTGTAGTTAGGAACAAAGTATTTGGTGGAGAGAGTCAAAATGAGACGAATGTCACGGCACAAATTAAGAGAGAGGTAGCAAACCATATAAAATATAATAATAATTGATCACTGTTTGATGAATTGCACTCCCATGTGCCTATGTGAATCTGCTTAGCTAAGCACAAATGAAAAATGGAAAAAAATGGCATGTGAATCTCAGTCCCATACCCACCTTAGATTTTTATTGGCTTGGAATATTAAATGACCTTCCTCTCAATGATAAATATACCATATAGCCTATGCAATATAGAAATGGTAATATGCAGATAATTCGAAATTAATTATAATATACATATAATTAGTTGTAATGCGACAACTAATTAAAAAATATATATATATATATATATATATATATATATTCTGTTAATAAATTAAGTGATTAGTTACGTATTAAAATTAACTACGTATATACATATGAAAAATCATGTTTGTTTTGAGTATGAAATTATATTTTTAGAGATTATATTATATATTGAAAGTATCATATTTAGAAATAAAATATATTTACATTTTATTAATAAGAATAAGGTAAATATGAATATTTTGTATTTTTAAGAATCAATTGTTTTTTAAAAAGTTGTAGAATAAATATGAATATGTAATAATATTATGATGTATATGTCTTTCCCTAAGAATCTTTTTACAGAAGAGCTGTCCAACAGGACGAGACAGAAGAAAGTATAAACAAATTGTTTATAATCCTATGTAATTTAGTGGTTTTTATTTTATCCTATGATTGATTTTTGCAAACTATAATCCAACTAGCATGGAGAAAAAGTATGGTTTCCAACCTATCAGACATAAAAGGCCATAATATGACATGCTGTCTGAAGATTTTTTATCCTCAAATTCCAGATATTCAGAAAGACATCAATTTAATTTTAATGCATTGTTAATTGTTTTATTTTAATGGTATTATATTTAGTAATACAAAATCAATTAATCTTAATAAAGGGCTTATCTTGATTTACAGTGCTATTATAGTGAAAATAATTAATTAAAATATTTGATTTGTTTTAAATATTAATGTGAGGTTTATATCGGAATATATCTTTAATTAAAAATGTGGGTTATAAGTTTAATTTAACCTTACAAAATTAGTTTATAAGGTGAGAATTGTTTCTCACTTTATACATGTAACAGGTCATATCTCTTGGTAATATGAGATTTCCAATACATTTTTGTGTTACTGAGAACTGAACATCTTGATCGTAAAGACTAAACAAACGAGTGGTCTAATATCGGTCTAATAATGAGTGACACGATAAATTCAACAACAAAAATAATAAATAATTTTAGGATATGACCATGTTACAAATGTGTGTTATAAACCTAATTCAATCTTACAAAATCGGTTTATAAGATGATAATTGTTCCCAACTTATATATTCGTAAATCATATATTTAAGCGATACAAAATTTTTTAAAATAATTAATAATTAATATTTAATCAAGTAAGATTAATCAACAATATATAATGTATTACTTAGTATGTAACAATATAAGTTGAAGGCTTATTCCTAACATGTTCGGTCCATTTTCTAGAAAGCCGGTGGCTAAATTAGTTGCATGTGTTATTGCTGTCTCAAAATCATAACAAAATGGAAAATTTCAAAGTCAAACATTTTCCCAATATCCAAATTCCATACAAGCCTGCAATTGTTGCATTAAATTTCATTTTAATATGTTTCCAACACTTTCAAACAGCACATAATGTTATAATTTATTTTTCTTCTTTTATTTTTCTTATTAATTTATTAGCACTCTCTTAATTAGTCTTAATAATAACGTAATGTTATAATTTATTTTATTTCATTAGTCTTGCCCTTAGCTTGCTCTAAGCAATCATTTTCAATCAATTTTGGTCAACTTAATTTGTGTCCTTTTAATTACCATACTTCACTCCATTGATTTTTTTGTTGTTTTGTGAAAAGACCAAGAAATTATCCACTAATTTATTTTTTGGTGCAAAGAGTCAAATTCTTCCAGAAAAATCTACTATTCAGCAAATTAATTCCTGGCAGATTCAATACAAATTTTTAGGTCTTGAAAATATAAATTTATAGGTCTTGAAAAATTCTTCTGTCTTTTTTACTATTTATTTAATAACTGGTGATAGCTAGCTTGCAGTCTTTTCTGTTATATGATAAATATCTTAATATAAAATAAGTAAGGGTAAAATAAATACTATTTATTTGCATCATCTTTTTTTTATTATTCAAACTGGACTATATTATCTTTTATGTACTTATTACATATTTATTTTCTTTGTATATATATATTTGTATTAAAGATATTTTTCAACTAATAATTAATTAATTCTCTTTTTGAGATGTAAAAATATCAAAGTACACATTAAATCTCCTAAAAAATTTTGTATTATTAAACATAACAAAAAAAAAACTAATTATCCCAAAAAACACATGTATCTATTAATTATGTTTGACTATTTAATTAGTCAAAAAAACTAATTATTTAAACTTTATGATGAATATGCATATAATCCTTGCATTAATTATAATATTAAAAATTACACATGAAGAAATAAAAACAAAATATTCAAATTTAAGAAAAAACATATAGAAATTAATTAAACAAACAAGACCAAAAAAATAAAACAATTATATATAACTATTTATAAAAAGTTAACAGTCAAAGAAAAATATATTTAAAACATCAAAAGTGATTAATAATTATTTCCACTAAAATGCAAACATTAAATCATACCAAGTTAGGTATATTTTTTTTTAGAAAAAAGTAAGAAAATATTTGCTCCATGATCAACAACTCTACATAGTCTATTATATTTGCTGAAATACATTAGTAGTTTTTCTACAAATCACTCTTGACTTTAACTTTTCTATATACATAAATTTAATATAATTCACACATATACATGTATAATGTAGAAAAATATTTTGGTAGAGAATTAAAATACTTAAACAACTAAACAATCAGTTATAAAATATGAAAATATATATATATATATATATATTATATGAGTAAATTCTGTGTATTTTAGTTGATCACAAAATAAAATTCATTAATATATATGTATTTTAATTGATGCAAATTAAAACCATTAATATATATACACTTATATGTATATGTATAAATACACATTTTATGACTAAGGAGGTTCATATCTTGTCACGTTGTTGGCCAATGTTATCCAGCTGGTCATTTAACTCTTACTTAGAGTAACAACTACTATATATATATATTAATTGGAAAAAAAGAAAGAAGAGAAAGACAACCTTGTATATATGTACTACATAAAATGGGTTACCTAATCTTTGACTAAGTTACAATTTAACCAATCATATAATGGGATAACCTAATAAACAAAACAAGTTTAGACAACTGGCTTTCATATTCAATATATTTATAGATACATACATATATATAAGTTTGGGGTGAAAATAGTGATGCTTTAATATTTTCATTTAAGTAGCAACTGAATTTGATGGGTCCCATGGCCTATCTTAATCTTTATTAATATTGGTAAGAAGTAATTGCAAATTACTATATATTAAAATAATTAAATGGAAAGGACAATTAATGGAGTAATATGAATACACTCATATGTGATATGTCCCTCATCCTTATTATGATATTATGATCATGATTTTGTTTTTTATTACTTCCAAAAAAAAAAAACATGTTAATTAATTAATAAGATATATAATATGATATGATTTCAAACCCTTAATAAAAGAAAGCACTATTACCAAATATTATACTCTTACATTTCATGGCTCAATGCCTGTAATTGCGGCGTTAATTAATTAAAAAACACGTTATGATTTTTCACAATCACTTTTCTTTGTTCTTCCTCGTTTTCAAACTTAGTTTGAGGTAGCAAATTTTGTCATATATATATATATATATATATATATATATAATTGATAATTTTGGAGTTTTATAGACAATTTATTTGTCTTGGTAGAGATGTAATATTTTTTGAATTTTTATATATAAAATTACAAATTTTTTTAAATTGGGAAGAATTATCGACGAAATATGAATTAAAAATTTAATTTTGATATACCTCGTCATAATATATTTTTAGTACTAGGAGGTATATTAAATTAGAATGAAATACGAAATAGACGTATTTAACGATATAAATTATTTAAAAAATAAACTTAAGCATTCTGTAATTGATCTATAATAATTTGGATTGACACTGAATCATTTAAAAAATATATTAAAAAAATTACACATGGAATAATTTAATATAAATTAATATTAACTCGTATAATTAGAGAATTAATTATAAGATATAAAAAAAATTATCAATAAATTGATTGGTTAACTCAAAATGCCTCTTTTTGTTTTTTTAGCAAAATGAAATTCATGTAGCACACGCATAGGAACATGACCTTTTCATAGCTTTCATAGTTCATACTCTATAGTCTATATAATCTATTAATTAATTCACTTTTGCAGCGAAGAGTGTGCTTAACGGTTGAATTTCGAATTCAAACATACCTTAATCTAATTTTTAATCAAATAATTAATAATCAAAACTCATATTTTTTTAATATTATCTGACTCTGCATTTGTCATGTGCACTGCAGGCCTTTTGTCTTATTCTTCACAACTCAATTAACTTTACGTAACCGTGTATAAGGCTCGATTTAAATAAAATTAATTTCCCTAACAAAAAATTTATCTTCATATTATACTAATTTTTTTTACAGCAAATTATTATTTAAAATTAATCACTTTAAAAAGGTAATAATTAAAAAAAAAACACCAAATTAATTAAATTAATTGTAAGAAGAAGTTATACGCGGGGCATTCGTGTTGGACCCGCTTAACCCTTTGTCTACGTTGGTTGGCTTAACCAATAAAATTCAATTACCAATTTAAAAAAAAAAAAGAAAAAAGAAAAAAAAAAAGTGTCAGTGTTACAGAGAAACAGCTTCAAACGTTGATAGGTTCGAACGAGAATCCACGGTTTTTCAGATAAAACGGTTTCTTTCTTTCATTCTTTCATTCTCAATTCAACAATTCACACAAAAACCATTCTCATTTCTTCTCTCTCTCTGAAACATTTTAGAGAGAGAAACACTGTAACACTGTAACACAGAGACACAAACGTTAACGTAAACATTAAACCTTAGTCTCTCTTTGTTTTTGAATTTCTCAATCTCTGCTTTTTCTAAGGTTCTGTTTGGTTTTCTTTTTTTTTTTTTTTTGAGTTTTTGATAGTTAGTTTGTTATTCAACAATGTCGACTGCGCCTGCTCCGTCATCGCCGCCGACGGGAAACTCCACCGCGCCGCCGCCGGCGACTCCTGCAACTCCTTCTGCCCCACCTCCAACAACACCTTCCGCGCCTCCACCTTCTACTCCGGCGTCTCCGCCACCCGAAACTCCGTCGTCGCCGCCACCCGAAACTCCGGCGACTCCTTCAGCTCCACCTCCGGCGACTCCTTCCAGTCCTCCACCTTCTTCTCCGTTGCCACCAGACACTCCATCAACTTCTCCTCCGTCTCCGCCGTCATCATCTCCACCGCCTCCTTCGAGCTCGTCGCCGCCGGCGCCGCCTAGCGGCGGCGGCGGCAACACTGCGAGTCCACCGTCTCGGAGCTCGCCTTCTCCTCCTTCAGGATCGAACCGGACGACACCATCGTCGCCGTCTCCGCCTTCTTCTTCGTCTGGAATTTCTACCGGCGTGGTGGTCGGAATCGCTGTCGGAGCGGTGGCGGTGCTTCTGGTGCTTAGCATTCTCTGTATTTGCTGTCGGAAGAAGAAGAGAAGACGCGATGAAGAGTACTATGCTCCGCCGCCGCAGCAACCGCCGCGTGGACCCAAAGGTGAAACCATTAGATACAAAAAAAAAAAACCTTGCATTTGCATGTTTTTGCTACTACTATGTTCTACTGATTTTATTTTTCTCAAAGAAAGAATTTTTTTTTTTGAGTGAATTATATAAAATTTAGTTGATTCTCTTGCTGAATCTTACTTTTTGATGCACATTGTTAACTATGTAAAAAGTAAAGCTTGAAGAAATATTTTCATTTGTAACTATTTGTTGAGTTTTTCCCAATTCTTGAAGAAATGAGTTGGCTCTTCATTCTTCAGAGGTATTCAATTATAATCACACAATGGTAAAAATTATATTGCATGTTAACTATGTTTTGAGTATAATTTGATGCACATTTCTTCATTTTTTGTCCTTTAATGATGTTCAAAGGTATTCAATTATACTCATTTCATGTTGATTTGTTCACATTTGTTAGATGTTGTTGTTCTAGTTCTTGAAATGAGTAGGTTGTTCCTTGTTTTGTTTGTCTTTTGGTGATGTTCAAAGGTATTATTCAATTCAAGTCTAATGATGATTACTGATTTCATGGTGAATTCTTCACAATTGTTAGATGATGGATATGGTGGTCCACCACGTCAATGGCAACACAATGTTCCTCCTCCACATGATCATGTGGTGTCAATGATGCCGCCGAAGCCGGCGCCACCACCGCAGGCTTATGTTGCTCAACCTCCCCCTCCACCACCTGCTTTCATAAGCAGCAGTGGAGGGTCTGGATCAAACTATTCAGGTGGTGAACCACTTCCTCCTCCTTCTCCAGGAATTGCATTGGGATTCTCTAAAAGCACATTCTCATATGAGGAGTTGGCACGAGCAACCGATGGATTCTCCGATGCTAACCTTCTTGGACAAGGTGGATTTGGATATGTGCACAGAGGAATTCTTCCCAATGGCAAAGAGGTGGCAGTGAAACAATTGAAGGCTGGAAGTGGACAAGGGGAGCGTGAGTTTCAAGCTGAGGTTGAGATCATTAGCCGTGTACATCACAAGCATCTTGTTTCTTTAGTTGGATACTGCATCACTGGGTCCCAGAGGCTGCTTGTTTATGAATTTGTTCCCAACAACACATTGGAATTCCATTTGCATGGTTGGTACTACTTTTGGTTTTAGCTTTCTATCACAAGATTCCCTTTTAAAATTCTATTTAGTTGGTCCATCTTTTTTGTTGAAAGTGGTCTAGGCACCAACTACTACTACTATTGTGTGGCATAATGCTTTCAGTGGAAGCAGTGCTGATGGTTATTTGTTCTGCAGGAAAAGGGAGACCTACCATGGATTGGTCCACAAGACTAAGGATTGCTTTAGGATCTGCCAAGGGACTTGCGTATCTTCATGAAGATTGTATGTTTTGTACCACTGATTGTGATTTCTTTAGTTATTAGTTTATGTCAACCTTAATGTTTATGGTTATTTTCTGAATGCTCGCTCAGGTCATCCTAAGATCATCCATAGGGATATCAAAGCTGCTAACATCCTTTTGGATTTTAAGTTTGAAGCAAAGGTATGTTGTTCTTCTTATGTGTCTTTCCTGATCTTGCAAAAGTTGATAAAACAATTTCTCATTGTCTATCTGATTCATTTTAAAATTTATCGAAGTTATTAAACCTCTTCCCATGCTCTAGATAGTGGTGATGCAATGCACCCTTTGAAATGTTATTTGGAGTTGTGATAGAAATAGAATTGTCTAATATTGATACTCTTTTTTTTTTGTTGTTGTTGACAGGTTGCAGATTTTGGTCTTGCTAAGTTTTCTTCTGAAGTCAATACTCATGTTTCCACTCGGGTGATGGGTACTTTTGGGTAGGAACAAACTTCCTTCTATCTATCTATCTTCTCAAGAACCTTGGATATCATAATAGAAATTTTTTTCGTTAGTTTAATATGTGATTAACTGAGGAATCAGAGCTCTAAACCTCACCTTCAACTTTGAAACTGAAATATTTTGTGTCTTTGTGATGTGCCATGTGTTATTGCTGTCAGTTTTTGTCATGTTATTACTGTCAACAACAATTGATAAGGAAAACCAACAACAATGAGCTGAATCATGTTTTGTTGTTTGACATTGTATTTCAAACTCACGGGTCATGAATCAATTGCTACTTACAGGTATCTAGCTCCAGAATATGCTGCTAGTGGAAAACTCACAGACAAATCAGATGTTTTCTCATATGGAGTCATGCTTCTTGAGTTAATCACTGGAAGGCGGCCAGTTGATAAAACTCAAACTTACATGGAGGATAGTTTGGTTGAATGGGTAAGTATTATGGTACTCCTCATTTTGGGGCCTAATTATAACTCACAACTATATATTCATATTCATAATGTATACACATTTATGAAATAGAGAGGTTTTTGTGTTTCTTTTCTTTTATATTGGAGTAGAACATTGTGCCTTGCCACAGAGCAACTCCTAACTATATACATCTTTATCATATCACAGGCTAGGCCTTTGCTCACACGGGCTTTGGAAGAGGATGATTTTGATTCTCTGATTGACCCAAGGCTCCAAAATGACTATGATCCTAATGAGATGGCAAGAATGGTGGCGTGTGCTGCGGCTTGCACACGTCATTCAGCAAAGCGTCGACCAAGGATGAGCCAGGTAAATTTAGCAAGTTTATTGTCATCTGTCATGTATCAACATGCTAACCTCAGTTAATTCTCCAATACATAGCACAGTAATACAGTACATTGTCTTATATTGCTATATTTAGAATTGGCCTTTGATTTGAGAAAATGATCCTTCAATATGGAATAATTTTTTTTGTTGTCAATAATAACGATGATACACAAACTACAGGTTGTGCGAGCTCTGGAAGGAGACGTGTCTCTAGCAGATCTTAATGAAGGAATAAGACCTGGACACAGCACCATGTATAGTTCCCATGGAAGCTCAGATTATGATACTACACAGTACAGAGAAGACATGAAAAAGTTCAGAAAAATGGCATTAGGAGGAACTCAGGAGTACGGTGCGAGCAGCGAGTACAGTGCAGCGACAAGTGAATATGGTCTAAATCCTTCTGGCTCAAGCAGTGAAGCGCAGAGCCGCCAAACCACAAGGGAAATGGAACTGAGAAAGATGAAGAACAGTCAAGGCTTCAGTGGAAGCTCTTGAAGCCTCAGCAAAATGTCTCTGCCTTCTTTATCTTTTGTATAAATCTATATATCCTTGATTTCTTGCCAATGTCACAGTTGATTGCTTTACTGACATGGAGAGACTTACCAATTACTACTATTTTTTTTCCCTTCACAAAATGATCATCTTTTGATTGAATTGTATTTATCAGGGTATACAACAAAATAACACAGTTCATTCTTTCATTTTTTCCCTTTCTTTATGGATTGCATTAAAACCTTGTTTTACAAATTCCATTGTTGCCGTGTCAATTTTCTAGTAGCTGTAAGTGGGTTGGTTTCGTTAATGCGTTGGTATCAACTATCAAACATTTTATAAGGCATTTATTTTTGTTTCTATGTTAGTGTGGATCTCAAAAATAAAATGTCTCTACCTAATTCATTTGTGGTACAAGACAATGAGTTGCACCCACGTTGTTTTAGGTCGGTTAGTGTTCAACCATCCATGTGTTTAAAAGAAAAAAAACAAGTTGGTAGGTTTCAAATCATACTAGTTTTCACAACTCAAATTATCTTGATTTGGTAAATACTAAAATGATTTCGCAGTCGGCTGCAATACGCAGTTAATCAGTTAACTCATTTACAGAACATATACATATTTTTCATTTTTCATATTTTATAATTAGTTGTCTGGTTGTATTTACGTATTACAGATATTCACATTTTACAACTGATTATCTGTATTTTATAATTGTCTACTAAATATTTTTCAAATGAAATTAAATTTAAACCAAATAATTTAAGTTTACTTTATTTTATATTTCTTCCAAAACAAAATCCATTAGACCAAGTCTTATGTATGTACCTTTTTTTTCTATTTTTTATTCATAGTTTATAGATGACAGATATTTTGGTCATGGCTCCATGTGGATTGTAAGATTCAAGCATGTTGTTGGATGGAGAAAAAGTGTGTATATACATTCCATTTGCAGTCATAGAAGATTTATGGGACGTGTTAAATATTAAAATATATATTCATACAGCTATAAAACAATTCATCATTGCTTTTGAAGAAAGAAGAGAATTGGTGGCTCCAACAACCCCACACGGTTTCTGCAAAGTCAGCATGCGCATTCTCATCAACATATAGAAAGTGTTGTTGTCAGCTGATTCAGCTCCACTTGGAAGAAAAAAGCAAGTTTATTTTGAAGAGTTTTCTTTTATCCATAATTGGGTGTTTATAAACTTCAATTTTGAATGATGTTAATTTTGTAAAGTTTTTTAATTGTAAAATAGTTTGAAATGGAACCATTGATGTTGAAAATCTGTTACGTTTTGTAATAATTTTTTTAAGGTGAAATTTGAAGAAAGTTATATGTTTTTTTTTTTTTCACTTTAAGTTAGTCATGTTTTCATAAGCAAAAGTCATTTTAATTCAATGTTGGATAAAGAGAAAATAAATAGAAGGAAAAAAGAAAAGAAGCCAAGATAAATAGGTGAAAAATGAAATTGCTTGATTAGAGAAAAAAATGATATTGACTAAATAATAGTAACAGTCTCTAAAGTCTGTGAAAATTATATGTATATCTTTGTAAAATCAGTAACATGGTGTATAAACACTTGTTGCATAAGTAATTCTTCTGATCCTGGTCTTGCACGGTCTCCAACAACTTAAGTCTTAGCATAACAAAAATTGAAGTTATTTAAGAAAATGGTTTGACTCTGTCTCAAGTGGAAAAATCAAGACTCATTGGAAATCAAGACTCAAAACGTATAATGCAAACATACTACTTCACCTACAAGATAGCTCTAGAAATCAAATTCAAAAATAAAATCGTGATGATTTAAGTGTAAAGTGAATAATATTTTATCAATGTTGAGAAGTGTGTATAATCCTCTTAGATTATCCAATAAGTGATATAAGAATCAATAATTTAACTTAATAACCGACTCAAATGAATAACACAATAATTAAAGTAGATTTATATGAAAAGTCATCTATTTTATGAAATCTTTTGTATTGAAAATATTTCTTTTTATATAAAGACTAAACAAAATATATCTAGTAGCTAAATAGTGAGCTCAACATTAAAAAAAAAAAAAAAAGAAAAAGAAATTGCTAATTCTACACAATTATCCATTGGCCAAAAAATGGATCATGTTTCTACATGTGTGTTGTAGCAAGATCTTGGTGGGGTCTCATCCAAACTTGTTCACACATCAAAAACTGCTATAAGGAACTGAAAAGCTGGACTAGAAAGTGGTACTTTGTTGCAAAGTTTTGAAGTATTGAATGACAATTTGGATGGATGTAAACATGGAGGGTCCTCACCAACACCCTTCTTCTGCATTGTTTGACATGTTTGATTAAGTTCAAATAGGTGAGAAATGGAAACATGCTATATGATTGAGATTGTGCCGATAATACCAACTTTATTTCGTAATCAATTTTAATATACAGTCAACCAGCCAACTAAAATGTATACTATTTGTATTTCTTTTATAAATTTATTCTCTTTCTTCCTCGTTATTTTTATTCTTTACATTATATAACTACTTGTCTATCTCTGTTTATGATAATTGTCTAACAAATATTTTTCTAATAATATTATTAAGACAGAATTAATTGTAGCACAACATCCAATAGAGGCAACATCCATTTTGAAGTAACCAAATGAATTAAATTTAGATGCTCTTCTTTTTTTCATTTTGTTTGTACACATTAATTCACAGTGTGTAAAAAATTAATATACTGTCAAATCGACTGAGAAATAGAACATTAGTACAGGATGATTCAAATAAGAAAAATCTTAAGATAAAAAATAAAATTTTTAAAATCATTTTTTATTTTATAAGTTTTCTTATTTGAAATATCCCTTATATAATATAAGATTTTAGATTCTTTTCAACTTTGATATATTGTAAACATAACTGCAGGAGGTTGCAAATAATCTAAAATCTTGTTAAAATAAAAATTATTTTGGATACTTTCTCATAAAAATTTTTAAAAATGAGTTTTATGATAGTATCTATTTTAAAAAAAATACAAAAAATTATCTTTAGATTATTTACATGATAATAATTTTTTTGGGTGCAATTTTAACATTAAGAATTGAACCTTACGACTACATGTATATTACTCTAGTTTTTTACAACCTAGTCTATGACAATCATTATCCAATATGTAACAAATTTCCCCTAAATTAAATTGAATATAAAGTTCAACGATCCAGGTTTTTAGTTTTTAGCATTTAAATGTTTCATGTTTCATGCACACATTTAAGTTTCTCTAAACAACACAATACGAAGTCAACCAACCAATTTATTCCCAGAAGATATACATATAAGTATTTTTTTCTCTTCATATTTTATAATTGATTATCTACGTATTACAATTATCAACCAAATATTTTTTTTTATGAAAATGGGTTTGAAAACTCTTTAACAAGTTTTTATGTGAAGAGAACAAACACTCCCCCACTACTAGATATAAAAGAATAAAACAAATAGATAAAATGAAGAACCAAACGTTAAAAGGAAATGACACAAGACAAAAAGGGCAACATTAATGCTCAAGACAGGGCTACAATGATGCTAAATACATCTTGAACTCTGGTCAAGGCTTGAGACCATTCATTTGCCAGTTTATTCTAAATTGTGTTACCCAAAACAAGTTAAAAACAGAAAACAACATAATAATTAGTTATTAATTAGCTATAAAACTTTGCTTCACCGATAAACATCAACATTTGATACAAATTATTTCACTATCAGAAAATTTGTGCATTTGAAAAGCATCCGAAACAGCAAAAATGTTACAAACTCTATAGGTTAAGAAAATGGCAACTTATTTGGCTATTTTCCTGCATTGATGCTGGTAGAAAAACTGGTGAATAATGATACTGTGCTAATGCTACAGGTGTAGGATTTCTTTGGACCTAGTGTTACAATTACATTCAAGTAAGGCTAAACTATATATTGGCCAATCTACCAGAACTTGATCCTTTCCTTCTTCTACGCCTCCTTTGACGAATGCGCCAAAAACTCAATAACAAAGCACCTGCTAGAGGAAAAAGACATGAAACATAAATTACATGGATATGGAATACTATAGTAAAATTGGATAGCAAAGCATGTACTATTTACTAACCAGTTGCTGCAACAACAAATGGAACCAGCCAGCGACCACCACCCAGCATTGGCGCATCAGGCTGCAAGAATTATCAAAGAATTCAGAATAATAAACATAAAGACGAACAATGGTTAACTAATCCAATAGTTGCCTGCGTTTCTTACCTCATCCCCATAGAACAGGCCTAAATATCTGTTCCCTAGAGAGTCATCCTTATTTCTCATGGTCAACCTTGGATGCCTTGTGTTAGAAGCGTCGGCAGTTGAGTTGAAACCCTTCCCCAAATCAATGACAGGATAGCCAGGCAATCTTCTGTTTCTTCCTCTGACTTGCAGATTGTAGCCCTTTGTTCCCCAGATTTCAAACCTCGTGTCAGTCCTGCAGATCAATTCCTTCCCCACAGTAGCTGAATATGCAGAGAAATTTACATCTGTTCTGCGAGATGGCAACTTGTTGGCATCTTCAAACAAGGGAGAATCTTGCTTATTTGATTCTGAGAAGAGTGATGGATCTCTGATGCCATCACTAGTAAAATCTAGTATTTTCCTCAGAAGGGCAAAACAATTAGTAACCATATGGCTGCTGTCCAAACAATTGGAGTCCCCATACACTGCGATACGACCATCACCCATTGCTACCAGACCAAGAATTGGAGAATCTGCCTGTTTCACCTAAAAGAAAACATATTTCATAATTAGAAAGTATCTTAATGATGAAGAGAACATGGTTTAGAGATGATATTTGTTAGAATAGCTTGCTAAGGAAGCTTATATATAGTTTCATATTGTATTTCTGGTTTTTGGTGTGATAACTTAGGTTGTATTAGGTTGGCTCTAGGCTCAGCCTTTTCAGACCTAATCTGCTTTGTAAAGGAACAATTTTATACATATTGAAAGAAGCATGTCAGTGTTACGAGAACAAACTGTTTGTTGTGATTATTGTTTACTGCAAAACAAATTACAACTTCTTCATGCCAAATAACTTGTGTGGTTGTGACGAATTCAGGAATTAAGCTTTTGTTTTTGTTTTTTTCCCTTCAGAGGCTGCATTTCTGAATCTTTGTTTCAATATCAATAGTAATTAGTAAGAAGTTAGCAGCACACCTTGCTTGAGCCAGAAGTTAGAAGCACATTCTGTGTGGCTCCACTTTCTGAACTGTCTAAGAAGGGGAAGCTATGTACATAGCCACCCCGTGGAAACCTCACTATATCTGTTCCAGATGCATAACGATTCTGCTCGCCCAGAAGTGAAAAATCACCACTCAAAATTTTATCTCCAAAAGCAATCCCAAATGGAGCCAAAAGATCATTAAGTGAGGGAATATTAGCACCGCCCGTGACTGGGGTCCACCAGCTCCTCGTATTGTCATCAAAGAATCTCATCTTTACCATTGTGTTTACATTATACCACTCAGCAAACACAGCTAATCCCAATCCAGTATTTACAACATCATCTCTCAGCTTTTCAATCTCCTCAGCAAAGTACTCATCCTCAAGATCCACCAACAGAAGTGTCCCATACTGTCTAGCATCAAAGCATGTGAGAGGAGAACCAAGTGTTTCAACATAGTAACCAGCATCCCGTAACATGTTGAACATGATGTGAAAATTTGTATGAAGATGATCCCCATGCCAGTCAAGAATGTCATTATGAACATCCAAGGAATCTCTGGGAATATAACCAGGTGGATATTTGATACTGTGAAACTGATCCCACAAAATTCGTTTTGATCGTGGAGGTGTTGGCACCACATTTAACTTTAATTGAAGCACACATATGCTAATTCGAGGGTCCTTCTCTCCTTGAGCAGGAGGGCTAGAAACCTTGAGAGTCACATTACCTTCTATCTTTCCATAAAATTGTGCACCTTCTTCCTTGATTTGCATGTGAAGAGCCAAATAACCAGTCCAGGGCCAGATGACCTCAGAATAAGTAAAATGTATGCTTAGAAGATTCCCTTCTTCTTCGGAAGGATGCCATGTTGGTGGACCATCAACATATCCGATAACACCCATTCCATTCAAAATGGTGGCGTTGAAGATGACAGGCATAGCCCCTGCATAGAGTGGCTGACGACAAAAGGGCCATGTGTAAGGGCAATCTGTATAATCAATAACACTGGGAAAGATGCTTGCCCTAGGTTTGTAGCTCTTAAGAATCTCATATGATTCTAACCTGAAAATAACATAAAGAAATAAGGGAACATGATCAGAGAACAGTTAAGGAATCAGCAAAGTTAAAAATCACTCTAGTTTTGAAATTATAGATGGATCCCTATAATTTCAAAAGCTTTTCAAATGTGGTCCATGAATCCAGTGTCCCTGTCAGGTCCCTATAGGAACCCATTTATAATTACTGACTATAAGGACCTAGTAAGAAATTTCAAAGTGGTGATTTGATTTGTATAGCCTTAATTACTTGTTTCCTTAATTAGGTTGTACTTAGTCTATAAATTCAGATTGTAATCATTATTTGAATAAGTTACAGAAATAACATAAATCTGTTCTTCAACATGATATTAGAGCTCCCGATCTTGGGGAGACTCTGCTTCTGCATCTTTTCCGGGCAGCCTTCATTGCTGCAACGGCATCTCTTCCCGACAGCCTTCGTTGCTGCAACGGCATCTCTTCCCGGCAGCCTTCGTTGCTGCAACGGCATCTTTTCCGGGCAGCCTTCATTACTACAACGGCATCTCTTCCGGGCAGCCTTCATTGTTGCAACGGCATCTCTTCCGGGAAGCCTTCATTGATGCAACGGCATCTCTTTCGGGAAGCCTTCATTGATGCAACGGCATCTCTTCCGGGAAGCCTTCATTGATGCAACGACATCATTTTTTCCGGGCAGCCTTCATTTCTGCAACTGTTTTTTTTTTTCGGTGCCTAGCCACTGCTTCCGCCGGCCGGAAATTTTTCTTGCAACGTTTTCGACCAGGACCACCACCATTATAAGCGAAATTCACTGATCTGCAAAGCCCAATCGGTTTCGTCTTCATCAAACAACCCACGCCGTCCTACAATCTTTATTTCCTGATCTTACAAGCTGGGAATGATAGATATACATTCACCAGCTTGAGGGGGAGTGTTGAAGATAATTATTCCATAATTAATGCAGATTCTGCTTTCTACTTATTAGGACAGATTTGGTGGTGATTTGATTTGTATAGCCTTAAATTACTTGTTTCCTTAATTAGGTTGTACTTAGTCTATAAATTCAGATTGTAATCATTATTTGAATAAGATACAGAAATAACATAGATCTGTTCTATCAAGAACTGGTTTGAACCAGTTGTCTTATTTTACCTAAATTATTCTTATAATTTTATGTTAATTTATAACATTAAAATACATATTTATTTACAACTGGTTCAACTGTGGTTTGAACCAATGACCTACGAACCTACACATATATTCACCAATTCATCGACCAATCTGGTTGAAATGTTGAAAATTACAATAGTAATGATAATTCTGCAACTATTGATTGTATGTCCCAACAAGATATATCTTAAAATAAAACAAAGTAGAGAGCTAAACAGGGAACTTACAGATCAACTCTACCAGCACCCTGCTCATAAATGTTAGGCCCAGAAAGCTTTGCAGCACCCTCAACCAATGCTTGTTTCATGCTTGCTGGGTTTAAGATTTTTTTTCTATCAGGTTCAGGAATGACACTAACAAGCAAACATACAACACCAGCAACTACAGGACTTGCAACACTAGTTCCTGATAAACTTTTACAGCCTGAGCTAATCTTTGATCCCATTATGTCCCGTCCATATGCAACTATGTCTGGCTTCACACGGCCATAACTGCAAGGAACAAATGTTAGATAAAATTTTTAAAAAGTAAGAAACCAAACTTGTCTGAATAACCATGGGTATTTAGTTGTTTGAACTCAAATATTCATTCCTCACCCAGTAAAAGTGTTTCCAAAATGGTATTTTAACAATCCTACGGAGATAGGAAAAACCTATAGATGCATCTCTAATACATGCTAGGAAAAAAACAGAGCACTACAAATTTTCAACAAATGCCAGTTGAAGTAGGAATAATGAAATATAAGCAATAGAAAATAGAAACAAATAAGATAATGTTACCCATGAGGAAGCTCCCAGGTACTCATGCCACGTGAGGAAAAGGAGGCTATATGGTCACTATAGTCAATACCACCAACACCAATAACATCACTTTGATCTGCTGGATTGTTCAAAGTACCATAAAGTGGTCCATCATTTCCAATTGCAGAAACCATGATTATGTTATTTGCCGTTATCTCCCAAATCTGCTCAACAAAATTAGTACCATAAAGCTCTATAGAATAACATTTCTGTACTCCGTGCATGAAAATAATACTGTAAATGAACACCAAACACCAACAATGGCTTCCTAATACATAACGGTACAGTCGAGAAAAGAACATGTCATGTTATTAATCTTCAAGAAATAATACAATCATGTCTTCATAAGCAATACACTGTAATTTTCCACATCAAAATAAATACAATATAACACTTGATACTATGGAATTAGAAAGCTGGAACCGATAGGTACAAGAAATTACCTTTTCAACAAATGGGAGATCCATGTAATCAGGTCCACCTATACTCAAATTAAGCACATCCATATTGGTTGCAATTGCATAGTTGAAGGCATCAAGGAACCATGATGTATATGACACCTGCAATAGGCTGAATGAAATCTTCTCAAAATCTTGCCAAGTATTCTAGAATAAAAATGCAACCCAATATGTATTTATAAGCTGGTCAAGATACATCTAGGTTTCTCCCATTTAGAGCTCCCAAACAACTACTCTACTTGGTTAACAAACTTCTGAAACCAATAATCATTACATCATGCATCTATCAGCCACATCTGTGGAATGAAGATATTTTGGACTCTGAAAGAACTCAAACGCCATTTCCAAGCAGTTAAAACTTAAGAGTTTAACCTAACCCACTCCCCCTTTTAAAGAAAGAAGAGAGTTCAACAATAGTATCCAACAGGCATTACCTGTCCATCAGTGAACACACGAAATGCATAAATCTCTGTATCTGGTGCAAAACCAAGGCACTCAGAATCTACACCAGCAATAACACCAGCAACAAAAGTCCCATGTCCAAGATTATCATTCAATGTATCTTCATTGGTCCAATTTGTACGCTCCTGTAAAATTCCTCCACATTCAACTCATCCACCATCAACCAAAAAAACCAGTCCAAATCAATCATTACCTTGATATTACGGAAATGAGGGTGATCAGCTCGAATGCCAGTATCAAATATGGCCATCTTGACCTTGGCACCAGTGTACCCTTTCGCCCAAAGATCCTCAGCCCCAAACAATGAAGTAACTTGTGATCTCTGCCACAAAAACCACAATAGTTGGTATTTCAACATGATTTCAGAAGATCCCCTGACAATCCAAATCACACTAACTCAAGAGAGACAGAACTATACCAATAACCATAATAAAAGGTACCAAATCAAAGTTATAGAAATGTTCATAAATTTGGTTCCACATCAAATAATGAATTCCGGGTTCATAATTGATTTTGAATTCAAAGCAACTTTATTGCACCTTCCAAGTTGGATAAAAGAATTTCATACTCAATTTTCCCACTCACTAGCTTTCAGAATAAAATCACCCAAACATAAATCACTTCACTTCAAAATCATTCTAATCTAAACCAACTTTACAAATAGCAACCCCGGATTGACTGTAAGGGTTCCAAAATCACAGTAGCACCATGAAAAATTGGAAGCAACTCTGTTGATTTGCCTTCAAAGCAAAAAATCTGAATTTTGGCAAAAATGAAGCCAAGCCAAGCCAAACCAAACCAAAACATGCTAAAAATCAACTTCATATAAGATCAATTTCGCAATAGCTCATCCAATCACACACTAACTCTCAACAAAAACAAAAACATAAACAATAGCAATAACCATAACCAAAGGCACTACCAACTCAAATTTCACTTTTTTTATCCTTCCCCTAGATACCCAACATCACAAAACCAAATAACCATAACCAAATACACCACGAAAATCAAAGTTCAATTTTTTTTCCTCCCCCCAGATACCCAACATAAAAAAATCAATTTTTTTTCACCTGCATCAACAATTCCCTTCCCCACTTAACAGAACTGTTCCCATTACCAACATCACCATCACCATCACCATCATCTTCTCCTCTTTCTTCAGCCTCACAAAACGACATCGCAGTGAAGATCTTCCCGGGTCGCTTCTTCACCCCATCCTCAAACGCCCCACCAACCATCTTCTTCTTCTTCTTCATCTTCTTCTCACTCCTCTCCTCCTTCATCATGAGCCCTCTCTTATAACTCACGTCAGGGCTCAAATACTTAACAGACCCAAGTTTCCGAATCTCGTCGACGATGGCGGCATCGTCGACGGCGACGAGGGCGAAGTCAGTGGGGAATTGGGAGGCGGGGTTACGACGAGGGATCCATCGCCACCCACCGGGACGAAGGGCGGATTCGAGGTAAGCACGGTGGTGGTCGGCGGCGGCGTAATGGCGGAAAGTGACGATGTAATTTGGAGGCGGTGAAGGGGAATCGGGGGTTAGGGTTTGGAAGAGAGCGATTGAGAGAAGAATGAGAGAGAAAGTTAGGAAATTGGATTGGTTTGACATGGCGATTGATTGGCGGCAAAAGGTTTGATCTTTTTTTTAACTTCTACATTGAAGAGAGAGAAATGTAACCAAAAACAAAAACAAAACAAAAAACACAGTGAGTGAGTGAGTGACTGAGATTTGTGTTATGTTATGTTTTAGTGTTTGTGCTGTGTATATGTTGTGTTGTGTTTTACTCTCTCTGCATCATCGTCTTCCTTTACCCTTTTTTTTTCTCTCTTGTTTCTGTCGCGTGTTTCTTCTGTCCATGGTACAGTCACAGTAAATTTATATTTTAATTCTTCTAAAAATATTATATATTTTATAATGTAAGTTTATCATGGTAAATTGGGGTAAGAATATCTTTATCATTTATTAAAATTTTAAATTAAAAATTTAAAATTACTAATTATTTTATTAAAAATGTTATTTAATTATAAAATGAGACAAAAAAAATCATTTTTTTTTATCTTATAATCTCTTCTCATCTTAAGATTGTATTTTACAGATAATTTTTCTGGTTATATCAATGAAATTATGAAAATTTAATTTATTTATCTTTTACTTTATATAAAATGAATTTACTTGAACTGTTACATGATTTTTTTAAAATTTTTTAAAAATATATTTTTAATAAATAAATATTTATAAATAAATTTTCTTTCAATCTTTCTAGATTACGTCTTTAATATTAAATATTTATAAATAGATTTAACGAGACAAAATAGTTAAATTTTTTAGATACATTAAATCGAAAAATTTATTATTATAAAATAAAAAATAAATCTAATTTATTAAATATTGAATATAAATTATTTTTAATTAATTTTTATGATTAATGTAAATTAATAATCATTATAAATAGGTCTTTATAAATAAATTTAAAGAAATAAATTTTTTAAATATATAAAAAGATTAATTTATTATAGACTCATATTTAAAAATTAAAAAATTAATCTAATTTATTAAAAAATTTATTGTGTTACAACTCTCTCTCTCTCTATATATATATATATATATTTAGTTCATTGTAACTAAATCAAAAGAAAAAAACAAAATTCAACCTTATTAATTTTATCAAACTTATTTTTATTTTTTCTAAGCAGAGGAATGTAGTATTTATAAAATCTTCTAAAAAAGATACAAAGTTGAATAAGAAATTATTGACAAATAAAAAAAATACTTATTTATTATATATATATAATATATATACCAGAAATTTCTATTTTTTGTTAAGAAATAATTTTGTTTGATTCATAGAGAAGAAGAATACATGAATGATTAATGAGTTTGGGAAGTGAATTTTGTTGTGACAGAAAGTTGCTATGGCGCGAGGGATAATCCTGTCTCCTCCAACACTCACTGCAACAACTTGTTTCTTAGTTCCATTCTCCAAAAAAACCCTTTTGAAAAGTTTGAATTTTTCATTTGGTTTCAAACTCATTCACTATCATCTTCTTCCATTGCCTCGTTTTTTCAGCGTGTGTTCTTCCACTTCTCAATGTTCAATTGATATGTCCAAATACTCAGAAACATTTTCCAGACGAATGGCCATGGCTGGTCTCAAACCCCATCACCGAATTGGTCAGCTTCTCTTTGTTTCACTCCTCTTATCGTACTCAAAATTGAATCTTTTTTGGATAGTTTTGCTTTTTGCTCAACTTGGTGTGTGCCCTTTTACCAACTTGTTGTATATCTGTGTCTGAATCAAACTTAAAATGTAATATGCTGAAACTTGAAGAATATTGCCAATCTGTTAGTATGTGTTTGGATTGACGTTGAAAATATTGATTTTGAAGTGATGTAATTTATGTTTGATTGTTTTCATAGTAAAACTAAGTCCATAGTAAAAATTAGTATAACAATTTTTATGTAGAAAAGTTACCTAAAGTTGTTTCATCTTGTTGGAGATGTCACATGTTGCATATATATAAGTTGGGAGCAATCCTCACCTTACAAGCTAAGTTTTGCAGGGTTAAGTTAGGATCATAACCCACATTTCTAACATGGAATCAGAGCATATCCTAGGATTGTTTGTGCACCATTGTCAGGGAGAGTCTGTGCACTGTTGTCAGGGATTGTTTGTGCCCCTTGTCGGGCCGATATTAGACCACTCATGTCTCCACGCGTGGCGTGACAGGTGTGTATTGGAGATCCCACATCGCCCAGAGATATGATCTGTTGCATGTATATAAGTGAGCTTACAAAAACTGGTTTTGTAGGGTTGAGTTAGGCTCATAACTTACATTTCTAACAGATCTCATAATCAATTTTGGACTTAGGGTCAACTCTAGACTCTTCTCCAATGTTGAACTAAACATGTAGAAATTTATTAAACATCAATTTTGGACTTTGAATGAATTCTCTAATGTGAAACCAAACATGTGCTTAATGATGCAATGAACCTAGTGGTTCACTCTGCATTGTTAATAAAGTGTTTGATGTTATGATGCCTTTTTCCTATTAGCTTTGGGAGTCTCTGGTGGCCCTGACAGTGTGGCACTTTGTGTGTTAACTGCTGGATGGAAAACTGCTGCTGGTATTAATGCTGTTGCCGCTGAGAATGGTGGTTTCATTGATGGACTACTGGCAGTAATAGTTGATCATGGACTGCGTGCAGAGAGCAAAGAGGAGGCAAATGTTGTTTCTCACCGAGTCTCAAAAATGGGTGTGTCCGAATTTAGCTGCTTTATCTGTGATTGCAGGAATGGAATATGGATCTTCTCATATTAAATTTTCACATGACTTTTTTCATGTGAAAATTATGTTTATGTAGTAAACATTAAATAAATGAGACTTTATCAAATTTTTTGAGGATGTATGAAGAGAATGTTGAACACCAATATTTTTTACATGGCAAAGTTATGTGAAATTTATCATGAGGGGATTCATTTTCCCAGGTTTGCATAGCATTGTAATGTGACTCGAGTTCCTAAACTTATCCAGTTATAAGTTTGGCTGACATGACATATGATAGACACTTCATGTAGGAATCAGATGTGAGATTGCCAGCTGTGAATGGCCAAGTGGCAGGCCAAAACTGGGTCAGTTGCAGGAAGCTGCTCGTGAAATGAGGTTATTGAATCTATACATTTCATTGAAGAAATATGAGATATCTGTGCTAGGAACTTTAATAAGTACTAATTGTAGATTTTGGTTTATTGAACTTTAGGTACCAAATCTTTCAAGAAATTTGTGCCAAACACCAGATTGGAGTATTGCTTATTGCACATCATGCTGATGATCAGGTTTGATTGATGGTACTTTATGTTTACTTTTATCTTTAATTCTTCATCCTTCCAAATCATTTTGATGAACTGCATATGTTACATCTAGGAACTAGGAAATCTTGGTCTTTATGATCATAAAGTACTTCTGTAATATTTCGGCATGAGCAGTCTGCACATAGATAAATACTTAGTCAATATTTTGAAAAAGTAGTTAAAGTTTTTAGTGGGAAATGGCTAAATGTGGCATTCTATTGTCCTGTTCAAGATGTTAGACATGTAGTGACTACTGAGAAACAATGCAGGCTGAGTTATTTATTTTAAGGCTTTCTCGAAACAGTGGTGTGCTTGGACTTGCAGGCATGCCTTTCACCTCCCAGATTTTCCCTACATATACACATTCCTACCATGAAGTTCAAGCAAACCAGGGCATCCTTCTTGTCCGGCCACTTCTGGAATTTTCAAAGGAAGATATGTACAAGGTTGGTACTAGATATTTGTTTGATTATGTAATTCTTTTTAATTTGCCTCCCATCTGAATTCCTACTTGATAATGATGATCATTTCTTTATTGATACAGATATGCCAAGGAGGCAATGAGGACTGGGTAGAAGACCCAACAAATCAAAGCCCATTATATACACGTAATAGGATACGGATGGTGCTGAATAATTTATCATCTAGTAAGTTGTGATAATGAGATTCATGATTTCTTTTGTATTATTCTGTGATATTGTTAGCTCTTCTAGCCATAATTCCTTTTGAGTTGAAAGCATCCATTCTGGTTCATCCCATACTCATCAAATTATTTGCAAACATGGTTCTTACTTCTACAATGTACTGCACATGCAATTTATAAAACTTATATGGCAAACAGGCTCTGAATTGTCTAGATGATTGGTTCTTTTAAAATTTACAGCTTCATTCAAGTCTGAGCTACAAGCAATGATTTCTGCATGCCAAATAACACGCACATATGTTGATCAAATCGGCCATAGCTTGATACGTGATTCTGTGGTTATCATGGACGTGAGTATCACTTGACTACTTATTCTGTTCATTATCTATTTGATTAATAATTGAAGTGTAGGATAACTAATTAGCCAATGTTGATGTAAAGACCTTTCTCTGTTTGTTGCTTGATTTATGTTAATCTATTTGCCTAGAACTTAATCTTATTCTGCTGTTGGAATTATTGGTTATGGGTTGGTTTCTGTTTGCAGCATGGGTATGCTGTTATTGATTTACAGATTCTTTGTCCTTTGAAAATTGAGGACATATGCCTGATGAAGTTTCTTTCTTTAGTCTTACAGGTACCTCTAATCTTATATATGACTATTTGCCTTTCACATTTTTTTTTGTGTGCATGAACACTCATCTAATAGATGTTAAACTTCTTGTTCAGTTTGTATCACAAAGGCAGAGGCAAATCAGGGGTAGTGCTTTGAAATTGCTAATGGACTACATTCGCACATTTCCGTGCAAGGTAAATCTGCGTCCATCACTTTGCTCTGTTCCTAACAACAGTTTATAAGTTTATCAAATATTGCCTCTACTGCGTATAAGTCTAAAAGGGATTAATTCGGACAATAGTATTTTTAACCTTTCTTGCTAAGAGACACATCAGTATTTTTGCTTTAAATATTTGATTAATTTAAACGTTTTTAACTTTTCATCTTGTCTTCAATTATCCTGCAGAACTCTATTACAGCAGCAGGTTGTTACCTTTGCCCAGATCCTGGTTCTAAAGGGTCCAGAGTCCTGGTCTGCTGCTGTTCTGATGACTGTGCTTTGCCTTTAAAGATGGAATATTTTTCATCTCACTCATATGGACAACAAGGTGTTGCTAAGGAGTTAGAAAAAGTTATAGAGGATGAGAACTTATATGGAAATAACTTGATTCCAAATGCATCGGATGTCCACTTTTTGGATATCAATCCTGAATTAATTTTGACTGAAGCCAAAAAGCTAAACATAATCAGTGAATCAACATACAGTACTATTCTTGCATTGCAGAAGCAAGAAACAGCTCGCTTCAGGTCTAAAACTGAGGCCATTCCTGACTCTGCATCAAAGCATGGAGTTGAAGTTGTTTCCCCATTTAGCAAATCACTTCAACCAGGGCAGTTCTGTTACTTCATGGATCGATTCATTCTCACATGGAAATTGAACAATAAAAGTGATAAAGATACACTTTCTGTTTTAGTTGATTATGAAATAGATATGAGTCAGGAAGGCAAGAGCTTTTGCCGCACATCTTGTGTAGTTGATTGTAATAAAGCACTTGAGGTGCGACACATGAGTGAATCTGATTGGCTGTACCTTGCTGAGTTGTCAAACTATCCACTTTCCAAAAGCATTCCTCAATACGAGGATAGATCATTGAATGGAAACAAGCAGATAATGGACAGAACAACTCCATGTTTACACTATGCTAGTGTATCAGCAAAACAAGCACTCCGCATGTTGAAATCTATCCCAGTTGCTGCAAGGAGAAGCTTGCCTGTTCTTATCAATCAACAAGGACAATTACTAGGCATTCCAGTAAGTTGACCTGTCTCACCACAATGCCTTCATGCTAACGAGTTTACTATTCTTTTCCTTCTTGATTTACAAGTTGTATGAAATCATTTAGCGGAGTGGAGGAAATGTTTACACATGATGACACTCTGAATACTGATATTCCTTAACTAGTGTCATCAAAACATCAGAAGACATCCTCTAATATTTTTATTCTTTCTATTTGTAATATTTAGCTTTGTTGTCAGCACTTGTCTTTTGAGACCTGATTCAGCATTCCTTATTATTTCAGAGTGTTAATTTCAAGCACTGCCCCTTCTTGGTGATGCATGTGGAATTTAAGCCAAAGATACCGCTTGGGGGAGGTCATACATCATTCATATAGCAAAAATACTGACACAATACTAAAGATCCTGATTGCAAGAATGTTTTGGTTGCAAGTTGTTGGAACCATCGGACGGCAGCAAACTTCAAGTCAACCAACTGGGACACATCAAAATGGAAAGATAGATATTCAAGCTGTGGCCACCCAGCAATCACCATCTCCTTCTCTTTCCAAACAAAGTCCAACTTCCACTCCTGACCTCGCACAAATCGAGGCAAAGGGATGCTAGATCTTAGGCCAATGGATACCAAAGTGTGTAAAGATGACATCATTAGTGGCAGGGTATAGAATTTGCATAACCTGAGTAGCATATTCAAATTACCTTGTCAAAGTTTTACAGTGAAGCTTCTGACAGGCCTGTAAAAGTTGGCTATGTGCATGTTTGAAATCAACACACAAAGCACAAGCTTCTTGCTGACAGAGACTCTTACAAAACCTGGTAAATTGGAGGATGGATATTTCTTATAAGACAGCTAACAGGTTTTACAAGGAATGTAGGTTCATTTTTTGTTATGGACTCCTCAACAATAACTAAGTAAGCTCTATTGCATGTTAAAATTCATAGAGCTTATAGCATGAAAATGGAGAGGAGAAGAAAAACTATTTGATTAAGCAGTTATCATAAACTTTTATGCACTTATCATAAACTTTTATGCACTTCTGCACTTTCTTAATCACTCCTGTCATCAATTAAAGACTAGTCCTTTGACTTCTTCATACTTAACAAGAAAAAATAGAAAAAGCCTGAATATTCTTTAAGATGTTTACAAGGAGTAATGCTCAGAATTAACTAACACACTTTGCTTTGCACATGCAAAGTACGTGGAATTCTTGTCAGAAACTAAATACTATTACATTTCCTTTCTGTTTTTTTATTTCTTGTTGGCGCCACATTCTTTACTTATTTTGGCAACTAGTCTACTATCCTAGTTGACAATGAGATGGAAGAAAAACCTTGAACCATTGATTTTTCTCTTTGCTTCATAAAAAGAGTTTGGTTTGTGAATACGAACCTCTCCATTATTTGTAAAGTGTAGCTGAACCTAAAGCTAGTAAGAGGGCATACAGGGGTGTCAAAAAGTGAATAAGGACTTCATAATTGCACAATATCAATACACTATTATATTACTTGTGTAGTTAATGCAAGAAAAATATCTGGGAGACACTTGCAACATGCAGAAAATCAGTTATAAAATGTGAATAGAAAAAAATACATATATATATATATATATATATGTTCTGTGAGTGAGTTGGTTAATTGGTTACGTATTACAGTTGACTGCGAAGTAAAGTTTAGCATAGACATTACTGAGACTTGGTGTGATAAATATTGATATTGCATTCTTCAAGTTAAATTAAATGTTTGGTTGGTGAATAAATGTTGTTTGGTTGCCACCTATAAATCACTCTTTCAAGTTATTCAGTGCCATTTTTCAACCACCATTATTGTAATTCTTTATACACTTAAATAGTATTGCTACACTTTGCATTATCAAAATTTATTACAACCTAAGGTTGCTATAATGGTGACCATTGTTAACTTGAATAAAATATATTCCACAATCTATTGGAGGCTCATAATGCAGCAGCAGTGTAGGCTCGTGATGGCTAGTTTTAAATGTACTCATCGAAATTAGAATATTACTATACTAATACTTCAGATTCATAGAGAGAATCTTATAGTTCATGTGGTTGAGAAGAATATGAAAATTTTAAATTCATGTTTATTACATGACATGTCATACACAATAAATTCTACACTTCTACCCTAAAAGAAGGACATAATTAATGTAACAATGGAGTCATAGTTAATAATACCATTGAAGTATTTGATACACTTGTATCTTTTATATTGCATCCCTTCATAGCCATGTTTCTCCTAGAAGCAAATAAACCATTGAATTAGTTCTATAATTTTTAATTAATTGAATTAAATTTGCTTGACAAAATTATACATTATTTTTTCACAAGTTTATTGATAACTTTATATTAGTTCAGTTAATAAAAACTTAAACCTGTAAATTGGATCATGTGAATGAATCACATAGTATGAATAATAATAATAATAAATGATGGGTTTCTTACCAAATTAAGCTTTTCTTAGCATAATTATTGATTAGGTTCACTCTTCTGAATTAATAACTTTTATATTTTAATAATTTTATTATGTAATTAATCAGTCAATTCAATCGTAGAATATATATGTATTTTTTTTTATATACTTTTATATAAATATGTGTTTTTCTCTTTATATTTTTATCTGATTGTAAGCGTATTTCAATTATCTACTAAATATATTTTTTTCTATTTTTGGGTTAATTTTTTTTATTTTCACTTAAAACAGAGAAAAAGAATCTTAAAACAAAAATATTTAAACCCCGAAAACACAAAACAAAAACAAAAATCATAAAAAAGAATCCCTCGTTTTCAACCCGTGCGTTTCTCAATTATTCGACGCCACCCAATCAGAACTCGCCACGTAGTCACAACCTTGACTCTATTATGCCAAAGCACACGTCACATCGATGCTCAACTTTTTATCTACCGTGGTGCTTGTTCCACCGGATAATATCCTTCACAGGAGAAAAAAAAAATCAATTGAATAAATAACAATAATTTTGAGATTTTTTTTCCCAAAATATATTGAATATAACATATATAAAATTTTAAATAATGAATATTGCATACCTTGTTCAAATAAGTAAGCAAATAATACATTCTTAAAAAATTATTTTGAGATGTGAAAGGGGAAAACAATTTAAAATGAAAATTTAAAAGCACTAGTGAATTTATGGTTAATACACAAATTTAATTTTATTAAGAAAATTTAACTTAAATTTAGTCACTTTTAATTATTACAACAACATTGTTTAATTTAAAATTATTATAATAAAAACTTCCTATGAAATTTCTTTTATTCAAAATTGTCGGATCTTCATTTTGTTTCCTTTCAAATTCTTTATGACATGAAATTCATAAGCTTTTAAATTAAACTTTGTTTTTTTATCATCCAAGATAATTCCTAACTAATTAATTATTAATATGAGAGTAATTCCTGAAAATTAAATATCATTAAAGTGGTTTTTTTTTCTCTTAGTAAGTTATTTTCCAAACATATGATTAGAGAATCAAATTTATATTAATATTTTTTTCATACTACATAATCTTTTAAATATTTTATCAAATTTTTTAGTTACATGGCTTTAAATCATTTTCTTTAACTATATCTCTAATAGACTTGATTGTAACATTTAATGAACAAAAACTAACCATAACTAATAACTGGAAAAAAAACAAAATTATTACCCATTTACTTATTTTTAAAAATAATCAAAAGATATATTTGAAAAATTATATAAATTATATACATGATTTCAAAATCCTCAAGAAATAATATCATTATTATTCATGCAGCCAAAAACAACAAATTCTTAAAAACCTTAAAGAATACAAAGACAAAACCACTATTCTTTCAATTTTTTTTTAAAAAACATTTTTTTTAATTTTTATATTAAGAAATTCAAAAACTAATTTACCTATTAAAATATCTAATTAAAGATTTATTAAACTAACATTTACCCACATATAATATAATATAATATTCATCATTGAATAGGTATAATTAATGTAATCTTACTAAGCAGCAAAAGAAAAAATGCACTGTTACTTATATAACAAAACAATTAAAAAATTTATGAAAATATTTTAAAATCTCACTTATAATAATTATTTCTGATGAAACCATAATCTAAACTATAGATATTTAATTAATGTTCAAAATGAACTAAAAATCTTTATTGGAAATAAAAATAGAAAAATAGTAATCAAAACATGGGTTCTTAGATTTCTAGTTCTAGCATTACCTTCAGCTTCCACGAGCAAAGACGCAACGAACCGTGACCGTTGGATTGATCCGGCGACGACGGAGAGTGCGATGAAAATGGAAACAAAATCTGGCCGTTGAAATATTTACAAGTAAATTGAATTTTCAAAAGCTTCGAAGAGAGAGGGAGTGTGTATTGTGTTGCGTTGCGTTTTGTTGTTTGTTCTTCGTTTTCCTTTCTTCTTCCTCTTCTTCTCCTCAGTGTTTTCATCTTTCACTGTTTCAAATTTCAGTGTTTTTCTTCTTCTTCTTAGGTTTTCTCTCTGTAATCTCTGAAAAACTCTGTTCTTGTTGTGTTTATGAAGCTCACTCTCGCGGTTGGATCCACGCGCCGCTCAATTTCGCGAGCTGGATAATCCTGAAATTCGAGCTTCGTTTTGGAATTATCGATTATTTATTCCTCTTGTTGAATAAGCTCAATCCTAGCTCGGTTTTTTTGTTGAATTTGGAATTTGAGAGAAAGAGAGAGAGTTTTTGTGGTTATTTATATATATATTTGAAGTTTTTGGATTTTGGATTTTGTGCTATGGGAGAAGGTGAAGGAGTTGATTGCACTCCGAAGAATAATGCGACGGTTTCGGAAGGTGTTGCTCCGGCGGCGGTGACGGAAGTTCCGGCGAAGAAGCTTGCGCGGCAGCTCGATTTTACTGGCGCGCCGGAACAGTCGCAGCAGACGGTGGGTGTGTTTCCGATGACGATGCAGTCGCCTCATGGTTCTGTGAGGGTTGGGTGAGTTTGTTGGAATGATTTATATACTGTTTGTTTTTTGTTTTGAATTTTGATGTTTGAAGTGGAATTTTGATGCTTTGCTTGTTAGGAATAGTTGAAATTCTGTGAATTGGAGGGTTGTGTTGGTTTTGGATTTTGAATCAGTGGGGATTAGTGTTTAGTTTGGAATGTTTTTGTTCTCGTGTGAGCCGAGGTTTCAGTTGCATGTGCAATGTTGTGGTTTGTTATTATCAAATGCTAATTTTGATAGTCATTTCTGTTGTTTTTTACTTTTGCTTTGATTCACATGTTTTTGTTGATTTGCTGTCTCTGTAGTTTTTTTGTTCTTGTGGGAATAAGATGGCTGGAGGTATAAATTGTTTTTGGCTTTGTTTGGATAAACTTCTTTGTGAGTTCTTGTAGAAGAAGAAAATAAGAAGGTAAAATGAATTGAACTTCTACCATAAGCTGAAAGTGACTGCTTTTGCAAAAGCTAGATGACTGAGGTTTTATAAATGTTAAGTGTAAAATTGATTTTAGGTGATGGAAGAAGCCTGATTTACTTGTTTTCTTCTGTTTTAAGCGCTTATGGTGAAGTTTATTCAATCTAGTTGCTTACATTAGTTAGTTAGGAACTATAGAACTGTAGGCGTTTTTCCCAACATAATTTATGAAGTTATTTATAGTAATTTCCATTTTGGTTTGAGCTTTTAATGGCTGGGATACAGTTAAATGATATAAGTATTCTAAATGTATTCGTACCTATGACACGTGTAAATACGCACAAGTCTCAATAAGACATGGGTGTGATGTGGGGGTTAAAAGATATAAGTATTCTTAATGTATTCATACCTATGACACCTGCATATACATACAAGTCTCAATACGACACGGGTGTGATGTGGAGGAGAAATGAATTTAGTTTAAAAGGTTGGATATATGTACAATAGGATACAATGCAATGTGTATATATATCATGTTATAAAATATCGAAAAACAAATGACAGCATCATAGAACCCCATAAATTAAAGGCATTGGTTGGGCCACTACATGATTGAGGGGAAACATGGAGAAAAAGGGTTCTTTTAATATTTTGATGGTGAAATAGAGTGAGATGAAAATCATAGGAAAGAATGCTCAAGGCCTTTTTGTGGTTGAAAAGTGCATAAGATTTAAAGGAAAATCCACCACAAAGCCAAAAAGATTAGTGATGCTTTATGCTATTGAATGTTGGATGAAAAAGAGCCAACAAGAGCCGAACATAAGTGTTGCAGAGGTGAGAATGTGATGTTGGATGCTTGGTCATTCAAGAAAAGATAAGATTAGGAATAAAAGTATTAGAGAGAAGGTTGGAGTGGCATCTATTGAGAAAAACATGGTAGAATCATGCATAAGATGGTTTGGACACAAAAGAAAAAGACCGAGAGAATCTCTAGTTCAAAGGGTTGATCAGATGGAGGATATGCCAATTATTGAGGTAGTGGTAAACCAAGAAAGACTCAAAGTGAAACAATTAAAAGGGATCTAGAATTAGATGACCATTCTAAAGAAATTTTTTGACTCATCACAATAGCATTGTTGAATTCAAGTAGCTGAACCACCTAGTGGGAAAAGGCTTCGGTTATTGCTGTTGTTGTTTTAACTTATCCATCGCACAATAATACAAAATACCATTTGTCAAAAATGAGGTATCTAGTGTGGTATTGGTAAAAGATGCAACTGATTCCACCATGGCATACATTTCAAAGTATCCATGCTTCCTAGATTCTCGTGGTTATGGATAAGATGGTGCCTTTTGTATTTTATTACCTTTGAAACTAAAATACTTGTCAGTTTAAGTTTCTATTCATCTTCCTTTTTGGGCTGAGAGCAAGGGTTATGGTGTGGGGGGGGGGGGGTATTTTGTAATATGCTTTCATCACTAATGTTTTCTCTTTTGTGGACATCAATCTATCTCTGGATTTCAAAGTTATTTTCACAATTGTAAGGCTTATATATTTCAGAAGTCTTTGCTTGAATTGAAACAGGCATTTTCTAGTTGTAGGAAATCATTTTGAGCTAAACCCTGAATGTGGTATTGAGTATCTGTTATTGTTTTGACAAGCTTGAATTGATGCATCTTTTTGTGAGTTAAAAAATATTAAGATATCTGCTTTGACTGGCATTTTTCTAATGTATTTATTGAGTAGCTCGAACTATATCTTTTGGTCTTCAATTAGCTAACCTTTACTTTTTCAGGAAACCAGAATCTCCAAAATCAAGATCAAGACCTAACTTTGAAATTAAAGAAGCTACCCCAAAGAAGCAAAAGCAGTGCAATTGTAAACACTCTAAATGCTTAAAACTGTAAGTACAATTCTCTCTCCCTCTCTCTCTCTCGCTTTGAGTGTGTGTGCCGCATGTATATACCAGATTGTCAAATGTGAGAGTTTACACAAACTCATGGAGCCTTCCCTTGACTCTTAACTCACAAGAGTTTCCCTAATTATAAAAACAATCTTAAAAAGCCTATAATTACAAATGTGCATGAACATATTACTTCTAACACAATAATAATTCTACATTTCAACTTTATAATAAAGAAAAGTAGCAAACCACGATTATTCAACACATTATTGGATTTTAACAGAGAATAACAGAGACTGTTATCACCCAACCCACCACACATCAATATACCGGTCACAAAGTCTGGGCTCATATAAAAATTTTCAATAGAGGATAGAGGCTTATAATAGTCACACGAAAAAACAAAAATCACAAACTCATGATGGCATGAACTTTGACGAGTGAATCTCTTGAAAACCACAAATCACAAATGAACTAATGAAGGGAGGAGAATGGGTTCACATCAAGCTTGGAAGAGTGAAGCTGGAACAGAGGATAATGAAACTTCGAAGCCTTAGAATGGACAAGAGAAAGTTGCTGTTTGAAGCTCGAGATCCCTTCCAAAGCTGTCAGCCCAATCAAGCATAGGAGAGGCTGTTTGGATGAGCTGAAATGAGCCCTAATGTGAGCACTGAGTAGATAACAGACAGGAAATTGATGTTCAAACCCAGCCTTTTAATCACACCTCAAGACTGCCCAAGAAAGCATGTCAGTTTGGTCTGAAATGGGGTGGACTTAGACTTGTACAATTGGCCTCGACTTGTGAGTCTAAGCGATTTTGTTTGATCCTATATGAGTTTGATTGAGCCTACCAGAAAATGGTTCTTGTAGCAAGTCAAACAGACTAGCATGTTTGATATTGTAAACTCAAATTATAAGTTTACGAGTTGGCACGAGAGTTTGACAACCATGTGTTCATGTGTCTGTAGAGTATAAGGCTGTAAGCATACATCGGAAAATGTATTTACGCATGCCATGTGAGTGCAGTGTGCACGTGATCACATTTGTGACTGTGAAATGCAAAATTGTTAGCTATCCACAATTCTGTACAAGTATGTGGTCTTGTTGCTCTTCGTAGTATGTTAGTAACTAGTTTTTTATTTTTCCTTTTTCATATTCACCAAAAAGCAATTTTCATATATGGATTGTTTATTTATTCTTTGTTTTTATTATAGTTAAGCTCAAAATTAATACATGTGTTTTACTGACTTTACTTTTTAAATTTGTACAAAAGAATATGTAAAAATATTATTGTCTTTAGTCTTTTTTTTTCAACAGATGACATTTTGTTGTTGCAACTTACTGTTTGCTATGAAGCTAATTTTTGAAGTATTTTGAGCAGGTATTGTGAATGTTTTGCATCAGGAATATATTGTGATGGTTGCAACTGTGTAAATTGTTTCAACAATGTTGACAATGATGCTGCTAGACGAGAAGCTGTTGAAGCTACCTTAGAACGCAATCCAAATGCTTTTAGGCCCAAAATTGCAAGCAGCCCTCACGGACCACGTGATAGCAGGGTACTTAGCTCTAACTTCTCCTGACTTTTTCTTAGAGTAACTTTTTGTGACTGGTAGTGTTGTATTGTTTACAATGTTTTTATTTTTTGGATGATGAGATCGGTTTTAGATATAGTGCTTGCATTGATTATAAAAGTTTTCAACTACTTTTTTTGCTGGAGCATACTGTGAATTCTGTGCTGACAATGCCAGACATTCATGTATACTTAAATATCTTTGTTTTTTCTAGTCTTGACTATCTGACTTTGAAAATTAATGCAGGAAGAGGCTGGGGAAGTTTTAATATTGGGGAAACATAACAAGGGGTGTCATTGTAAAAAATCCGGATGCCTCAAGAAGTACTGTGAATGCTTTCAAGCCAACATTCTTTGTTCTGAAAATTGTAAATGCATGGACTGCAAGAATTTTGAGGGAAGTGAAGAGAGACAGGCTTTGTTTCATGGAGATCAAAATAACATGGCATATGCTCAGCAAGCGGCAAATGCTGCCATAACTGGAGCTATTGGTTCCTCTGGCTATTTATCGCCTCCAGTATCCAAGAAAAGGAAACCTCAGGAACTAATATTTTGGCCTACTACCAAGGATGCATCCAATAGCAAGTTGGGACAAGGACAACAGGTAAACGTAAAACTTGCTCATAGTACAAGCCATACCCGTACAGGGGTTTAGATTCAAGTGATTGATTAAACTTGAGAAATAGAGAACAGCTGGTCCAGTTGACATAAACTATTTTTGGTCAGATAACTATATTCTTGTTAGGAGTTGACATTATTATCATTTTATCTAAAGAATGCATTTAAACTTGAATTTAAGTATTCCTAAACTAAACCTGGCTCCCTCTATGTTTGTGAACTTTCTAAGTTAAAATTGGAAGGAATGGAGACAATCTAGTCCAAGGCTAAAGCTTTTGTTTCAATACCATGATGACCTATTTTGCAATTTATAGTGAATGTTTATTCATCATTAAGGAGCATTTTTTATTTCTTGACTTATGTACACTATCAGTATAATTTATTTTAATGCTCACCAGGTAAACCATGTCAGAGGTGCAGCACCTTCCTCAGCATTGTCACCTGTCCCAGGTGCTCGTGTTGGAACTGCAACATTAGGTCCTTCAAAATTTATGTACAGGTAATATTGGTTCTGCATATTAATTGAAGATAAATATAGTACAGTAATTGCTGACTTGATTATTGTTGAAGATCTCTTTTAGCAGACATTATACAACCACAACACCTCAAGGAGCTATGCTCAGTTCTGGTGCTAGTATCAGAACAAGCTGCGAAAACACTTACAGGTATATTGACACCAAGTGACTTCAATCTTGTTAATTTATACATCTTGAAACCAATTATTGTTATTATTATGATCAGACCAGAAAAATTTAATGGAAAAGCATGCAGAAGATCAGACAGAAACTTCCCTTGCTTCTTCAAGTCAAGAGCAATTACCAAATCAAAAGGAAGGTCATGTTGAGAAGACCGTGGCTGATGATTGTTCGAGTGCAAACCAAACAGATAAAATCAGCCCAGATAATTCCAGTTCAGATGGTGCTGATGTCCCAAAAGGGAGGCCAATGTCTCCTGGGACTTTAGCCTTGATGTGTGATGAGCAAGATACAATGTTCATGACAGCCGCCTCCCCCATTGGACCAATGGCCCATGCTTGCAATACATCTTCACAATTTCCTTATGGACAAGGAATGACAGAGGTCTATGCTGAACAAGAAAGGATTGTTTTAACAAAGTTTAGAGATTTTCTCAATAGGGTTATCACTATGGGAGAAATAAATGGTAAGTTATACTTTCATCCTTTAGTTATAATCTTACTGTTGGAAACATTCATGAAATCCCTTGGTGTCTTTTTGAGCCTTGGCAGGAAGACAAACAACACCTTTTCATTTTGGCAGCTAACCTGTGACTTGGAAAAGCATCTTAATATCTTCTGTTTTTCTTCTGTTATTATGCTTTACATGGCTATGTCATTTGAAATTGTTCTTAAATTTCTGATGGCATTAGTCTAACACAAAGCACATATTGGGCGGTTGTCTCTGGTAGATAATGTATTATTGTATGACTATGTCTCATCTGATACTTTACATTGCCTGCTTTATTGTTAAAACGACCAATTTCTATTCCCATTTTCAGAAACAAAGTGTTCTTCGTTAGCCAGAAATGAATTAGAGGGCCAAAAGGACCCAATCATCAATGGCATTGAAAATGCCAGTTCAGACATTGTGTGTCAGCAGGGAGCCACCAGCAATTGTGTTACTAAACCTGTTTTTTCACCCATGGCTGCAACTTCAGCATCTCTGATCCCTGGTAATATTGCTGAAAATGGGGAGACTAAGGTGAAGATTGAAAAAGAGATATGAAAGGAATCTAACTTCGAAGGATGTGCAGAGAAAAAAAAAATGAAAATGTCTTTAAGGTATGCTAGAACTTCTCTGTAATATATAATTATAAAAACATTGCCATTCTTCATTTTCTGCCACATCTGAAAGGTATTATAAAGCATACAACCCCCACCAGTAGCCATTAGCCCACGTAGGATCAATTTTTTCTATTTATCAATTTTCTTGTTCTACTTTGGTCATTCATACATATCTAAATTAATTTTTCAGCTTCAACATTGCTTTATTGCGATGTTTGTAAATTGCTGAGTTATAATTTCATAAAGTATATCGCTTAGAATTTTCGCTGAATGACTTCCAATCTTCCCTTCCTAGCTTGTAATTTAAAATATACATTTATATTCAGGGGTTTTTCCATGTTTCCCTATTCCTTTTCTTTGTTCATTACTATATCCTTTTTATTAGCAGCAATATTTCAAGCTTTTGAGGTTTAAGCTCTGTAATAAATAAGCTGTTACTGACTTGACTTTGGCTAGGCCATTGAGTGTTTGAACATTTTTTATTCGGACACTGTGTTGTCTAGTATTATTTTGATATTTGAAGTGGTTAATTGCCTATTTCGTTCTTGGAAGTTCCATAATAATATTTTTTTTCTCTTTTTTTTGTTTCCTCACCATTTTTTACCGAGTAATGCAATACAAGAACTCTAATACGCAGTCAATCAACCGACTAACTTCTAAAACTTATACATGTAGGTCTTTCTTTTATTAATTTTTCTTCACATTTTATAATTAATTATTTAATTGTCTGATAATCGAAATTGTTTATCAAACATTTCTCTTTTCTTTTACCGATGGTGGATTAACATCATTTGTATTCTTGTACTATTAGTCACATTTCCTTTACAAAAGAGTGTCAAATTGCATAATACAATGGATGGGGTTTTGTCCAAAGCAATGAGTTAATAGGTAATAAATAACTAAGAGTTGGAATCCATTTATCCATCATTAAAAATTTTTCTTCAATATCAAAAAATAATAAATTAAAAAATTATTCCAATCTATCCATTTCATTTTGTGCATGTTTATAATTCAACCATTATTATTATTTTTTTTACAATCTAATGGATTATTTACCAAATGTTTATCATATCAAAATTAACTTAGGATATTTTTTATATTTAAAATTTTCTTAAATTATAAATTTAATGAATAATAATTAGAGGTAGAAATAGGTCTATCAATCTGGGTTTTTATAGTCTGACTTATCTGTCTTGATTTTACTTATTTATTTAAAATTTGATGTTAAATTTTCTAAAAAGACATTTTAATAATAAGATCAAGCTTGAGGCTTTTAAATTTCTTTTACATTTTAAGTTTGATAGGTTGGTTTGTTTATATATATTAATTTATTAATGTGGAAAGAGAAAAAAAAAGGAATAAAAAGATAAATAAAATATTTTATAAGAAAATTATTAATTTTTATGAATAATTATTTTAGTAAATAGATAGATATTCATATATGAAAAAATGGCTAATGAAACAGATCGAATGACATTTTATCAAATAGATTTAAACAGATAATATTTTTCTAATTAGATTTTTAGTAAATTAAAATGGAAAAATAGATTAATAAACTATTTTAATTTAATTTATTATGATCTGGACATAAAATTAATTCATCCACTTATTTTGTCAACACTAGGAATAACATACATCAATACACTAGCATATGATATTAACACGATTAAATGAAACTTATAAGGTCATTTACAAAGGGGTTCAGTTTAAATTTTTTATATATTTACGAAAATTGATGTTCAAAAACTAATTTAAAACAACTGTCGAAAATTATTTCTTAGTAATAATACTTCTAAACAAGTTTAAAAAAAAAACAATATTAAGCCAAGTTTATAAGGTAACTACTAAGGGTCTGTTTTATAACTTTTACATATTTACGAAAACTGATGTTGAAAAAATTTAATTTAAAACAACTCTAGAAAATTAATTTTTTAAACAATAATACTATCAAACAAGTTTAGAAAAAAAAATCAATATTAAACTATAAATATAAGCAATATTCTAAAACTTTTGTAATAGAAAACAAACTACAAACAAATTTAACTTGTGTGGTTATCTGAATGCAAAATTATTATTGCTCCTACAATCAGGTTTACCTTGTAACTAGAACCAGAAAGAAAAGTAACTCAATTTCATAGAAAAGTAACTCAATTTCCATAGAAAACAAAATATCTGATAGATATTTACAATACGCAGATATTAATTAGACAATGTGTTTTACGAATTAATTGGCTAATTAATTGCATATTGAAGTTGATTACAAAATAAAAATTTTTCGGTAAATGCATACTTCAAATTTTATCACAAACTTACTTTTATGTTAAACTTCTACATATAATCACTTCAATTTAAACTCACTTTTAACCAATATCAATTGTACTTGACATAAATAGTTTTACAACACACTTTTAGCAACCAAAATAGTGACTAGGTGCATGTTTAGGATTATAAGTTAAACAACAAGTAGTTATTTCTACTTTTTCAAGATAATACCATAATTTTGGAAAGGAGAATCAATTCATTGCTATTGAAATAAATTTTGTTCAGCTGGGTACCTAGTTTAATGCTAAGCAAACACTTCAAATCAAGTAAAAGCAAAACACATACCAATTAGAAGGAAATCAGTTTATTCTGATAACCACAATTACTTAAGAAGCATATTCAATAAGTAGAAATCTAAGGCTTTACCTTGTCACCCCAACAAACAATTATTTTCCTTCAAAACTTTCTTTTTCCAAAAGAAAATTTAATTTATTGTTTAATCTAGGAAGGAAGCAAATAATATTGTTAACATTTTCTTTTGTAGAACATCCAACATGCAGAACACTTGGCTTTTTCATAGACGTGCCTTTGACTTTGGAATAGATGGAGCAGGTGCACTCTGCAACCAATACAAAATACATGGTCAAGCACTTGATCTTGTTAACCAATTACCAATGCAATGTGTGTGTGTGTGTGCTCGGAGAGAGATCTATCTTATCTAACAGGTGTAATCAGACAAGTAAATGACTAGTTTCTATACCACCCTTGAGGTTATTAGTGTAATGTATAAGAGATGTATAAGAGGTGTCAATGTAATGCTTTTCAAAGAATTAGGAAGGTGTGTGTATGTGAAAAAAAGGTGAAAAATATTTGGTAGACAACTGTAATACACAGACAACTAGACAACCAGACAACCAGACAACAAGTTATAAAATGTGAAGAGAGAGAAATATGTATATGTATATGTTCTGTGAGTGAGTTGACTGGTTGGCTGCGTACTGTAGTTGGTTGTGAAGTAACGTTGAGAAAAGGTAGAGGGTGTTAGTGCAATCATGAAAAATCTAAAGGGGTGTTAATGTAATTTGCTCTAATAAGAAAGGCAATCCCATTCCTATACATTATAACTAGTATTTTGGTGGTCCCTAAAAAAGTACCCCACTTGCAAGCTAGTGCTTAATTTAAATTGTTGAAACTTTCCCGTGTTCCCTGTGTAAAACTTAACAATCATATGAAAAAGAGGAGAAGGAAGGGAAAATACAAGAATAAGAGGGAAAAGTTTCATTAGTGTGCATTCGTTTGTAATCAGCAAAACAATACAAATATATATATACTACTAAGAAAATGAATAAACTATCCTTGAGACAAATAAAAAAAGGATAAAATAGAAATGCATAATATTATCTAACATAAATACATAATATTATCTAACATAAATGCATAATATTATCTAACATAAATGCATAATATTATCTAACACCTGAACACATTTGAATTTGAATATTGAGAAAAGTGACTTTTATGAAATTTCAACAGATAGTAAAGAGCATGCATCTTACCAAAGGAATGCCTTTGATTGCTCTTTCTTCCAAATACCTTGAGGGCTTATAGAAGTTACCATATAATTGTGCCCATTTTTTTAGGCTGGTATATACATGATTAGCTCCAACCAAATCTGCCCAGAAAACAAGGCCACCCCTGCAAAAAAATTGATTTATGAGACACAATTTAAAAACAAGGCAGATTGATAGAGCATGTAAACTTCTCAAAACAAGAGCTGGTTATCCTTATGGCACACTGCATATTATTTTTAAAAATTCTACTCAGTTTTATCTCATTGGTCCCCTTAGTTATGTCAATTTAAAAGAGTGAAAATAAAAGAAATCCAACCGGTAATTCGGGAAGCTCATTCCAAGAACAGATGCAATGTCAAGGTCTGATGCTCGAATAACAACTCCTTCGTCTAAGACACGGCATGCTTCATTCACTATTGGGAAGAGTATCATCTCAACAATCTCTTGGTCAGTAACAGATATAGGCTGCAAATAAAACAAATACTATCAGCTTTCCTTCACCCAATGACAGGTAAATGTTTATTTTCCATCTAGTGAGAGAGAGGAAGCTTAAACTAAACAAATACTTGGATAGCAATAATGTCAATTTCAATGCAATGTTAATATAAATGGGAATCTTTATAAGACAGCGCCAAATAAAACAACCTTTCCATTAGGCATAATATTGGAAATTCTTCTAGACTCTTCGATGATTGGTAGTATTGAAGGATCAGGCTTTGGCTTGCTACCCTTTTCATAAATGTAATATCCCTTCCCATTGTTTTTGCCTGGTAGGACAGAGATGGCCAAGTTCAGAAACCATTGATTATATTCACACACAATGTTCCCTGGACAGAGAGAGTAGGAATTATTAAAAAGGGCATTGATCCACTTTTACCATTTCGCCCAGTTTTGATCAGAAGATCAAGTAGTGGAGATTTAAATATGCGATCAGAAAATGAACCAGCAAATTCTTTTGCAACAGCAACAGCAACTCCATAGCCAGCCAAGTCTTGAAGCCTGCAAGTCACTTAAAGATTTACTTTGTACTACAGGATCATAGTGCAAGACTTAATGCTAGCCTCCTCACATACCCATAAAACCATTAACTTTTTCTTTTATGCCAGTCCTTATTGTTAGCATTCTGTTGGTGACTTAAGATAAAGGTGTGTTTCAAAATGCCACAGTGAATTCAAACAGTTTCTGTGACATAGATTGAACTTGAAACTTAAGATAGTTAAAGAGCATCATTGCAATATGCAGTGTTAGTTTCTAAGTTTAATGTATTGGGGATGCAGGGCAGAGGGTTAGCATATTAACAACTCAATGAAAGTGTAACATTTTAAAAATTGACACATCAATTGGAAAATTCAGAAATCCTGAGAAAAGAGAATTACTGGAAAGGACCGATTGGAAAGCCGAAGTTGCGTATCGATGCGTCGATTCTGTATACATCCACACCCAAGTTGACCAACAAATGGGCACCTTGTGAATATGGGAAGAATGTTCTATTCACTGCAAATCCAGTGCAGTTACCCACCACAACAGGAGCCTTCTTTATGATTTTACCAACTGTTATCAGATCAAGAATCGCTTGCGCAGAAGTTTTATCGGTTCGTATAATCTCCAAAAGAGGCATAATGTGGGCAGGACTGTTATCAGGAAATGAAGTCAGAAAGCATATAAAAAACTTGTCTTCAAACAGTTATTTAAAAGAGGATCTTAGAACAAGAGACAAATGTAACTTCAATATCTAAGCCTTAAGACATTAACTACCAGAGTTCAGAAAGTTCCATAGCATAGGGTAAGTGTGTAGTATTCAAGTTTCATTCATTTAGAGTAAATGGCAATTGTGAGCATATGTTTAAGGCAATGAATGTGGTTATATTAACAAAATAACAAAAGTAGCATTTTGACTATGATCAAGTGTGGGATCATCTCTTGTCAAGAAATCAACTATAAAGCGCATGAACAAACTGACCTAGAAAAAGTATTCCCTCTTAAAACATACTGATCTAGAAAATGAAAACAACAAGAAAAATGAGTTACATAACCTGAAAAAATGAGCACCCGCAATGCGATCTTGAGACCTGGTCTTTTCACCAACAAGATTAAGGTCAATAGTTGACGTGTTTGATGATAAAATGCAGTGTGGAGGACATATCTTCTCAAGATCACTAAATATAGTTTGTTTAAGACTGACATTTTCAATTACAGCCTGCAGAGAGAGAAAATCAACGCTATTTAAATTTGAACATACAACAGTATCAGCAAAGAAATGGTACATCTATCCTCTGTTGAATGTTACATACTTCCTCTGTTTAAAAAGTATTCAGTGCATTCAACATATGAAATATATAACATTTTGTCACATTCATTGAAGGATACAAATCCAAAATTCTAAAGCCTGTCAACTATTTCCCAAGTATAACAAAAGGGCTTTGGGCAACCAACCTCAATGACCAAGTCCACATCTTTAAATTCTGTGTAATCCAGAACACCTTTAAGCTGTGACAATGCAGCATCTGCCTTCTGTTTTGTCAACTTTCCTCTGCTTGCTAAGCCATTAATATTTGCTGTCATGCAAAATGAAACAAATATACATTAAAAAATTGTGAAAATTATCCTCCATATGAAGGATGAGATTATGAGAGTAATTTACAATAAAGGCTTTGCTTCGTTTCATTATTTAATTTACAAAGGAGAAATTCATCATTCAGAAAACCATACCAACGAAGTTGTAATAACAACTTCAAATATGATGAAGAATAGGTACTTACAGCTAAGAGCATTAAGCCATCAATTTCCATTTTAATAGCAATTAGGAATTCTAATCATTGTCGTGAAGGATGTACTATTGATGATGTGCATATTAAACCAACCACTAGACAGTAGGTGCATATTAAAAATATTTTCAGAATAATTCTGCTGACCATAATATTTGTACATAAAAATCCCAAAATATGGAAGACACTACTCGTAGAAACTAACAACAACTTGTCTCTAACATTGATCAGTTAACAATTAATCTTCTAAATCCAATTATTCTTACTTCACCAATCGATCATCTTTACTCAATTATTCCTACTTCACTCACAAGGCTGGAATAATCACCTTCTATTGTTTTTATTCCCTTCAGAAGGTATTCAGAATTGACTTCCTTGAGTATAACACGAATGTTGCCAAGTAAAAGAGCTGTGGCAATGCCAGAACCCATTAGACCTCCACCAATAACAGCTGCTTTTTTCACATTTCTTGGCTTAAGGCCGATATCTGTTACGCCAGGCACCTGCCAAAAGACACTAGTCAGTGAATGGTGAATCAATGAAATAAACCTTAGTAAACTCAGTTGCTGTCCCTCAAATATACAAAGAGAAGATGAGAAATCCATAAAAAGTCTAAGCCAATGATAGATCATATCTAGCCTTGTACCTTTGATATCGCCCGTTGAGCAAAGAAGACATTAATTAAACCTTTTGCGGTATCAGACAAGACCAACTTTTTGAATACTTCTGCCTCCTGCAATTAGTTTTAGTTATAGATGTGAATACTAACAATGCCACAACACTAGACCTAAAAAAACAACTATCCCAAACAAATCAATTCAACAAGAAACTGAGTGATTATAAATGGAAGGAAGAAAGCACATGTTTCCTTCTAAACAAACACTATCATAGAAATAATAATACCTTTAGAACACCACTGTAACCTCCATGGACTATTCCATGCTCGATCACATCTATGCAAGCCTGCTGCTGAGGCAAATGTGGAGCAGTCTTCTTGACATGTTGCCTGGCAGTTTTCAACACCTCACGTGCTTCAGAAAGGGAACCAAGTTTGTCTGTCCTATGAAGTGAACGAATCCAAGGTTTGCGCCTCTCTCCAATTTCAAGTGCCCACAACCTAGATACCTTTAGTAACTCCTCAGAAGACACAATAGCATCAATAAGTCCTAATTTCTTCCCTTCTTCCGATGAGATTGGTTTCGATGTCTGCAGGAAATGCAATATCAAATTTAGCATTTTTCTTTTTAGCAGCACAAAGCTTTTTAAAAAATATATAGATAAAACTACATGCATGATAGCTTTCAGGGAAAAAATATATATTTTTCCTAGAATGAAGTCTGGAAAAAGTTATACATGGTAATGGAGACCTCAAGTACCACAAACACAGAGTTTGTTCATTTCTAATTCTTCTTCCAAAATCTATATTCATCAAATTTAGTGAGAAAAATTATTTTTGAATTTTGACAAATCATTAACAGAGTAAGATCCCCAGTTTGCCACTTTCTTCTATTCCTTTTCTTTATACAATGCACAACTCAATACTAAATAAGTACTTTCCCTCATTTACTGCAGTAAAAGTGTAATAAAAACTCAAACAATTGAAAATGAATGATCACGTCTTACCAGCATCATTTCAACAGCTTTAGACAGCCCAAGAAGCCTTGGAAGACGTTGTGTTCCTTAAAAATTACAGATTTTGTTAACATTTCATCAAGTGCTGAAGAGTTCCTCATTCCAAATGTAGATAATTGAACACAAGCGAAAGCAAATATCGGTTACCTCCAAATCCAGGAATAATACCAAGTGACAACTCTGGCAAACCCAATTGAGCTCTTGGAGCCGCAACACGCGCATGGCATCCCTACATAACAACGAGGTGTTAATGAAAACATTCAACAGCTATTCTCATTCAAATGAAGACCATTGAATCTTGACAACAAAAACTAACCAAAGCCAGTTCTAAGCCACCTCCGAGAGCAAGCCCCTCAACTGCTGCAACAATCGGCTTCTTCGAATCTGCACTTACATAATCAATTAACAATACAGCAAAACTCACACTTACATAAACACAAGGTAAAAGAATAGTCACAACCTTCAATTGAATTAACAACCAGTTCCACAGAGACATCAGGCAAATGTGATGAATCGCCTGTCAAGAAAACCACCAAATACAGATCATTCCAAGTTCAAAACTCAGAAGACTCAGCCATAATTCACCTAAAATTTGCATTTTTTTCTTCTATTCATCCAAATTTTATTAAACACATGTGTTTTATCATAGCTTACCAGTTTTATGAACCTTCTGCATAACACTGATATCAAATCCACCAGAAAATCTCCCACCTTTGCCTGAAATCAAAAGGGAAACAAAATTACACATCTTCTCATTTCAACAATCAAATCATCACCCATTGCATAAACCAATGCCGCAACCATAAAAAAAAAAAAAATCAATTTGTTTTATAAAAAAATCACACATTTGCAATCCAAACAAACCTCACCAGTCAAAACTATAGCTTTCACATCATTTCTCCTTGCAGCCTCATCAAATCTGTCTTTCAACCCTCTGATAACTAATCAAACAACCAAAAAACAGAGTAAAACACCACAAATAACATATAAAAAAAAACAGAGAAAAGGAAAATCAAAATTGATGAATCAGACTCACTTGGAATAGCCAAAGCATTAACGGGTGGATTGCACATAGTGATGACAGCAACCCCATCATTTCCAACTTCAAAATCAACCTTTGGCAACGCCATCTCCGATTGAAAAAAGCTTCAAGTTCCTTCCTTTTAGAAACAAGTTAGAATTTTTCGCATGAAACTAAGATGGGTTTTTAAAGATAAGTCCAAAGCCTTTAATGGAAAAGTGGCAAATCAATACTAAGAAACAGAGCTTTCACTTTCCTCAGTGACTTGTGAAAATGTGAAAACGTGTATGGTCTTCACAAAATTATTAGAAATTAAATAATCTTAAATTATGTAATAATTTTTTCTTTTATGTATAAATTATTATGTGAATTTAATTGATATATAATGATAATATAAACATTTTTTGTATTGTTAATTAATCATAAAAAAATTTAAAGTTTATATCTTAAAATATTATAGTTTTGACTTTTGATAAAAAGATTTAAAATGCTTGTCTTTTTCACTTTCTAATATAACATTTTAAGAAAAGTATCTTGTTTTATCTTTTTCTATAATAATTGAAAGAGAGTTTAAAAGAAATTATTATAAATTATTTTAAAAACTTTTTTAATAAATTATTTAAAAACTTTTTTATATTGTTGAGTAATAAAAAATAAAATGAATATCATAAAAAAATTACATATTAAAATATTGAAGTTTTGAATTTTGATCCAATATAATATTAAAAAAAATTGTTAATTTATCTCTAGATAATCATTGAAAGAGAGTTTTCAATATAATAATATAATGGTAAAACATTTATGATGAAAGTCATATTATTTGAATAAATGATGTATTTATTATTGTTATTAAATTATGTTGAAATTCTTACACTGCATTTATTTTAAAATGGTGGGAGTATTATTAAGAAAAGGTATAAAGGAGAAAATTTTCCATTAAAATATATAAAATTATTCTGTTCAGACTCTTTTTATGTTTACCTATATTAAATATTTTTACTATTGAAAAAGAACTAATTTTTATCTCAATACATATCATAAATGGTTATTAATTAAATTTTTAAGAGATATTTACAAGTCATTAAATTGAATTAATTAATTTTTATTTTATGGATTTTTTTTCCTAAGAATTTATTTATGTTATTGAATGGGATTATTTTATTGATATGATGCATTCTTAATTTTTTTTCAATTAAAAAAGTAGTATTATTTTTTATATGAAATTTAGTTAAATATTTTTAATTAAAACAATAATAATATTTAACTATATATATCATCAAAAATTATTCAATTATACTAATCTTTTTGTTAAGTTGACTCACTAACCAGTCGTGTGACACGTGGGATGATGGGGCACAATCACAGGGTGGCAGCACCATGGTAAGTGCGTGGAACGGCAAATCATGATTGTCATAATCAACGGCTATAATTCTCTTACAAAATTCCACATGTTCTTATTAAAAAGATTCTCTCTTACCTAACATTGTCACAATCAAATTAAATTATTTTTCTTTTTAAAAAGAGGTTTTTGCATGAAACACGTTTATGAGAATCGAAATTTCTTGGTAATTCATGTTAATGTGTATAGTGTTATGTATTAAATAATTAAGTTCTTGTTATTTTTTTTAAGATATTTTTTTATATTGAGGTGTCATAGACCAATCATTGAACCTGTTAAAAAGAAATGTATTAGTTATATGTTTTTTTAAACCGTAAAGAAAAATTTATATTCTTAAAAATTTATATTCTTAAGATTAAAGAGTTAGGTAGAAAAATAGAAAAAAGAGGAGAATTCTTTGATTTTCAATTTTCAGAAATAATTTTTTTTTAAATTAAGATGGAAATCAAATTAGTCATAATTTATTAAATTTAAAGAAAGAGAAATACGTAAATGAATTGAGGAATTAATTATATATTATAGATAAATCTGAAATAAATTTGTTTATTTTTATGAAAAATTAGTCATAATTTGTTAAATTTTATAAAATTAGAAAAGATAATCATTTACAAATAAATAATATATAAAAAATCAGAAAAAATATTTGATTTTAATTAGATTTAAAAATATTTCACTGTAACATGTTCTGTTCTTTGTTGGGCCTGGTCCAATTGAAGATAGTTGGGCCAAACATAAACAAAGTGACCCATTTTCACACTCTCAAAAAGCTTATGCATAAATCACAAGTTTGTTATTATTTTTTGTTGTTGAATAGCATGAAGCACAAGTTACTATAGGTATATAAATAAAAAAAAATAAAATTATAGTAATCTTTCATTGCCAAATAAAAAAATATCCCTATAGTGTTTGAGTTTATTTTACGATTAATATTTTAATTCACTGCACATGCTTTTGCTAAATTTTGGGTCAATGCAGTGAGAAGCAAGTATTATTTTAGAGTGGAAAAAGGCACCAGAATATGATAATCTAGTTCCAAGATAAATAAAATAAAATAGGCATTGAAAATTTATTATTTTAATTTTAAAAAAAATAATTATTTATGTTTTCGTTTTAATCTTCTAATAATAATAAATAATATAGTTCACGAGAATAAATATTTTTTAGAAACTAAAATGATAAAAATATTACATTTTTAAGAACTATTTTATTATTTTTCATTTTCGAATCGTCCAATTCAATTTTAAGATTAAAATGATAATTTACTTGTTATTTCATTATTTTAATACTCTTTTCTTTTCGTTTTCTCCACACCTTTGAAACTAAAAATTGGTGTGTTGATTAGCATATCCTCTTTGAAATAATGTTAATTTTGAAAAACAGATGAAATCAATATATTCATCCTATAATTATTAATAATGTGTTCATTGTTGGGTTTATTTCAGTGTAAAAAATATTTAGACACATTCCGAATATCCAGGATGAATGAGTCTAAATCAAATAATTAAGCAGAACATGTGAATTGTTGTAAACTCTTCAATTCTTATAAATTAAAACTATACAACACATGGAATGATACAAAATTAATTCTATGCAACTTTAAAACTAATGAACTAAAATCATTTGCTTGACTAAGTCACACAGTCATTTCTTCAATTAGAGGCATCCTTTACAAATGAGCCTCCCAATCTAATCTATCACATGATCCATTTGCATAGTTGTGTGTGCCATTCAACTCAAACCAAATCTCATCCATTTTAATTTGATAAAATTCGGTAAATAACTCTGATACATAAATAACAGCAGATAATTATTTACAAAATATAAAAGAAAAAGAAAAAATTAATAAAAAAATATGTAAATATATATGTTTTTATGAGTTGACTAGCTAATTAAATATATATTAAAGTTGGTTCATTATTTCTTTTACACAGATAATCAGACAATTACTTATTTCTTTTAAACAATTACTTATTTTAAAATGTTTAAAAAATAACTCCGTACACAGATAATCGAATAATTATTTATAAAATATAAAATAAATTAATAAAAGGAATATATAAATATATAATTTTATAAATTAATTAATTGGTTAACGGCATATTATATTAACCGATTTCTGTGCCTTGCCTATTTATGTGCCATTCAAAATGTGAAGCAATTATTTGATTTTGTTTTTACCTTATTGTATAAAAGCAACACTACCTTGTCCTTATCAAAAGAATTTTAGAAGATAATCCAAATCAAAAGTTCTAAGCTACATTTGTTTGTGAAGTCAATTTTTAAAATGGTATAAAATTAAATGTGCAAGTGTAATGTAAGTACTAGTGTAGTGTCTGTCACTAAATTATGGTGTCAGTCATTACCATGACTTTTTAACATAAAAGCTCAGAAAAGAGAAAAAACAGAATGTCACGGGACTGAAACTGTTATTTGTCACAACACAAACCTCTTTATTGAGTTTTGTTTGTTTCACCATATCACAACACAGTCCTCCATTGGTGACATAACTTCTTTCATCACCCCCTTATTAGCTGCATAAAAATAAGGCACATGCATCCACAAGTCTCATTCAGCAAAATAAGTAGATAAGAAATTTTAGTGAAGTCTAGTCTATATTTGTCATAGCATTCAAACTCTTGTTTCCTCCTCAGAATCAGTGGTAACAAGAGCATCATGGAGGTGAATTTCAAGTCAAATTTCCCTGAAAAACCAGATGCTGAAGCTGAAGTTGTAGAAAACATGCGCTTTCATAACTCTCTACAGGTTCTTAACTTCTTTCTCACACATGGCACTGAGTTTTATGTATATGTACTCTTTCTGTTATTATACTATTCTACAGTTTTTCAGTGAAGTTGCATGTTGTGGTATGGTAACTGTAGGAGCTAAAAGGATTGCAGTTTCAGCTTCATCATGCTGCAGATTATTGTGGAACCACTTTCTTGAAAAGTGAAGCTAAGAGAGAGTGAGTCCCTTCTACACTTCCTTTGGCTTCATCTTTGCCAGTTTGCTATCAGGTTTAGGATTCATTCCTCCTGTGCTATGGTGGTCCACTTGAGATGTTGTCATATATTGTGTTAATTCAAACTGCAACATAGAAAAATCTATACAAGATATAATGATAAGTTTTAGTTTTTTCGTTTTTTGTCAAAAAATTATATTTGGGAGTATTTGTAATTTTTTCGTAAAAAATTATAAATAGTGAATTTTGTAGAATTGTGGAATTGTGGAACAGGTTTTGAGACGCCGAACCACGTTAAGTTGAGTTCCCAACCATGTCTGCATGACAAGATTTTAGCAGCTAATTATTTTCTTCTTGTGTTGAATAATTTGCTAACATTTGTGGCTGTGAGGGGCTTTATTGAGGCTTAGAAGTTCATTTCCCATCCTAGTTTTAGATTAAAGTTGTCTCCTCAATTCACAGGCATATCCATATAAACTTGGTGCAAAAATTGTGCATTTCTATAATGGGGGACCACTCACAGATCATGTCACCGTTAAGGGTAGGCATGATCCAAAAACCAATAAATATTAATAGCTAGAACTTATTTAAAATGCATTAACAAAATAAAAAAACTTTTGAACCGTCATGAATTGTTATACTGAATTATTTAACTATGTAAAAATCTTTGCACTGTGCGGAAATTCAACTCTAATAACTTTTTGTGCTAATCTAGGAAGGTAAAGTAAGAATATGAAGAAGTGGAGTATATTGTTTACACTGGATTATCATTGTTCTGTTTCTAGAATCACCATAGAATTTGCTTAGAATTCCAAAAAAATAGCACTATAAGTTTATATTTTATTCTGATATACCTTTGTGTCTTTCATTAAGCTTTCTAATTTTTATTTAAGAGTTCCTTTGTTTGTTTGTTGGACATGTTGACCTTTGACTGGTTGAAATTTGTGTATGTTGCAGTGTTATGGAAAACACAAAAGAATACATATGTAGGGCTATGGTCACTGTAGTTGATCATCTTGGAAACGTCTCTGCTAATCTTGAAAGCCTTATTTCTCAAACAAATGCATTTTCTGAAGCTGAGTCACGAATTCAATGCCTCAAACAAGTTAGTATTATTGCTTTGTGTCTGAAAATTATTAATTTGCATAAAAAATATTCTCAGACCAATTCATAACATCAACAACTTATTTATTTGCTAGCTAATAGTTTGTTTATTTTGATGATTATTTTGGTAAGTTGTTAGTAACAATGTAACACAATATTTTACTAAACAATGAGAAAGTATTTATGTTCATGATATAATGAATTACTAGTTAATTGAACAAAACTAATGTAAGAATATCATTGTCATAAAATAAATGCTCCAGTGAAGGTCTAAAATAAAATAAAACTTTAACATACATGGCAAATCAATAACAGTTACTGATGATGGTCCTTTTTGACAGAGACTTTTCTCTTGTGAACAATATGCTGATAAGCTTGCACTCACAAAAATGAGATGGAGGGAGAGAGTGCCGAAATTCCATTCAAGATATTTATCATCACGTAAGTTACTTTACTTCGCAGCTAACTGCAATACACAGCCAACTCATTCACACAACATCTATATATACACATATACGTATTTCTCTCTCTTCACATTTTTGAATTGGTTGTCTGCGTATTCCAGTTGTCTATCAAATATTTTCTCACGTAAATACTTGATGTCACCCTTTGATTCTTTTGATAGTGACAAAAATGTTTCAAATCAATTACATTACATTTTCAGTCCATTATTGTTTTCCTTTTAACTCATTTCTTTTATTTTGTTTCTTACTTACTTGATCAGCACCTGTCCTTGAGAGATCAAGAAATGAAAAACTAAGGTACTCATCATTCCTCAGTACCCTCCTGAAGAACAATAGTTAATGTTTGAGCCTATGTTTTCTCATTGTCATTGCTCTGTCATCATTAACATGATCTATATTTTACATTGAGTTTTATTGTTAAGCATTATTACTGTAAAACTTTTTACACAGTCATCTAATAAGATATTATAATTGAATTGATTTTTAAGACATTTATGTAAAAATCAATAAACATATTACATATAGTGATGTGTGATTTGATGATAGTGTAAAGTATGTTGGATGTAAACAATGTCCTACTTAGGAAGAACACGGAATGTCACATGAGTTTATAAATACACATAGTACCTCCGAAACAAGGGATGCCACAAAAATCCTCCCCTTATCATTTATCAAATGGTATCAGAGCCGATAGTTTAATTTAAGCAACCGACTTAGACGAGTAACCCAATGATGGGAGGGGAAGATCGTTGGACAGAGACATATGTGTGAAATCCTCCCTTTGTCATTCATCAAAGTATTGTCATTTGATGATTGTATAAAATTCTTTTATATTGTACCAATTAAATCATTTTACGTTTAAGATCAATCTCTTATTATATTTTATTCCTATTCAATGCAGAGATTCTAACAATGAAGATCCCTCAAAAATGGATTATAAGCACATACTAGAAAAACAGGAGGATTTGCCACTTTTTTTGTACACCCAAAAGCCACATGTAGAGAAGAAGTTGGAATCAACCAGTGTTACTACATTGAAGGAGCATAACAATTTGAGCAAAGGTGCAACATTTTGTTCTATGCCAAAACCCAAAAGTATAAATTTTTTTCTTCTACATTCTTTCTTTTGAATTGCATCTCTAACACAATTTTCTTTTCATACTAAAATCATAGTGGTGCCTGTTCGGGATGGTTTGTCAGTCTTAACAAAAGTTTCAAATCCTACATTTCATTTTCAAGTGAGTTTGTTTTCTACACTCTTACCATTTTCATGTTCATGATGCATGTTACATAATAAACTGGTTTCTCTGTTAGTCATAGATTTGTAATAGTGAAAGGTTTATTTTTCTTCCTTTTTGTGTAGGGTACCCCTAAGGTTACACGCCATAGAAGATCCTTGCATGGCAGTGACATCTTATGGCTCATACGCCGTACTAAAAGAATCCAATGAAAAACTCTATTTCTTAAGTACTCATGGTGTTGATGGTGTATCATTTTCATGTGGCAGTTCAATGTTAGTTGTATGATTAAGGAAACAAACATTATTTGCAAATATTTATATTTTGAGGAACTTTGAAAGTAGTTATTTTATATAATTTGGTAGGAAATGTCATCATGGTTATAAGGATTTAGATTTAGCACATGCTCATGCTCATGCTCATGAACTTAAAACTTTTGGTACCAATAACTTGCAAAACTTGGTCCTAAATTCAACCACCACTAAAATGAGCAAAAGAGAGAGAGAAAAGAGAAAAGGAAAGAAAGGGTGAGATTTAAACAACAATTTTGGGAGAAGGACTATCAATCTTTCACTATTTTTAAGTAAAGAAATAAAAAAATTTACAACAAGAGCAGCAATAACAGAAGCTAAGAGTCTGAAAGACGCAATGTACAAGCCGGAAGAAGCATAAGACTCAATACATGATTATATAAAAACTTCCCTTTGGAAGGAAGGAAGAAGAATACACAAAAGTTTCTAATCAAGTAGGGTCCTGCTCCTTCATAAGCAATGAGTGTTCATATGTGTGATATGATTGTTGAATTGCACTCAAGGCAATTAGTTTCCCTTAATTCAATGTTGAATAACCAATTCAACAAAATTAACTGAATTGAATTATGGAATTAGATTGAATTGTCATCTGAGCTAAAATTAAATTGAAGTTGAATTGAGTAATTGTTAGGAGCGTGTAATTTGATTTTAGTTTCATATTGTGTAAATAATTAGAGGGATTGTTCTTATGTTTAAAAGCTTTTACGTGTACAATAAAGACAATACATGAGAAAAAAAAAAAACAAACATTGAATTTTGAAATTAAGAATAGAACTTAAACCATGATCTTTGAAACCTTGAATTGATTGAGGTTTAGTCTTTTTCCATCGAAGGTTTGAAGCAAGAACAACATAAAAAATAAAGAGAAGAAAAAGAAGAACAAAGAGAAAAGAAACTTGCAGAGGAAGACAAAATCTGGAAACTAAATTATGAAGTGTTTAACACAAGTTTAGTTGTCCACTGCCTATTAAAAAAGACTAAACTACATCCTAATTTTGTGGGTCCAAATTAGGCCCACTAATCAAGTTCCGTTAAGTCCTAATTTCTGTTTTAAGAGTGTGTCAATTAATGTTAAACAAGAAACACTAAAATTACACATTCTGAAATTTTACTCCTAGGAGAAGCAACTTATGCCAGCTTTTTGGGCTTGAAAATGTCTGGATTAGGCTTGACTTGTGAGAGACAAAATTGTAGATCTTTTTCCTAGCTTTCCATGAACACCAAGAGAAACTCAAGTAGAGTTTTATAGCAAAAGCTACTACCTGAAGAATGTAGAAGGTCAAGATGAGAAAATTTAGAAAATAATGGAACAACTACAATTACTGCCTTAAGCTCAATAATTCTAAAACATAACTAGGGGCTCTAATTAAAACTCAATTTAAGAATAATACAATGTACATGATAAATATTTTGGTAGGCAACTGCAATAACAGATAACTAGTTATAAAAGGTGAAGAAAGAGAAAGAAAGAAAAAAGTTAATAAAAGAAATATGTGTATGTATATGTTTTGTGAGTGAGTTGACTGATTGACTGCGTATTGGAGTTGGCTGCGAAATAAAGTTATCATGTACACTCTGACTTCTTTTTTAAAGTGTTCTAATTTTTTGCTCCTTCACCATTCCTATTTTGTTATTGATGTTAATGTTGAGCTATATGAGTTTTTAAAGTATTCAAGTACTCAGGCTTCTATAAACAGTAAGATTTCTGTGGTGTTGTAAATTCAGAAGATTAAGTGATACTCTTTTCATCCTTTTGTTTCACATACTCTTCCAAGTCTTCTTTGGATTCAATCCTCATACTGTTGGTTGTACTCCAACCCATGAAATCTGAGAGAGTCATTGAATGTGGCGTGTCTGAAGATTTTAGGTGACTACTCTCATCTCCAGAGTATGGTGAAGTCTGGTCTGGTACACAATCAGCTGAAAACCTTTTGCTGCTAACTGCCAATAAAGGGTTCTGTATCACTGAATCAGCATATAAGACATCTTCAATCCTTGACAAGACTGTGTAAGCTAGGCTTTCTATGACTCTTGAGTAGCTCTCTAGAATGGCTTGTCCCACATCCTGTGCTCATTATGGAAGCATTCAGATTTTGTTTGTGGCCATATAATTTGAAGACATGTAACATGATCTATGAATCACACACTCCCACATTGACACCACACACATGTTACATTCATATTTTAGGCATAAGACATGTAACATGTAATATGAACATTTTTTTTCTTCATATTAGTGTATGTTTATTGATATGAAAGTGTCAATTCAAATATCTGAATTGTATAAAGGTGTTAACCTAAGTGTTTAAGTCAACAAAAAAGAATTTTTTAATTGAACACCTTAGTAGAAGTGTTGGACATGTGTCAATGTCAGAAACATGTGGACATGACGACATTTCGAATAAGAGAAGTATTTTGTTATGTATTGTGTTAATTTAAAGTCTTTGTAAATTTTTCGTGCAAAAATTATGTTTTGTAATTTCTCCATTCAAAAATTATAAATAGTGAATTTTTCCGTTTCAGGAGGTTGCGTTCCCAACATGTTTGTGCTTCTTGGAACATGATGAGCAAACAAACTAGTTGAAATGTAGATTGTGTTTACCTTGTTGTATTGAATTTTGCTAATGTCAAGTGAAGATTGTGGAAGTCCTGGGAACTGGTGTTTGAGCATCAGCAATATTGTCTCAGCCCTCACCTCAAAGAGTTCTCTTTTCTCTGCGCTCACTGCTGAACTCCATGAAGACTTGCTATCTTTGTTGATCATCTTCCTTCTCCATATCACTATGGAAGCTTCAATCCTATTCTTAAGGTCAAGCACCTTATGTTCTGTGGACATGTCCATTGTTGAGAGAAATTGCCCAGGATCAAAGTATTCCACTGTAATGCTCTTATAGATTGATTCACCAAGGCTTTCTCTACCATTCTACCAAAGACGTGAAGGAGAAGATTTGCACAAGTTACAAGTTTTGAATTCTAATCAAATGTTTGAGCCAATTAGATATTCTTTTGGTCTAATTAGGGACAGTTCGTTATAGTTTTTTTTTTTCAAAATCTCTAAATAGTAATCCCTAGATTATTTTTATCAGAATCACGTTCTTTTTTGAAAATTTGTAATGAACTGACCCCTATATTACCTTGGGGAGAGATTCAATGTAGTTATCAGGGATAGCCATTTCTGATAATATTTGAGCATTTATTGCCATGGCTGCTTTAAGCACTTGGTTGACATTGTCCTTCTGGGACTGTATCCATTTTACAGCTCCTTCTGATAGCCCTGTTGGGGGAACTTTAACTGTTGGTAGCCACCATTTGTCACTCTTCCTTTGGCTGTTAGAGTCACCATCAGAATCCTTGTCATTTTTAGAGGCATACCAGAACTCATTTTGATCTCTAAAGTTGTCTAATGTGCCCTGCATTCCATTGCTATCTAGTTAGTCCAAAGTGTTTGAAATGAATCCATCTGAATAGAAAAATATTTGATAAACAACAGTAATACGCAGACAACTAGACAACTAGTTATAAAATGTGAAGAGAGAGAAATACATATATGTATACATGTCCTGTGAGTGAGTTGACTGATTGACTGCGAAGTAATACTGATCTATATACTAGTATTTCAACAATATTTAGCTACTTACAATGAGCATTGCATCAAGCTTGCGCAAGGCGGGGATGTTCATGTGAAGATCATTTCGTTGCCGAGTAGTCATGATCTAGATAATCTCAGAACATATTAGTTTCTATGACAAAAATGAAACCAAGATTTTTGAAGGGTAAGAGAGTGAAGACATAGTAAGGTTGTGTACCTCCATGCTTGATCCATCTTTACCTATCTGTTGTGATGGAGCGAATTCAACAATATGATCAGCTACGGATAGAAGCCACTCAATTTCTCTTCTCCACCTTGCCTTTCTTTCTGAGGGCATTGGCTCTAGCTTTGATATTTCTCCAAAAACAGATGCTGCATTGCATCAGAAACAAGCAAATCATTGAGTAGTGAAATTTCATTGAGACTTTATGGAACACATTTCAGTTAGTCACACTTCAAATATACACTGGCTTCAATTTAAAATGATGTAACTACACTATTTTAAAATGTGAGTTATAGGCTAATTCAACTCTGTAAAATTGACTTATAAGGTGATGATTAACTGTTGGAAGTCCCGCGTCGCCTAGAGATATGACATATTGTATGTATATAAGTGAGGAACAATCCTCACCTTACAAACTAGTTTTGAAGGGTTGAGTTAGACTCATAAACCCACCTTTCTAACACGATATGATATAAACCGGTATAACCCCATCAATATTTGAGATGGTATAACCCGGTACAAGCCTTCCATCAATATTTCACGTTAACTTATATATATTAAGTTGGTCATACACTAGATATGAGATCTCCAACACTATTTCTCTTATTTTTAAAGAAAGCAAATTCCATTATTGAAATCACATTTCATCTTCTGAAAGGATGAAACCTTATTTCAAATTTTCATTCCCTTTACAAGCTAGCAGGAGCAATAGAATAGTCAATTAGCACACATAGATTGGAGAAGGAAAAAAAGAGGTATATACCAGCCAGGTTTGTTATGGCATTAGACAGAGCCAATGCAGAAGAAACACCATTCCCTGCACCTGACATGTCTTCTCCTAAAAGCAGCTTAGCAAACCGTTCCTTCATCAAGTCATTTTCTGAAATAAAAGCAAAATGGTTTTTTTTTATCAACTTGTACTCAGTGTTGTTTCATGATCATGTTTCATCACTTTAAGGGTGATCAGATTAATTTAACTGCAACCATAAATCCAGGCACAATTTTCACGCTCACATATATGATTACTGAGAATTAGTAAAATTTGTTTAGTTGGTGGTAAAGTGTTATTGGGAAACAAATATTTTTAGTAAGTTTTTCTATAACTCTTTTCATTACTTTTTAAAGTTGAAAAGTGATATTTTAAGTTGATAAAAAAATTAACTAAAAAAAGTTTGATTCCAACACCTTCCATGATTTGAACCGGTAAGTCTGATCCATTATTTTCATGCAGATTTGTATTTAATGTGTTTTAATGGGTTTTTAAATTTGCAACCCGCACGAAAATAGTGTACCAGGCTTCCTAGTTTATGTCACATTTTTTTATATTTTCTGAGTGTCAATATCTTTTCCCGAAATGAAAAATTACGATGGTCCTTTTCCGCAAACTCATCGGTTCCATAAGAATTTTCGTGAGAAAAAGAGATAAAAATTATTCCTGAAAATAATATTTTTTGGGAAAATATACCATTTGGTGGCTTTGGAGGCATTTTAGGTGGTTCAGCAGGCAAATTTGGTGGTGGACTGGGATCACTAGTGGGAGCAACTACTGTTTGTGGAACATCCAATGAATGATCAGCTGAGCTCTTACTCTCCAAGATTTTTGCGTGCATCTTCTCTTGTTCACTTACTTCATCATGATCCTTGTCAAATAAACCGTGAATATGTTTCCCTGGAATCTCAAAAATCTTCTTCAAATGAAAAGACTTGGATTTCTGCATGCTGATTTGGTGTTGTAAAGCTCGAACCATCGTTGGTTAGACTTAGACTTTCTTTGAGTGTCACCTTTGTTTTGTAACAAAACAAAGGAACAACAAGTAATTGAGGTTTGAAATGTTGGCCTAGTTAGAATCTATGTTTGTTGTGTTCCTTCTTCTAGATTGGTTGATCAATGAGAGAAAGAAGAGAAAGAAGGGAAAGAAAAAAGAACCCCTTCAATCAAGAAGAGATGTTAAAGAATGTAAAGCAAAAATGTCTTTTAAGAGAAAATGAATAACTTAAGTGTTGTTCCAATGAATTGTGGTGTGCATGTTTGAAGCAAAAAATAGTGGTGTTGGTTTGAGGGAAGTAATTTGTTGAGTTTGTTTTATGAATCAATGGATGATAGATCAATACTTTCCATAGATTATACTATAAATGACAAGGAAAGTTACATATCTAACTATAGTACTTGTTTTCCACTTGATTCTAGAGATTGTTCTTATCATTATTGGAAAAGAAGATGAATGATTGAATGAATGGATGCAGAAAATGGTTTAGAATAGAATTTAGGCAATTTCATTCAATGGTTGTCATATTTTCTGTTAATTTGAAATTTAATTTGGATTAATTTCCGGAAAGCCACAAAATGAGGTGATTAAAATTAGAATAGAGTTGAATGTAACTCCCAGATCCTATGTTAATGATTAATTAAGGAGAATGATTATTGTTTTGTTAGTTCAATGGATGCAATTCTTAAGTAATTTTTCATGATTGTTAATAAAAATATTATGAATAGGAACTGAACCAAAAATTTGCTTTAACCAATCACATGTATTAACATTCATGGTAGAGTCATCATTCAAATTCTAGGGTCAAATATATTTTTAGTCCATCCTATTTTGATTTTTAGTTTCTTTCATTTTGTTTGATCAGTATTAGTCTTTAAAATTTGAAATTGGTTAATTTTAGTCTAAGTAAACCTGTTAAGTGATGAAGGGATACATCTTACATTGCATTCCAAAATAATCAAAAAAAAAAAAAATGTATACAAGTTGAAATGTAGAGAGTGTAAAAAGAAAATATCAAATTTAATTATAGTTTTGGGTTTCACTTTAGAGGCCCAATTCATTATGTAAGTGTTTAGGTCCATCTTGAAACAACATAAAATCATTAAACTGAAATATGAATTCAAACATAAAATATGGTCCAATCATGAAATATCATATAATTAATTTTTTTTAATTTTTATAAGAATGATTTTTGAAAATCATATTAAAATCAAACTCCTCAACCATAACCTGCATTTCGTCCCCTCCATACTCATTCTAAGCCAGAATTAAGGGGAAGGGAGAACTGGGGAAGCAACCATTGAATTTTGCAATAATTTTATGCAAAGCTTTTACATAGAACATTGGTCAACCTTTTGAAGCTATGAAACCAATAATTGTCAACAATAGCCACAACAACAATTTTTTTTTATTATTAAAATATGTATTATTGACAAAGAAGGATTAACTACCACTTTGTTTGGCCTTATCATCAATGAAAAATTCTTAAGCCTGTGACTATAGTCTATATATCATTATCATATCCGTGATTTTACAACTTTAAATTATTTCCCTTAAAATGATTCACATGCTACCTTAGAAAATCAATTGTGTAAAGATGGTACTCCAAATAAAAAAATCAATCAACTTTACTTTATAGCCAACTGTAATTAATCGATTAACTTACTTTACGAATATATACATATATATATATATATATATATATATATATATATACACACGTATTTCTCTCTCTTCATATTTTATAACTGATTAGCTAATTGTCTACGTATTGCAATTATCTACATATACGTATTTCTCTCTTCATATTTTATAATGGAGTTAGTTAATTATCTGCGTATTATAATTATTCTACAAAATATTTTTAAAAATCAACTATGCAGCTAGTTATCAATTACATACATACATTGTATAACATATCAATACATGTACATAAAAACAATGGAAGCCTACAAAAATATCAAATCAAGCACTCAGAGGACAAGCTAGATACCAAGATGTCTCATTCCAACACTCATAATGTCTTGATGGGTCACAAAAATACAAGAAACAGCAGCATCTGGCTTTTTACTGTTGTTTTAGTGTGAGTAGGACCATGTGTATGAGAATCTGTGTTCAACATCATCCAAAGCCACTTAAAGAGCTTTTTAAACAATTGTGGTACATTCTTTCTAGGCTAACATCTTTTATTTTACTTTGTAAGTTTGATTTTTTCTATGTGACTTTATAAGTTTAATTGGTATGTATTTTAGTGTAAAAATATCAAAATTTGAAATTATATTCCATATGATTTTAAGGTAATTCTCATAAAATTATTAGAAATGATAATTTGTGATTATATAATTAAAAAACACCAAACAATTCAATTAGTAGATAACTGAATTTACAATGCATGTTAATAAAAATGTTAATAAAAATTATAAGATATTGTCTGTCCTTAGAAGTTTGGTAGTCATGACACAAAAGACCATATATTAATAGAAATATTATGAGTATATATATTATTCATGTTTCATTTTTTATTCCCTTAGTTATAATGCTTAAAAAAAATAATATCACCTTCTACGAGTCAATTTTATTGAGTAATTTACTTATTCTGTGAATTTAAATTATTATCTTTAATTTATTTGAATAAAGTATTAGGAGAATTTGAAATCATGTCATCTTAAAAAAAAAATCAATTGTGTAAAATTAAAAATTTTAAATTTCTGCCTAAAATGTAAGAATTTTAATTTTCCTATACTTTCTCGTTGCTCCTGTATGATCACACTTCGTATTTCAGTGATTAATATTTATTTTTATTCATTGTTGAAAATTTAATTTTTAAATAAATATTTAAAAATAAAAATTTGAATTTCATGAAAATTGAATTACTTTATCTAAACAATGAAAATAAAATATAAGAAATTGAATTGTTTCATCCATACAAGATAAAAAAAATTTAAACCAAGACATTTAAAATATTATGTATTTAAATTTCTTAAAAATTTTTAAATTCTCGGTCCAAACTAGAAGTTTTTGCAAGGTTAATATATAGAATATTTTTTCTTACTTTATTTCATTTTATTCTGAAATAATTCTTGACTCATAGATTTGTAGCTTCTATTGTCTACACTTGCCGGCTTTCACCTTGTCCCATATTATAGTTTCAGAGTGAAGCAAATGCATGCAAATGGATCATGCACAAGCTCCATGTGTCAAAACACAATAGTACTCAAGATTGCATGGCAAATAGAACCTATATCCTTTGTCTAAATTTAAATTCAAATTTTTGTATATACTTCTTCCATCATCTTGATTTTGAAGCCTATTATTTCTATAGATGTGAAAGAAACTTTGAACACCAAAACTAGAATTGCTTTGTTTATGTTCCAACCATTTAATGAAAGGTATCATATTGAGAAAGGAAAAAAAGGGTTGGTAGCTAAATACCTATTGTGAGTTGTGACCCATCTATATGCTACCCACTAGTCTTCTTTTGTCTTGAATTTTGTCACACTAAGATACGTATTTGCTAAAACTCATAATATCATGTTATTGTCACATTTATTAAGCAAAAAATTTAAAATAAAGACCCTTTTTCCTTTTTCATGTTTTCTTTCTATTTGCTCAACCGCCAGAAGTAGACAGAACATGAAAAATTTGAATTTGATGATGGAGAGTTGATAAGGAAAAGTTAACAACATAAAGAAGAAGAAAAAAAAAAGAACTTGAATTTAGTAGCCAAAAGGGTACACTCATTTTAGGGTTTGAAACACAATAATTGAGGAATGGGCAAAGCTTACATGAAAAATTTTTGTTTTCCTTGTTTGTCTAAATCCATTTGAGTTGCAATTAAACACACTTTTTTCCCTATCTTTGTAATTTTTGCTTTTGTAAATCAATGTCTGTTCATTAGGCGGGAAGTGCAAAAAATTCTTAGAGTATTGTCTTGGGATAAGATAATTTTTTGTTCTTATTTACATAATTGAGATGTTTCATTGATATTCTATTCCTTTTTAATTGTTGTGTTTTTAAATATTGTTATTTATATGGTATTTTTAAATTTTAATTTAGTACTAATTATGTATGTATATAAATTATATCCTTATTTAAAATTGTATAATAGGTATTTTTTTTAAAAAATTATTTAGTGAGAAATAAGAAAATTTATTGCATTTTTTGTCTGTGTAAAAAAACCTTAAAGAGTATCCTTTTAGAGAAAATTGACATTATGTTGATTTGAGTAAAAATCAACTTGAATTCTTTAAACAATGTTTCAAAGTTTAAATTTTCAAATAAAAAAAATTGTAATTTGAATATGAGACCTAACTAAAAGTAATTTTAAATTCTCCCAACAAATATTAGTTATCAACAAACAAAATAACATGCACTTCAACTTATAATAGAATTACAAAAATCATTATTTTAGATTGAAATTTAATATCTTTATTAGGCACCATACATTGTAATGAAATTTTGATATTTGATCATTCATAGAATATATACGGAGAAATAATATATATTTTTCTCATTTTATATTTTATAACTGATTTTTTTGCATTTTTTATTTTTATATTAAATACATATTTTTCTTCTTTCATATTTTATAATTAACTTTTTATATATTCTAGTTGTATATTAAATATTTTCTTCGGTGGAATAGTTATATTTTTCAAGTAAATGTTAATTAATTTGGTATATATCCAAGCTTATTGAATTGCAACTACTACCATAATAATTCTGTGCTCACTGTGTAGGTTTAAGAGTGTTGCTGAGGAGTAGATGAACATTGAACTTGAAGAAGTGGTAGCCTTATCAAATTAACAAACACTGACTTCAATTCAAATTTACAACCAAACAAGGAAAAAAGAATTGGTGGGGATTCAGTTGCATTTATTACAGGGACCAAGTACATAGTGTGTTGTGAAATGTAACAAGAGTCCTGTGACTCAATTTAAAAAAAAAGCCATTTGAACATAGCTTTGTTACTTTGCTTTGCCATCTTCTTAACTTGTTTGAGCCTTGAGGGTACCAACTGACAGGTGTAGAATACAGTTGAAGGGTGAAAAGTTTGAATTGATTGTAGATAGTGACTTATTTTGGGAAACAAAAGTTGATGGTAAATAAAGTTTTGTATCAAAATCTACGTCCTAAGATAAAACCAAAAAATAGAATTCTCTTTTGTTTTGTATGGTTTATTATGAGATGCAATACTTTGGGTTAAAGTATACATAAAATTATGAATAAGGTGCTTGCATGAAGATTTTACTTTGAGAAACATTGTAGATAGAAAAAATGGTTTAGAAATACTAAAATGGTAAACAACTTGTGGCTTCATGAACCAATGCTAGACTAGAAAAAAAAATTAATTTATAAGTCAAAACACACCATATTCTTAAAATTAGGTTACCTATATTTTTTATTTTTTTTATAAAATTAAAATAATAATACAATAAAAATTATTTTCTATTTAAACACACCTATGACAGAAACTTTATTTTACCTATTTTTTGATGTACTAGAGGAATACATAAAATTGAATATAATAAAATAAGAAATTGAAAATTTTTGTTGAAAATTTATTTAAAAATAGAAACAAATTCGATCTATTTTAATTTATTTAGGTCGAACTGACTTAATCATTTCTTAATTTTAATACATTATTACCTAAATAGATTCATATTTTAATTTTTTTTATTAGTTATGATGATTTTATGAGTCTCAAGCATAATAATTTTCTCATAAAAAATAACTAAAGCCTATAAAAAATATTCAAACTCAAACTAAAACTAAGGTTACTAATGTTATATGAGAAGAGCAATAGTAGGTGATATTTTCCTTTGGAGAATTAATAAGGGGCTTTGGCCGGCAAATTTTCTGTGGTATGTTGCTATAATTATCCATGTACTTTGGATGGTTTATTTAGCTATTTGAAATTATTATTTAAAATATCTCTGCAAAGTCACTGAAATATGAATCATCAATTTTTTAGGTATGAATAATAATATTGTTCGAATTTCCTTACTGTACATGACAAATGCAATAAAGAAGCCTTTAAAAAAAATAATAAATGGAATAAAGAATTTTCAACATTAAAGATATGTAGGTGGGGCTATATGTCATTCAACTAATGCAATATTTAGTAACAGTTTGTCTTTAATGAACATTATTATAAATGTTACAGAAGGTTCATATGAGGTGTGTGAACAATCAATGGCATCATCACATTCAAGTCTTTGTCGGCAAAAAGAAAAACACATCCACACACAAAGTTTTCCTTAATTTGTTTCAATTAAAATTTTAATTTTTTTACAAAAAATAATGAATGTAAGGAAAGTAAAAATTACAAAATATAAATTTTTACTTCACATCTTATCTTATGCAACACATAATGATCAATGATCGATCAAACAACTCAATAAATATATATATATATATATATTTTATTTTTCTCTCTTCACATTACGTAATCAATAAGACAATTCAATACATATACATATACATATTTTACTTTCCTCACATTACGCAGCCAATAAACAATTCAATATATATATATTTTCTTTTTTCATATTTATTCAATTTTTTTTCTCTTCACATTTTATAATTAATTGTCTCTCTGCGTTTTTCACCAGTCTACTAAATATTTTTCTAAAATATTTACTCCACATTTACCATTGAAAAATGACACAAAACTTGTATATGTAGGATGCTTAGGAATGAAACAATAAGTCAAAGTTTTAATAAAAATTATCCCTTCATATATATAATATACTAACATTAAATCTTGAGAATTTGGTGAGTTATTGCCGGCAAATCTAGACTTTAGTTGCTGCATAGAGACAAGTGAATCATTAATTAATTAATTAATTAAGAATCAATCCCAAGTAAGAATTTGAGTAACAACCAAAAGTTTAAACAATTATAATATGCTTTCATTATTATTATATTCATTACACACTATTATGTTTGATTATCACACACTTGTATATGTAACAAGTGACTAAAAAAATATAGTAACAGATAACTGTTATAAAATTAATACTACAAATAGTTTTATATTTAGCATTCATCTGTGCTAAAAGCCAAAACTAAGTGCTGTTATTACACAAATCAGAGGCTACATATTGATTGAGACCAAAAATATTGGAAATACATAACATTTTGAGCAAATTATATTTTCATCTATTAAAATTTAAGAATTGAGTATTTTAGTTTTTTTTAATATCTAATATTATTTTAATTCTAAATTTAATTATTTATTATTATTTTATACGTTGAATTTAATTATTATTTTTAATTTAATCTTCTAGATTAATAATTAAAACGTGCTAAACAATATAATTTAAGGATTAAAATAATCGTAAATATTTTAGAAATAATTTTATTTTTTTTATATCTAAAAAATCAATATTTACAACTCTTTTTTATTTTAAATTTAAATAAATTTAATTGAAATATATGGTTTATTAGGTTCATTGCTCAATTCCTAGTATTTTATTACATTATTTTTCTTTTGTCGTTTGCATCAATTATCTACACCTAAAAGGCACTTTTTTTTTTATTTTGGGTCAAGCAACGTGACAAAAGACAATAATAAAACCTTTGATTCACATGAAATAAAGAAATAAGACTTAGGAAATACATTATTTTTATCTGAACAGTGAACACATAATGTCATATTATTATTAAACCAATCATTTACGTATGACAGCAAATAAACAGAATTTAACCTTAACAATTGTCCCTAGCTGACCAATCACAATCTTCACAACAGTAACATGCCATGAACACTATGTTTCTAACTACATTTTTCATTATTTTATCTTCTAAAAGTGACTCATAAACACACCCTTTTTATGGTAATTTATTTTGAAAATTAATAATAATGACATGATAACTTTAGAAGAAAAAAAAGTACATTTTTTTTTTTTTGTTTTCATCAACTAGTTGCGTGGAGCCATTTTTTTTGCACTGTATGTGTGTGTCTGACCCGTGTGCTTTTGAAACAGACTTTGCTTTGTTTCTCTGTCACTCTGCAACCATTGTGTACTGCCAAAGCCATTTGCTGCCATTTTTCACATCCATGATCTTTCAGTGATTTTCTTGTCTCAAAGTTTAAACAATATTAAGAAACATTCATACACAGTGTGGTTTTTTGGAAGATTAAGATTGTTATGCTTTGATGATATGATATGATAATTGATATCTATCATTCTATAACAAAGTCAATGGTTTCATTGAACTGTTTTGTTAGTTGTTTCTTTCATGTGGATCTGAGTCTCTTTCTTGCACCTTGGATGAAGCTTCTATAAACCTTCCCTGGGGTTATTTACCATAAAAAGTAACATTTTTTATGAGTGTTTTCTTTTTTTTTTTCATGAGTTTCTCATCTGGGTTTGGGATTGGTGCTGCTGATTGTGTTGAAGGGTTGAAAAACTATCAGGGGTAAGTGTAGCATGAAACCATGAATTCTTACTTCTTTTGGAAATTTTGATTCACCTCTTTCATTTTGACTTCTTTGTTGTTTGTGAGTTTTGAAAATGGTGGTGAGTTTTGGTTTCATCATCAATTCTGAGGTAGAAGAAAGAAAAAAGGCTCTTTTTTTTGTTTGTTTGTTAATGTGGAAATGAAATATGGGGTGTGAATCACAAAAATATTTCAGCTTGCCAATGGATTTTTGAAAATTATGATTCTGTTATTAAAGTTGGAGTTTTTAGCATCATTTCTTGGGTCTTTTTGATTTCAGTGAAGAACTAGTTACAGATCTCAAATTCTCTTTATGTGCTTGCTTCAAGAATCAATTGGAATCATGTGTGAAAATAGTTTAATTTTTCAAAATTCAAGTGTGCTAATGATCGAGACTTTTTTGTTTGTTTCTATATTGATCTAAGTGCATTTTTTTGATAGAATTGTTGTTGTTTTGATGAGGAGTGATTAATAAATTGCACATGTTTTTCAGTGGGGTAACAAACAAATTTTTGTCTGATGTAGACAAACTGTGAGATCCAAGAGGACAAGACCATGTAAGTAGTATTCTGTGAGATTTTAATAACGTTTGGCATTTGTTTAGGTTGTTAGAATATATTACTACTACCCTTTCAGTTTGATGATGAAATTTCTGTGACAGAATATCCCCTTACAAGACTCAGTCATGTATAGACCATTCATGACATGTGATGATCCAAAAGGGGTTGTTGAGTGTGGGGCTATAAGGAAATACAGGACCAGTTCTCAGAAAATGAAGGACAAGACAAAAAGCCAAAGGCCGGCAGAGACATCATTAGCAAGAATTAGTAAGAAACAAGACAAAGAAGAGAAGGTTTCAAAAGGATCCACAGAAAGGTCTTTTGATCCAGCATCTTTGCAGCTCATGGAGGTATCAAGAGGGGCTCAAAGGTTGAACAACATGATTGATTCATGGTCTAGGGGTCTTAGGTGTGATGGAAATTCTGAAGATATAGCAAAAGATTTGCTCAAAGGGGCTCTTGACTTGCAAGAATCTCTACTAGTGCTTCGTAGGGTGCAAGAAGCTTCACAACAAATGGCTAAGAGAAAGCAAAATGTGAAGCCTGAAAGAGGAAGAATTGATGCAAAGATGATTGATGGAACCACACATTGTGATCATTTTGGTGAGAAAAGTTATCTCCAAAGACGGTGGCCTTCAGCTGATGGTTCTTCAAGTAGTTGCACTGAGGAACTTAAGAATGTGATTAAGGAGAGCTTGGTTAGGCAAAATTTGTTCACAACCAATGAAGTGTTGGATTCAGCATCAACATTCCATTCTACAAACTCAAGCCAATCTTCTGGTGCCTGGAATGATAGGCTTTCTGATTCTTCTTCTTTCTCGCCGACAACTTCAAGGAGGGAAAGAGGTTCCAATCTGGTTGCCAAGTTGATGGGTTTGGAAGAAGCCCCTTCAAGATCAATTCCATCCGTTATGCAGAAACAGTTGGAGAGTCCAAAGATCCTGAATCAGAAGAGGCCTATATTTGACATAGATATGCCTAAGGTAAGAAAAGATGTTGGGAAGGTTAATCTAGAACATAAGATGACCTTGAAGGAAATTCTTGAGACTACTCATTTCAATGGACTTTTGAAGAGTCCTGTCAGAGAGCCTAAGGTTCAGATTCATCATTCCATTGATTTACATAACAAGGATTTTGATGATTTACCTCCCATTGTACTTATGAAACCGCGATGCACTCCATACCAAGAATGTGTGAGAAGTCACGAACATGTTGTTCTGCCACAAGGGCTATCTCTTAGAAATCTAAAAGCAAAAACAGTCCCTTCTAAAATGTTCCAACACAGAGAAGGCTCAACCACCAACATGGGGAAAAAAGTGGAAGAACATGTGTCATGGCTTGCCAAAGAGGAAAGAACTAAGCTCTTCAAAGAGGTTGTTGTGGAGCAAAACGAAAAAGAAATTAAGCCTATTGAAAATGAGAAGTCTCTTGGAGGTAAGCTAAAATTGCATAGTCATGTCAGTCACAAATCACAGGTAAATGAAATTGTTGATAAAAAAGCCAAGGTAAAGACCATTACCAATAGCAGAAAGCTACCAGAAAAGGAAGTTTCAAAGCCCAAAGTTGTGACAAAATCTAATGATCAAGGAGAAGTCAGTTCTGCAAGTACAAAGTTGAGGAAGCCACAAAGTGTGTCCAGAATAGACAAGAGTGAGATTCCCAGCAGAAAAAACACTACTTCAAATTTAAACACCATCTTAAAACCAAAGAGTCAAAGAATCAGTATTACCAAGGAACAAAGAAAGAATCAGCTGAAGAAACCTAGGTCTGATGTTGCTGAGCCTGAAGCAGCTAAACCAGTTGTAAGTTTACTTTAACTCTCATGTTTTATTCTCTAGCAAATGTAAGTACGTAGCAGTATTAAACCATCTATTAGAAAATTGGATTTGGGTTAGTAATCCATGAATGGAGCAATGCCTTCAATCTGAATTTTTATTCATTATTCTTCTGAACAGGATCAACAGTTAGGACAAGAAGAACCAAAGAGTGTTGATGTTTCTTCTAAAGATGATAGCCCTGAGATTAGAATAATCACTACAATAACAGATGATCTCACTATGGAGCATGAAGAAGTAGTAGATGCACCTACAAACAAGATTAGAGGTAAATTTCTCTCAAGTCATCACCTCTGTGCCACATACTAAAATTACAACTTTATTTCACAGTCAATTCTAATATGCAGCCAACTAGCCAATTCACTCACAAAACATATACGCATACTATTTTTTTTATTAATTTTTTCTCTTTCTTCTTCTTTCTTCACATTTTATAACTACGATTTTAAGTAAGCTGTCTAGTTGGCTGAGTATTAGAATTGACTGCAAAATAAAGTTGCTAAAGTTAAATGATTAGATTGTGAAAAGTTATACATCTAATATTTTTGAATATATATATATATATATATATATATATATAACATCCCTTATATGATTACACTCGGAATAAACCATAAACCTCTTTATGAGTCATGACATAGAAGATCTTTTTCTACTTAACTTATATCTCCTTTTTTTGTATATTGCAGAAAATTGTGAGCAAAGCCTAAGTTCTTCTTGTGATGATATTTTGATTCTAAAGTCTGAACATGAAAATGGTGCTATCCCTGCTGAGGAAGTTCATAGCATCACCAATATCAGTGAAACTGATTGCGAGCCTTACAAAGACTGTCCTAAGCTGAAATATTTTCTTCTAACAAGTCAATCATTTATTGGACATGCAGAGGAGCTCCTAAATCTTGATGCTGATTGTCCTAAGATCCAACCAAGAAGTGAAACTAAGGAAATGGCTAATCTCAGACTCTATTTGGATTGTGCAATTGAACTCACAGAGCGCAAAAGCCTTCAGGGATCACAAGCACTTCACCCTTTACTGCTAACTTGTGCAGGAAATTCAAGATTGCACATCTCATTTAGTATGTTGGTTGATGAAATCTATAGTGCCATTGAAAATCTAACATCTTACAGTCAAAAACTAGCTTCAGATAATATCTATGCAATGATGGAGAGAGATATAAAGAGCAACAATAGAGTGGTAAATGGAATATGGAACTGTGGTTGGAGACATGGATTTTCTGCAGATGAAGCTGAGCAAGTTGTCACTGAAGTAGAGAACCTAGTTTTAGGTGGATTGATTGAAGAAGTAATTGTAAATTTATGATTACATATTTTGAGATCATGTATACAGCCTTTAGATATATCAGCATCTTCACCTTATATATAAAGGGCTCATTGAATTGATGATACAAGAAAGAAGAGTTGAACCCTTTGGCTGCAGAAGTTGCATTGTTTTGCTATGAAATGTTCTTTACAATAGTGTAACAAAACTCTTACTATCAAATTTTCTATAATATGATACGATTTTAACTTTATTTCATATTCAACTATAATACGTAGTTAATCAACAAACTCAATCACAATGTACATATACGTATTTTCTTTGTTCACATTTTATAACTAGTTGTCAGTTTATTTGTGTATTGTAATTGTTTATCGAATATTTTTTTGATTTTATATATTTAAAATTATTTATTTGATTGGGGTGGTTGCACACTTGAAGTATATTTATTTTCACAGAGGTAGTATAGTTATGGTAATTAAGAATAAATAATAAAAAATATCCTATTACTAGTCCAAGTTTCATAGGCACCAATCTAATATTATGTTAGAGTAATTTTTTATTTTATTTTCTAAGACTATAGTTTTATATGATTTTACTATTTGAAAAAAAATTCATTGATTTTGTTTGGTAATTTTAAAAATTTTAAAAAATAGTCTCTATCTTCATTAAATAATTTATTAGGTGTCATTATTACTTGCATGTGATGTCACATCTGATAGTGATATATGTTCTAGTTCCGAAATAAGTTATAAAATTATAAGCATTAAATTTTAATTAAAAAATCATTAAACATACATAACAACAATAGTAAAAATTAAAAGAAAAAATATGTTAATTTAAATTATACTAATAAAGACTTAAATTTAATTTATTAAATTTTGATTATTTAGAAACGCATGTTAAAACATAATTTAATTGTAAATAATGGAAAGAAAATACTCTTCTTCAAATTCATGTCGATGATGTATTTTAAATTGACTCACGTATTGAAATTTACAAACCCTAAACTCTATATTATAAACTAAAATATAAATTTTGAAGAGTGAGACTGTTTTTATTCTTTCGAATGAGATTTTAAATTCCTTCAAAAAATTAAATACTTCTAATATTTTTCTTCTTCTTGAATAGTGTAAACTCTTGTAATTAACTAGCTAAAATATTGTGTTCAACCCTCTCAAACTACATTCACTTTTATTTTTATTTGTAGGTTTAATTTTTTTAGTTAATTATCTCCTTAAATCTATAATTAAAAATATATTTTTTTTAAAAAATTCTCCATAGTTAAAAATAAATCATTGATTCACCCAATATCCAAATTATCTCCCCCTCTTTTTTACTAAATTTTACTTAATTACATTTATATTCCTTTTGACCTAATTCCTTTTAACAAAAAAAAAAAAAAAAAAAAACAGGAATAAAAGACTAAATGTTCACATGCTAACACAAAAGGTTATTCTCTAATTACTATAATTAGCTAAACAAAACAGCAAGAGAACCAAATTTAATCCTACATTAATGTAATCATAAGGATAAAAGTAGTAAATTTTTTAACCTCTATTGAATGTTAAAATTCCATTATCTAAAACACATGGCATACTATTTTTTTCTTCACTTTATTTATATACAATTTTATTTAAATAAAATGAAATCACAAAGAAAATGTTCTAGCAAAGATAATGTAAAGCAATTTACAATCAATTATAATCACATAAGTTCATCAATTTAAATAACAAAATCTCTACAACATAACAAAACTATAGTTTTATTTTTTTAATAACCTTTTATTCAATCATTATAATTTCATATTAATTATAACAACAAGAAAAGGGTCAACCTTAAAAAATAGCTACATTATATAAATTAAATTAATATTATTCTTTTTTTGAGGAAATTAAAAATTCTCCCATATATATAGGTTAAATTAAAGAAACAACTTGAATCATTGTGGCAAACAGAGACAAACAGACTAGTATTTATTTATTTCATTTGAATAATAATAATAACAATAATAATAATAATAATAATAAATAATAATAATAATAATAATAATAATAATAATAATAATAATAATAATAAAAATGGTTGAATTAGAAATGAGTGTGACTTGTATACACAGAGTTCATTGACTGGAATCATTCATAGACAGATAAGTCTTAAACATATTTTAAGCAAAAATTATAATTATTTAAGAAAAAAATTAAAATGAAAAAAATAAAAAAGATAAAGAAAAGAAGAAAGCGAAGACCGAAATTGTAAACATTCGAACTTCGGACACTCCGAGAAGAGTTTGCAGAAAAAGAGGATTTTTGCTCTGCGTTTTCAGTTCAAAAACGACACCGTTTATGGGTGACGAAAAATCGTTTATGGCTCTAACAACAACTAGAGACAGAGATCGTGAACTTCTCATCCCCGTTGCCGATGGCGCCGTCGCCGACACCGCCGCCGCGTCGTCTTCGCCGAAGCCCTCGCCGTCGTCGTTGCCGTCCCCGCATCATGCTGGACGCGAGGTGATCTCTCTTTCTCTGAATTAGGGTTTTTCGTTCATCACTGCAATTTGTTGTGTTTGACTGTTTTTTCTCCAATTCGGTCAATCTGGACTCTATTGAATGTGTTGGGTTTCGGGATTTTGTTGAAAGTTTGTTTTTTTGACTTGGGTTGAGGGTTTTGGGGGATGAATTGGTTAGGGGTTGTGGGATCAGTGATTTGGGATTTAAGTAGATGATGATATGAGTTTGTAGATGAAAAGGGATAGGAAAATTAGCAATGAAATGAAGCTATGTAGTGCTAATTATTATAAGTAGAAAGAAATTATTTAGTTCATATTTTGGAAGTGAATGTTCTTTTTATTTTCATGGTTTTGAATATCAAGAATTTGGTTAGTTGAATATGAGAGTTTACTATGGCTTGATAATTGTTTTTCTGACAGATTGCTCTTTTTTTTGTTGTTTATGTCAATTTTGCAGACTTTTTACAAAGTTGTTAGAAGCTGGGCATCAAAAAAGTTCATGACTGGATGGTGTGTGATCCTTTCTTCTGTTTGATATCTTGATACTGAAGGATGGATATATGATATGTACTGGGTATTCTTACATATGATTTTGTTTGTTTCCTGAATGGTTTTCCCTTTGCTGTTTGCATATCTTAGATTCCGTGAAGACATGAATTTTTGGTTTGTTTTCTTGTTTTTTATCAGCATTATATTTCAACTGGCATCTTCTTGTTTATGGTGGTGTTGCACTTGCATTGCAAACTGAAGTTACAGAGTATAATATTTGCTTGTGGAGTATTCAAAATGGAAATCTTAATTTATGGAAATCTTAATACAACTTTATTTCGTAGCCAACTCCAATACGCGCAGCCAACCAACCAACTTACTCACAAAACATATACGTATACATATTTCTTTTATTAATTTTTCTCGTTCTTTCTCTTTCTTCATACTTTATAACTACTTGTCTGGTTGTCTGCGTATTTAAGTTGTCTACCAAATATTTTTCATCTTAATATTATACTCTGTAACTTCCATATTCAAAATGGAAGTTACAGAGTATAATATTTGCTTGTTTTCTTACCTAGGGGAGGATATATGCTAGTAGTAGTATTCAAAGAGTCCTAGTGATACCTTTTTTTCAGTAAGAAAATCTTAATTGAATGAAAAACATGGGTTCTATAATCTAGAACCATAATTCTGTGGATTACTTACTGAACACCAGTAACTAATATACAGTCTTTTATGACAATTCTCAACATAATTACCATTTACCACAAGAATATGCAGTAATCTTATTGCTATCTCATAACTTGATTTAATATAGAATACTTGCTGCTTAGAATATTTGTTCTTATCTAATATTCCCTCAGCTTTTACATACTAAGGTTTGTCATATTATGTTTGATTACCTGTATTTATTTGGATCAGTGGTCACTGTTGTCCTTTTCAAATTCATGGGGTGATGTCTTACTGCTACTTCTTTTGCAGTGTCATTCTCTTTCCTATTGCAATCACCTTCTATATAACATGGTGGTTTATTCATTTTGTGGACGGATTTTTCTCTCCAATCTACGTACAGCTTGGAATTGACATTTTTGGTAAGTGCTTATGTTTCATGGGATTTCACAGTTAACCTTTATTTATGTGAAGATTGTAACAAAGGTTTTTGTGTGTCCACAACTTATTTTGTCTCATGGCAGTGACTGTTTTAAGAAAAGAGAAATGTTAGCAACACATGCTTTAACACATTTTGTACTATTAACTGAAATTTATTGGAAATCACAAAATTGTGGGTTGGGGAGTGTGTTGCTAGAACAGCTCGCAAGAAAATTATATCTTTCTCAATTGAGGCGGCTAAAAATATGTCTATTTAGTATCCTGTTTTCTTGGATGTATTTTAAAATGAATTTATATTCATAATACTCTTTCTTTTTTTTGTCTCTCTATTATTGTAAATTGAAATGCCCAATAGAGCAACAAAACTTTTTTCTATTGATTTTATTGTTTGATACATTTTCGCGTTACTTGCTACTATTTGGTCAGGTCTTGGATTCATAACTTCCATAACTTTCATCTTCTTGATTGGGGTTTTCATGTCATCATGGTTGGGTGCATCTGTCCTGGGCCTTGGGGAGTGGTTTATCAAGCGAATGCCACTAGTTCGTCATATTTATAATGCCTCCAAACAGATTAGTGCTGCTATCTCTCCAGGTGTGTGTATTTGTCAACATCTAACTCTTAACTGTGATACTGGTCTGAGTGAAATATTGGGTGAGAGTTGCTTATGCTAACATGCTTATTGTCACAGATCAAAATACACAAGCCTTCAAAGAAGTAGCCATCATTCGGCATCCACGTATTGGAGAATATGCATTTGGGTTCATCACCTCATCTGTTATCCTCCAGGTTTCTATGAAACTTCAATGTTTAGTGGCTTTTAAGTTCTGAACAGTTACTTGGTGTTATTGCTTTAATTAATAGTTAATTTTACTTGTGATGTAATTTTAGTTATTTTATGATGGAGATGTGTCAGTATGAAGAAAATAGTTTTGACGAATTATAACTGCTTCCTGCTTTCTAATAGAGTGATAGGATGCTAATCTTTGCCTTGCTTGGTTGATATACGAGTTCATTGATCTTTACTGTGTGAATAATACAAAGTATGTACAACTAGATATTTGTTTGGCTTGGTTTGATAAATGATGAATTATTATTTAACATTTTTGGCCATCTGTTTATGAATAAGAAAGAACTTTTTGCATAGCTGAGGCAATTATCATTGCTCCTTATTGCCATTCCTTGCATCCATGATCAATTATTTTGGTGGTGTTGGTTGCTTTTTAGGTTATAGTATTTTAATGTTCTTTTTCAATTATTGTGTATCTTTAAAGCCACATGTACTATAAGCTACAAGGAAGTTTCCATATGGACAAGCATTTGATGCTTTGAGTTTGATGAGTCTGGTTTATGGTCAATTATTGATGATTATCTGTGCTTAATGAAATTAAATATTTTCTTAATAAAAAATTAAATTTGTACAGAATTATTCTGGAGATGAGGAGTTATTCTGTGTCTATGTTCCTACAAATCATCTCTATATTGGTGATATATTTCTTATCAACGCCAAGGATGTCATTAGGCCAAATTTATCAGTTCGTGAAGGAATTGGTAAGTGGTTCCTACGTTTATGTTTATTCAAAGTCTCAAATCATAGAAATCAAAACAAACATATATAACTTGCAGTGTGATTCATTCCACTATAGCTTCAACATATGCTTAAACTTGTTTCAAAATTGCAGAAATTGTTGTTTCTGGAGGTATGTCAATGCCACAGATCCTATCAACTATTGACTCACGCACCATATCAGGGGAAATAAGCAGAACCAACAGAAGCTGAGAGTGAAGAACATAACAGTTGTTCATGTTTTAGTTCCTTGGTATATCATCATATGAAGCCATCAGAATGACAATGCAATGATTGTGTTGCGGATGCAAGGATTGAATTTATGTGATTAATTGATTGTTGATGAGAAAGTGATCATAGACTCTGGTGGCTTGTGTAACATTCATTTGTGTAACAATGTAGAATTTAGTTTTTGTTTGACAACAGTACAAGATTCTATTCTCAGCTTGGAATCACGAATTTTTACCTGTGTATAATGTACTGGTTCTTCACTTGTTATAGCAATTCAATTTTGTAGCCGTGATTGATTGATGGTTTTCAATTTAATCTAGTGTTTCTATGTAGTTATAGTTAACCAACTAACTATTAAAGATGCCACCAAAACTCATTAGCATACCATAAAGATAACAAGAGAAAAAATCATGGACTATGTAAATTAAGGTGCATGTTGTTTAAATCCTACCCTAAATTAAGGTTTAGTTTGCACAAATACGTTATAAATTACAATTTTATTTCGCAGCCAACTCTAATACGTAACTAACCACTCACAAATCATATATGTATATTTATTTCTTTTATTAATTTTTTTTCTTTCTTCTTCTTTAAACACATTTTACCGTTAGTTATCTGTATATTCTAATTATTTATTAGATATTTTTTTTTTATAAACTACTGTTGTAATTTGTAGGGTTTCTATGTCATACATTAAAATTATAGGTGTATAAGAGGATATACATAAGTTTATCAAAAGTTCAAAACATAATCTTAGCGACTACAAATAATTTGGTTATTTTGATTTTTAGTTTATTTATATTTTGACTTTCAATTCAATTTTTACAGTTTAGTTTAGGAAATGATCAATGCCAAAAAATTTTCTCCTTCTCTTTTTCTCTAAAGAGAAATATTAGTAATAATACACTCTAATATACTACTCTATTTTAGTTGAAATTTACATAAAATAAAAAAGAGAAGACACATTGATTTTTACATTATGTTTACTTATTTATTTTTTATCTTTTCTTATTTAACAATACTTTTATTTCTATATTTTTACTTTTAATTATTATGGCTAAAAACATAAAAAAACTAAGTCAAAGTACTACTGGTTTTCAAAAAGCAGTTCTGATTATTCTGTTAATATAAAATTGATTATTATTTTCTGTTTCCTTTTTAAATTTCATTGGTAAAACAAACCCAACTAAGCCCACTTATTTGCAAAAAGCCCAAAGTTACTCTTTAAAACCCTAACCCTACAATTCATAATCACAGTATATTGTAATCAATCTCTCAACCTAATTAATTTTAGGGTTATCTCATTCCCTCTGCAAAGATCAAATTTTTATCACTACCTTCATTCTTCAGCATCTGGGGTCTGTGAATTTGCTTCAAAATTTTTCTTTTTTCAATTTGTTATGTTCCTTAGTAGTTGAAACACAAATGGGACAATGACGAGTTTGATTCAAAGGTCTCGTTCGTCGTAATTGGTCCAATTGGACCTTAATTGCCGACCATACTGATATATCACCACCCATATTCTGAGTCCCTTTTTTGTTCAAAAAAATTTCAATTTTTGTTTTGTTTTGTTTTGGTTCTGAAGTTTTTGTACAGATTTATGTTTTTTGTTCATCTTCTACTTAGGTTGTCTTTAGTGTAACATAGAACTTTGGTTTGTTTTGGCCAATGATTAAATTATTGAAATAGACAAGCATATGTCTGAAGTTATTCAATGTGGAACAATCTAATCTTCTCTATGAGGCCAACATTAGTGTTTCTTAATTTTCTATTTTTTTTATTGATCAATGGTTTTTTTCCTTCAAATTTTGAGTAATTCTTTGTCTTGAGGAATTCTTGATACAAGAAAATTTGATTTCTTCTCTTAATTTTGAAATTTTACTATTTAAATGTATGTGTATTTCAAGATTATTGTAAACTGAACTATCTATTACAACAATTTCAAGTTTTTGTTTCATGTACTGATTTTATTCTGATTATGGGATATTTTGAAAGCAAATTTACTAATAGTGCTTATTGAGAACATGATTTCTTGTAAAAAAATGTTATCACAAAAATTTCAAGTTGTATTATGGTAGTAGATGATATCTTAAACTTATTAAGGCAATCTTATTTTCCAATTAGAGTAGGATTGTCTATTTATTTTGAAGAAGTGTTTAAGTGAAAAATTATAAAAAAAAACAATATATGACATTATGGATAACATGGTGTCAATTATTTGACATGAAACTTAATTAGGAATATGATATTTGTGCATGACAAAATGAGGGAAAAATCAAACACTGAATGATTTAGTGATTTACAGAGTTAAACAAAAAAAGTGATATGAATTCACAGAAAAAAAATGAAGTTTTTACTTCTTTTTAATAGAAAAATAATTTCAGGTTCCAAGTATTATACTTTAAAAGCAATTTCAGTTTTCAAGTATTACACTTCAAAATAATTCTTTTATTATAAGAATTATTGTTTTAAATTATTCTTCTCCTTCTTGAAAAATGTACTACCTCGTTCTAAATTATAAGTTCTTTAAAAAGAATTTCTATATTAAAAAGTTGTATTAATATTTATATAAGAATCAAAATCTTAATTAGATGTCTTATTATGTATACATAACCTTAGAACATCATATAATTTGGAATAGAGATGGATTAATTTATGAACAAGCAAAAATACATATAATGTTTTTATCATAGATGAAGAATTCATAACTAAAGAAATTAAAATATAAATATTTAAATTTCTTGTAATTGGATTTTTTTTATTAATTTAATTTTATTATTTGAAAAAAGGACATGTACTAATAAGAGAAGGAGGAGATAAAGTGGAGAGATAAGAGAAGAAAGAGAAAGTAAAGAGAAGAGAGAGCATCACATGAGAGAGTAGAAAGAAAAGGAAGAGCAAAAAGAAAGAAAAGAAATAAAAATAAAGAAGAGAAAATTTCTATATTCTAATCTATCTTAAATTTTAATTAAAATTTTCAAATTTAAAATATTTCTCTTTAGATAATCTAAACAATAATGCTGAAAATTTTAATTTTTTTCACAAATTACTTTCTTAAATAAAATCTACATGATATTTTTTTAAAATAAATAAACAATAAATACACTAACCAGTTGTTATTTAATAAAAAATTACTATATGGCAGTGAATTTATTAATTGTATAACAATTAATTACAAGATTGTATCTCTATTAAATCTAATGTTTATACACTACTAGTCCAATTTTTTTATACATAAATATCAACTATTTAGAAATTACTTTAAATATACCTTTCAAAATACTAATTATAAAAACACCAATAATTAATAATTCTAATACATTATTAAATATAATTCTTATATCAACTAAATTATCTTAAAAAATAATAATTTTATTTTACAATTAATAAAATATACAATCAACTAATCAATTTCTCATCATATTTTATATATATTAATCAACCACTCTTCATATTTTATATATATACATATATTTTCGTTTACATTTATAACCAATTATTTGATATCTCTCGATTAAATATTTTCTTAGAAAATAAATAAAAGAAATAAGAAAGAGGTTACAACCTGAACACAACAAGTGTATCTCAGTCTTCAATCTCAGACACATACTAACTGTCTCAGAAACAACAAAAGACAGTGTATGTATCCGACACGACACTACTCACACATCTTCCTCAAACCAAACAGCTGTGAATTATTCACACAGTTTAACGTTGCAAACTCACCAAACCCCACCTCTTTATCTTTCATTACCTTTTTCTCTCAAACACTTAAACTCACTCCACTTTCTACACCCCTTTTCAAAATTCTGCATTTTCTCCCCTACCCACCACCAATCAAACCTAAAATTCTCATTTTTTACATCCGGGCACCGTTGAATTTCGCAAATACGAAATTTTTTTGCATCTTCGTGGTTGAATTTCATCTGGGTCGTTTCGTTTGAGTTCTTCACCATCATGATGCATGCGAAGACTGATTCCAACGTGACGAGCACAGACACGTTATCGTCACCAAAACGCGCCGTTTACTACGTTCAGAGTCCTTCAAGGGATTCTCACGATGGCGACAAAGTTTCTTCAAACAACAACAACAGTCCCATGGATTCACCTTCTCACCACTCTTATGGGCACCATTCTAGAACCTCTTCTGCCAGTAGGGTTTCTGGGTCTTTCCTAAACGACAAAGGGAACCCAAAACGACACCAAAAAGGGTGGCCTGAGTGTAAGGTGATAGAGGAAGAGGAAGGGTATAGTGATCAAAGAGAAGGGTTGTCAAGAAGGACTCAGATCTTTGTTGGTGTTGTTGGGTTTGTCTTGATTTTCACTGTGTTTTGTTTGATCATTGCTGGTGCTGCTAGGCCTTACAAAGTTAAGATCAGTGTTAAGGTAGAGTGAGTGAGATGAATGGATTGTTGGTTGGTGTTTACTTTTTGAAATTGAAGAATATTGCCCCTTGCTTGCTTCACTTTTTTTATATTTTTAATTCAATAAATAAGTGATGGTTGACTTTGAAGATGTGTTTAATAGGGTATGGTACAATAGAGTATAGTCTACTTGTTTTTTATTTTAAAATCATAGAACATAGGTTTTAATGTTTGTCTAATGTAGTTAGAAGGAAAAGATTATTATATGTATTTGCAAGATAGTTTGGTCTGCTTGTGCCAGAAGGGTTGATCTAGCCAAAGGGACTATGTGGATAAAGAGTTACCATGATTGTTCGGTGCTTGGCTCTTAAGTAAAAAGAGTTGCACCCTAACCAAAAGTTATAACTTTTAGCCTAGTGGTAAGGGTTCGATCCAACATTACTAGAATGATAGAAAATTGAAAAAGAAATTGTTTTCAATTTCAGTGATATTTACTTGTTTGATGCATACTTATGATAGTAGTACTTCTAGTATCATGTTGATTCGCAGGTTGAGCAATAAACTGCATGCCTCAACCTTTTGACCTTCTGCCACACCCCTAAACAAATCATGTTCCTCTTCTTCTGGTGTGCTAAGTAATTGATTCCGTTTGCACGTTGGCATTTTCATGTGCTTTGCACATCTCTGAACTTGAGATCCTGAAAACTATATCATGCCAGGAAATTGTTTGAGTTCACAATCATGCAAGTGTGGCTTGGCTACTTATTGATTTTTTCTAGCTGACAATTAAGATTTGCTTGTTTTACACACTGGTAATAATTGGTGTCTTCTTGAAAATTTTATTCTTTATCTATCTACTGTTGTTTGCATGTTATCCATGTGAAGAGAAATAAATTCAATTTTTCTTTGGAACGGGAAGTAACATGCTTTCATTTTCTATTTTAATGAACTTTCAATGTCACCTAACGTCATGATTCTTTTCTTACAGAGTTTGACTGTGCATAACTTTTACTTCGGTGAAGGGTCGGACATGACAGGAGTTCCAACCAAGATGCTTACAGCAAATTGTTCAGTGAGAATGACAGTGCATAACCCTGCAACGTTTTTTGGCATTCATGTAAGCTCAAAGGCAGTGAATCTCATGTATACTGAGATAACAGTTGCAACTGGTGAGGTAAGAATAAACTTTAACATCTAACACTGATCACTACATTACTTTTTTATTTAGAAGGATTGGTTTGAGGGTAATGCTTTGTTTCTGCTTCTGATGTTGATAATGATCACCACTCTTAACTGTTAAATTTCATGTTCATACACATGTTGATGCAGATGAAGAAGCATTATCAACCGAGAAAGAGTACCCGGATAGTGACTGTGAACGTGGAAGGAAGCAAGGTTCCTTTATATGGTGCTGGTGCAAGTTTTAGTGGCTTGATGGACACTGGAAAAATACCAACGACTCTTGTGTTTGAAGTTAGATCAACAGGAAATGTTGTTGGGAAGTTGGTGAGGTCCAAACACAGAAGGCGTGTATCTTGTTCAGTGGCTATTGATTCACACAAGAATGAACCTATCAAACTTAAAGAGAATGCATGCACATACAATTGAGTGGTTTTGGTCTAGCAGCAACCAGTTTACTGTGTGTTCGTTTTAAATTCATTTTGGCTGGCTTGAGATTTCCTGTGAGACAGATAAAAGGGTGAAAGAAATACTAGTAAAGTCTAAAAGAGTTAATGTTAATATATTATAGAAGTTTTAGAAGTACAATTTTGGGGACATGAGAATTGAAAATTAATTTGATGTCATGGTATTTATTATATTTTACCTTCTTCCTACTTGCCTTGTGTATTTTCCCCTACTCATACTGTCAACCCTTAACTCATGCATGTCCTTTTTTCTCCAAAAAATATTTAATAGATAACTACAATAATCGGACAGATGATAAAAAAAAATCATACGAACGAAAAAAGAGATACAAAATAATTATAGCTTATATCTTCAGGACCAGAATTTCTTGTTTCTTGGTAGATTTGGTCGGGGCATACGAAAATAGTACTTTAAAATTTGGTAAATTTGGTATATGTCCAAAGGTCAAGAAAAAATTTGAGAAGGTTTAATTGTCCTAAATGAATATTTAGGTTAACATTTATAAACATATTAAACTTTATCAACATATTAAATTCATAAAAATAACTTAAGAAAAATGAGAAAAAATTAATAAAAAAAGAAGAATGAGAAAAAATTAATAAAAAAAATATACATATATTTATGTGTTGTGAATGAATTACTTTTCTTTATTGTCTCACAGTTGACATGTGGATGATTCTTTCTTTTTCTTTTTTTATTGCAACGAGATATGGATGAATTTAATGATAGTTAAATAGACATTTTGATATTATATAATATATCATGCAATGAAGAATCTTAAGTTAGATAAGATGTTAATTTAGAATATTACTAGACATGAAGAACAGTTGCCAGGAGTTCTGATTTAATTCGGTGGGTAGAATAAAATAATCATGTTACATTAAGTAGTTATTCGTGATTAAATGAAAACAATTCTATATTTATTCGTTAATGTAGATTTGTAATTTAACTAAAATAATTCATAGATAAACCATATTTCATTCTTCCAAGTAGATGCAAATCCGATGAAGAGAACTACCAAAATTTTGAATAAAGAAACATGAACTCATTAATTCAACACTTTCAAAACAGCTTGACAAATCATCAGGAGGAATGAAACAAACATGAAGTCAAGAAGTTTTCCAATTGCCAAGAGAATCTCTCAAATTCACCATCTCCACCCACATATTACATCACGAAGTACATCATTAAACCAGCTAATACATTCCTCCGATTCTATCTCGTCCCATACCACGTCTATCATCTCTCCCACGATTCGTGAATGAATCCCGGCGATACTCTCTTGGTGGTGGTCCACCTCTTATGGGAGAGCGGCTTCTCTCTCGTGACCACCGACCACCACCGCGTTGGTGAGGAAGAGATGGCAGAAGAGGTGCAGGGGGTGACAGTGGCCTCCTTTCAAATCCTTTCCTTTCATCTGAGAAGCCATCTCTTGCACGATCTCTATTATCCCAGTCTGGTGGGGGTGGCCTATCAAACTTGTTTCTTCCCCTGTAAGCATCATCTATGTAATCCATACGCTCCCGACGCACATGGGGATCCAGAAACCTGCCTTCGGGCCTGACGGGTGGCAGAGCTGCAGATCCATACTCTCTGGGGCCATCCCTTGCCAACCCACGAGGAGGAGATCTATAGCCATTCAAAGGCCTTTCAGGAGAGCGATCAATTGGAGGTCCAGGAAAGCGTCTAGGCTGAGCATGAGGCGGCAGAGGTGCAGGATAACCTCGCCGAGGACTTCTAGCTGGTGCATTACGAGACCTATTACAGTTGTTACAATGGTCCCGTCTTGCAAAGTTAAGATTACCACACCTACAAGATAGTAAAGATAATAGATATGATCTCCATTGGATGTTTAACAACCAGATATTTTTTGAATTTTTGAACTAAGGGTTGATCACAGATAGGAAGGAGCAACAAGTAATTCCAATGAAAGAAAGACTGGTACTTACAATGGATCAGGACAAAACCAATCTCCCTCCCTAGGACGCACATTGGGATTATTTCTACCGTTGCTTTCCCCTCTAGCAGGTCCAGAAACAAAGCCAGGCCCATCAAAAGCTCTACCCAGCCTGCCACCTACTCTACCTCGAGAATACGGAGGTGAAGGGTCTCGATATCTTCCAGGATCTCTCCCACCACCATATCCACGGCTCCGTGACAAATGATTATAATCGGAATTAAAACGGTGATCTGCATCTCTACGGTGAACTGGAGATGAGGAACCTGCACGAATTCTATATCCTGGGAAAAGAGTGAATTTTGAAAAATAAGCAACTTACAGAAAGTTAGGAAAAATTCAGTATTGCAATCTACAGTAGAATCCAAAAATTTTGTGATCATGAAACTGTCATATAATCAGTTTGATATTCCAAAGGGAAGGCTACCACCACACAGGGCTTCTCCTCCTCATGGAGACGAAAATTAGAAAGTGTGAAGCACACAGGAAGTTTACAAGATAACACCTTCAAAGTCACTTCTCAAACACCTGATCCATATTACCATAAAGTAAACAAGTTCTACAGGCAAGGTTTTCCACTAATGAGTTACCTCGTTTATATCCTTGATAACAAATCTTTCCATCTCTGGATGCTACCACAATACAGTTAAAAATACAATTCATTTAACCTAGGCACTGCAGTATAAAATAAGAACCAAGTTCAAAACCTGGCTAAGAGTATGCACTAACCCCCCGGTACTAAAAGCTAATCCAACATGACAAACAATAGACCAATGCCTTTTCACCCTTTTTAAAGAAATCATACTCGAGAGCACAAGGAAATAACCACCACCAAGCACCATCAACGTGCCAATACTCCCAACCTTTAATAATTTGCCCCAATAAACCACTTGGACTCTTTTCGGAACCATCTCCTTGAGTATGCTATGACAGCCAATGGCAGATTCAAGCAATAAAATTCACCAATTTGCAGAAAATCTTACAAAGGAATGGCCCAAGCAGATAAACCAAATTGAAACCATGCACAAGAATGTCAGCAACCAATTCACCGTTTTTGGGGATATATTATGTCCCCAGATAACTTCGAAACAACAGGAGAAAGGAATCGGGCATGGAGAAGGGCATTCCTTTATTTTAAGAAGATATGCACCCCTTTTCTGTACTATATCGGTGTCCCCAGTCAAGGCATCAGCATGAAAAGTATTAAGAATTCAGCAGAAGCTATACAACCCTGTGATAATGGAAGTTCCTATAGGGGAGTTATTACTCTGGAAAGCATCCTTCCACATTGTAGATATAGAACCATCTGAAACATCCCCAAATAACCAGCCAAAGAAGAAAAACCATAGAAACAAAAATGACAATGACCAGCCCAAAACAATCATTGCAAGCACTACATTCCAAAAGTTACCCAGTATATGGAATTGAAATAACCATGTGGAATTACTACTCTGGATTCTGGAAAGCAACCTTCCATGTTGTAAAGAAAGAACCATCTGAATCATCCCTAGGACTCTAATTGACCAACCAAAGTAAAACCACAGAAACTAAAATGGCAGCCACCAGCCAAAAAAAGCATCACAAGGAGTAAGGACTATATTCCAAAAGTTACCCAATATCTGGAATTGAAATAACCAGGAGTCCAATAACAAAAAAACCAAATATGACCAACAGTGCTACGAAGTTGCCAACTTGTCAGTAATCATTATCTTTCCAAAATGTCAGGTCAGCTTCAGCAAAAGTAGCAAAATAGAAAGCCACCCACCCACAAACACATCTTGCGGCAGAACTTAGACATACCAGCCAAGCATTGGTTAAAACCACAGGTTATTCATCAAAAACAATTTGAAATGGTCAGTTTTACCCTACAAATTCTGCAACCATTGATGTTCTAGCACATTGCCCTCGTTGTAGCATGAAGGACAATAACTTCAAATTTTACCCCAGATTGCATTAAACCCAACAACATTGTCTTAACTTCCACAAATATAAATCCCAAACCAAACATATAACCGTGACTCTGCAAAATGAGAATCCATGCAACAGATTCTGTGCTACAAAAGCCCCCCACAAGTTCAAGCAGAATGGACTATTCCCATCATCCAACCCACTTATTAACCCTTTTAAATAAAAAAAAAAACCAGAACATGATCCAAAGCTGAGTTCATGGCAACATGCCTTCCTCAAGGCCCAAGATCTTGCACGCAACATCAGAGCTGTAACACATGAATGCAAAGTTTATTCATTGTTGACACTCCATATTCGATAGGAGAGCCACATGTGTACAAAATGAATGAACACAAAATCTAACAAAACTAGCATCTGTATAAATACAACCAGTCAAAAACGCAATCGAAAAAGAAAAGAAGAAATGGCAACTTTGTCTCACCAAAACCCCCAAATAATTCAAATACCATAGATTCAAGTAATCAAAACTTTATCTCGCCAAAACCCCCAAACAATTTAAATACAATAATTTCAAGTAATCAATAATTTCCCTTATTTTTCAAACTTTTCTCAGAAAGCTGACTCTCCACAAAATAAATTAAAGTATCAAACTAAACAAAAACAACAACAATAAAGCCTTATCCTACAAGGTGTATTAAACCAAACATGCACTCAAAAAATTACAACAATGGGGGTAACAAATGAATTTTCAATTATTCTCACGCTTTGTGGTCATCATCAAACAAATAGATAAACTATTAAATGTTACACATAGTCAAGTTAATAATCCAATCAAATCCAATACCTAATACACCAAAACAATCCAACAAAAAATTTCAATTTTTCAGATACAGCGAAAACAAAGCACATAACACTTTCAAAACAACATATAAACCATTCAAATTACAGAGAGCTATAAAATCAAAACCGATTCCGAAACGATAAATTGAACAACCTAACACAAACAGTGATTACGAGAGGCGAAACAAACCAGGTTCATCGGGATACCGATCGGAGCGGGAATAAGGCGGAGGAGGATCACGGTGGAGCTCGCCGGGTTCAAAATCGGCGGCGCGACCACCGGCACCGACAGCGGCAACCTCGGTGTGGGAGGGACGAACGACGAGGCTACTCAACAAAGGTTGATGATGATGCGGCGGCGCTTGTTCTTTCTCCCTCGACGAAGCCATAACACACTACGCAGAAGAAAATTCTTCGCTTTTTCTCCAAATTTCTTATCAATTTTATCGATCAATACCTTCTCAATATAAACCCTAGATTTGTTAGATGCAAATATTGCGTTTTTATTTGCAATTCAGATTAATCAAAACGACAATCGTTTTTCTCTTTTATAGTACTATTAGTTTTGCAATTTTTAAATCTAATTTATTGAGAAAATTATTTAATTATTTTATCTTTATTTATGGTTCTAATTAATTTATTGAATACTTGCATGTGCAATTTTTTTTTAGGATTTTAAGTTTAATTTTGAATATATATTTTACTAATATTAAAATATTTAATTATTTTAAGTTTCATTGATAAATGAAAAGTTTTGTTAATTTAAATAGAATAAATAGAATAAATAAATAACATAAATTTATTGTTTTGGTAATAAAAAATAATATATTGTTAATCTAAGTAGAACTGAGTTTGAATTTGTAAACAAATTCATTTATTCATCGAAGTTGGTATATGTGACATCAAATTTTAAAAAAGAAAAAAAAATCTTCTATTAGAATCTTTTTGTCAAATTTCATTAAAAGTTCAAAAAAAAAAAGAGAAATAAATAAATTGTCATTAAAAATAAATAAATAAATATGAAAAGAGGGTTCACAATCGTAGAACACAAATTTCAAATAAACAAATTTTAGAAAAAGAATAAAATAAAATTAACATGCTGGTTTTATAAATAAATTTTATTCAAGATTATAATTATGATTTTAAAATTTTAAAAGAATAAAATTTTAGAAAAAGAAAAAAAGTAAATTGTTCACAGAAAAAAATTGTTTTTTTCTCTTTTCTTTTAAATTCATCATTATTTTAATTTTTAAATTAAATTATTTATTTTCATGTTATACATCTAATTTAATCATTCATTCTTATTTCAATTTCACAAATTAAAAATTAAAAAAAAATAATAAATGATAATGATGAGAAAAGAAACGTGTCAGAAGAAGGAAAAAGAAAGAAAAAGACAAGATCCGGAACAAGAGTCTCCGTAGTTGGTCCCCTATCATTATTATTACACACGCACACTCACAAAACGACACGTGTCAAGATCTTACCGGCTCACAAGGAATCGTGCTCCTTCCACCGTCCATTCTCACTCGCCGGTGTTTTTCTTCTGCAAACGAAAACAACAACAACAACAACAACCGTTATTATTCGTTTCCGTGGCGAAGCAGCAACAATACACACCCGCGGTGCACGTTAGCAACATCGCTTTCATTTCGCGGTTGGTAACAGTTTCTCTTTCACTCTTTATATTTCGTTTCTCTTCTCTTCAATCTTCTTTGTCTCTGTTTTTTCGCTGTTTCGATTAACCGAACGCTACGATCCGTCGTCGTTTTGGTGTGTTTTTCACTTCAGCTATTACTTCTTTCTCAGCTCAGATTTTGTTTTTTCTTTCATTCTCTGTTTTTTTTTTATTATTTCTCTTGCTCGGTTTGTTTGATCTCGATTTAGTTATTTTTATGATTTTTTTTTGGATTTTGTATGCGTAACTAGTTATCTTAAGCAGCGTTCTGTTGAATCTCTTTTTGTTTTTGTTTATTTTGATTTTTTGGAGAAAAACAGAGGAACTTGTTTGCAGTTTAGGATTATGAAATTTCATTAGTTTTATGATTTTTTATGATTTTAAGTTGTTTTTATGATTTTTTTTATTTATTTTTTTTGGATTTTATATACGTAACTAGTTATATTAAGCGGTGTTCTGTTGAATCTCTTTTTGTTTTTGTTTATTTTTATTTTTTGGAGAAAAACAGAGGAACTCGTTTGCAGTTTAGGATTATGAAATTTCGTTAGTTTTATTGGAAGAGTAGTTATATGAATTAGTGATTTACTGATTATTGTGTGTGTAAGGTTAAGGATGAGGATGAAGAAGGAAATGAAGTGTGTGTTATTGTTTTTTTTTTTTTTTTTTTTTTTTTTTTTTTTTTTTTTTTTTTTGTGATGGTTGTTGATTTACAGAGGATTATGTTTCTTGTGTTTGTTTTTGGTGATTTTTGGAAGTTGTAGGTTCTATGATTCATAATGAGTACTGGGTGAAGTTTGAATCTGTTTGATGAAGTTAAAATTGGAAAGTAGTATAGGTTTGGCTGATAAATTATGTTGCTGAGTGTTTGAATGTAGTACCAAGTACCAACTACCATGCCGTTTTATGCATGCAGCATTGATTGAGTGTTAGTTTAAGCTTGAATGGAATAGAATTGTTGTGAAGATTTTAAGTTTGCTGAGTTTTCGTGTGATGTATTAGTTAATGACTTTTAGAGAGAAAAAATATGGAATATTGAAAGTTTTCATTTATGGTGATTTGGGAAGTAGGTAGGTCAAACATTGGCTGATGTGGGTGGGGCATTCATCAATGTACAAGCGCACTCCTTCGAGAGATAATTCAACCATGGAGGACATGGAAGAAAATCCAGGTATGCCCCATTTTATTGAACTTTTACTGATTTATTTCAGGTTATAATCTCCGTCCACTGAAACTATCGTGCCATCTTTCCAACGTAATCGTTTTAGGATTTCATTATTCAGAACAATTGGCAATTCATGCATTCTTAAGAGAGAATAGCTATGCCAGTTGCTATTGTCTTTATTATTGATAATTTGTAATTGAATGCAATTCTGAAAATGGTAGTAGAAAAGATGGCTTGGGTTTGTGATGTAATGAAAATTTTGTTAGGTCTTCACTCTAGGCGATTATTAACCATGCTGTTTTAAATGCCTGATAGATCTTTTAGAAAATGGCTTGGATAAAGGAACCTCAAGTCCTTCATGGAAGCTTTCTCTGCCGCATGTACTTGTGGCAACCATTTCTTCGTTCCTTTTTGGATACCATCTCGGGTTTGTGCTTTCCTAGTTTCTCCTTCTCTGTCACTATATCATTCTTTGTTTTAATCTATAATCTTTTCAAAATTTAAATTTTGATCTTTTATTTCTCTTTTTGCATTCTATTTCAGAGTTGTTAATGAACCACTTGAGTTCATTTCTAGAGATCTTGGCTTCCGTGGAAATACAATGGCGGAAGGTGACAAAGAATATTCTAAAACCATGCTTTATTTCATTTTCTATTGTAAATTTCCCATGAAAAGAATTGATTTTCTCTTTCTTCCCTTTCATATGAAGGTCTGGTGGTGAGCATATGTCTTGGTGGTGCCTTGATTGGATGTCTACTGAGTGGTTGGATTGCTGATGGGGTGGGGCGTCGCAGGGCTTTCCAGATGTGTGCTCTGCCAATGATAATTGGTGCTTCTATGAGGTTATACTTCCATTACCGATATAATATCTTTTGATTCATTTTGTTTTTTCTCGTGAAATAAATGGAAGTATTCTTTGCACTTTATTCTACCATTTTGTCGGTTTCAATAGTTTTTCTCAAGGTTTGGTAGAGTATATGTAAAATGCATGGTTGTGTTTCAACTCTAATTAGCTATTGATCTAGCTGTTACTCTAGCTTTTCCTCTTGTAATAGTTAGTTAGTTTTGGGCTGCAGCTTCTTCTAGAAGCTTCCCATTCCGTGTACTTCTAAGTAATGCTTCTCGTTTTAGAACAGTAGCTTTTCATAACAGAATAACAGAATTTCTTACATTCATAAATTCTCTCTCATTTTCTTCTCTTTTAAGAATTCTACAAGGTTTATTTGCTGGCTACTGTGGAAACATAGAATATTTTATTACTCATCTTTGTGTCTTTTAATGTGATGACATATGAACATCTTTAACCACTTTCCTCCCAATCCCAAATGTACCTCATTGGCATCTTGTGGTTTCCATGTGGCCTTTTCACCCATTATGATATTTTCACGTTCCTTGTTGGTTCTAGAAAAGGAAAAATAAAAAAAAAAAACACAGGCCTTTCTTCCTTTGTATATTGCATGCATATCCTGTCAATAGAATTACGTAGCAGAGCTTATTACCATTTTTATGAATTTTTAAATTACAGGTGGGAAGGGTGAGCAATAAGCTGACCTTAGTTTTGATTTTAGGCCCCCTAGGTTTAGATTCCTTGCTATTATGCATAAATCACTACAGTTGGTCTGTTTTTCAAGATACTTCCACGGAAATATCTGACTGCTATGTGTACTTCACTTTGGTCAAATGACAGTTTTTACCTTTCTGTTTTCTAATATAAGTTCTTATGACTAATTTCTCATTGGAAAACCGTGCATTTTCAGTGCTGCAACAAACAACTTGTTTGGCATGCTTGTGGGAAGGTTGTTTGTTGGGACTGGCCTGGGTCTGGGCCCTCCTGTTGCCGCTCTGTATGTGACAGAGGTATGTAAATAATTGCACCTGTCCCATTGACTAGGCTGAAAATGAACTTCACATGATCATTCTCTTGCATGGCAGGTTTCTCCTGCTTTCGTGCGGGGCACCTATGGAGCCTTCATCCAGATTGCAACATGCCTTGGTCTAATGGGAGCTTTATTTATTGGAATCCCTGTCAAAGAAATATCTGGATGGTATCATATGAATCTGAATTTATGCCATGATGTTATGTATTATTTATTCATGATGTTTTAAAATTCAATCTGAACTTTTTCACATAGGTGGCGGGTTTGTTTTTGGGTATCCACCATTCCAGCTGCTATACTTGCCGCAGCTATGGTGTACTGCGCAGAGAGTCCGCATTGGTTATACAAGGTTGGCATCTAGTCTAATATTGTTTCATATTAGATATTATCTCATATCGTCTTCACATTTGTAACTTATTGTTTCTATATTTGTTTGAGTCCCATGATATCTCATTGTTAATGATGCTAACTAATAGTTTGTTGAAGATCCTTTCTTTTCATGTCACAATTTAGTGCAAGTAGTATCAAGTATAACAAAAGAATACGCCAGAATGTGTAAGGCCTAGATGATTATATGCATATTCTGATTAGTCTGCTAAAACAATGAGGAACCTTCAAGTCCTAGCATTAATAGCTCTTGAACACTTCTTTTCATGTCCTTTCTTCCCCATCTAATTGAAGACTCTAGGAGTGCTTATCCCTATATCTCATTGATTTCTGATCCTTTACTTAATCTTTTCTGATCATTTACTTAATCCTTGATTATTCCTCTTTGTTGTGGTATAGCAAGGAAGACATGCTGAAGCAGAAGCTGAGTTTGAGAGGCTTCTGGGTGCATCGGAAGCAAAATTTGCAATGTCAGAGTTATCCAAGGTAGATAGAGGGGATGATACTGATACTGTGAAGCTGTCAGAATTGCTTCATGGTCGTCATGCTAAAGGTATATATTTTTCCTGGTTTGTCCCTGGCATAGGTGTTAATGTATTTAGCATTGTTGTTATCTTGTCACCGGTTTCCTTAGGTTTCCAAAGTTATTTTTTATTCACGAGTTCGTTTTGCAGTTGTTTTTATTGGATCAACCCTATTTGCTTTACAACAGCTATCTGGTATAAATGCTGTGTTTTATTTCTCTTCCACTGTTTTTAAAAGAGCCGGAGTGCCATCCGACATTGCAAATGTCTGCATAGGAATCGTTAATTTAGCAGGTACTGCCTCTGCTATCTTTTGGTTGCCAGGTTACAGATCTAAAGTTAATGTGTTATTCTATTGTCTAATACTATTTTACCCCTCTACTTTCCTCAGGATCTATCATTTCAATGGGTTTGATGGATAAGCTTGGAAGGAAGGTTCTACTTTTCTGGAGTTTCTTTGGCATGGTAAATTATGCAGAGATGTTCTATTATTTTTTTTCTTTAATATCTCAGTTGTAGCATATCCTTATAGGTTGCTTGCTTATCATGCTCGTGAAAATATGGGAGTGCTGTGGTAGTTATACTATTTTAAATCTTGACTTGGTGTTTGTGGTAATGAAGAAAGAGATGATGCTTGGAATATTAACTAGTGCAAGTGCTGAGTGTTACAAAATGGGGATATTATTTTTGTTTTGTTATGGTGTTTGCATTGTTTTTGATAAATGATAAAGTTTGCTCTTAACCAGGAAGTTGTTTGTTGTTTTTTTACTGCATAGGCAATAGCAATGGTCCTTCAATCCACAGGAGCAACTTCACTGGTATCAAACGTGGGAGCTCAGTACTTTTCTGTTGGTGGCATGTTAATGTGAGTACGCAACTCTGATTCTATGAATATGGATGGATTTTGATAGATGCATCTATAATACGAATTATGAATTAATTTAAAATAAGGTTTCTTCTTGTGATCTTAACGTCATGGGTTATCTTTCAGAAGAAAATTATTTAAGATATCTTTTATTGAAAAAAATCAACGAGGCAGTCAAACTCATGTAAACAAGTGAGAAGTGTAAAGGTGATAATGTGCTTGTAATTGAACTTCTTTAGAACCAGCTTCCCTATGAGTACCTCCAGCAGCATATTTTAGTATTGATATCATTGTCAGAGAAATCATGGCACTCTCTCTGCCTCTATAATTAACAATGTCTAGTGGTAATTATCAATCAGCCAAATTCATCAAGCATGATTTTATAAGAGCATCCTCTTATTAAGTATTATGTCTTTGTATACATGACAATTGAGGATGAAATGATAATAAATTAAAACTTCTGCATCCAATTATGAACATTTAATTTATATTTCTTTCATGCAGGTTTGTCTTCACATTTGCTCTTGGCGCTGGCCCAGTTCCAGGTCTCCTTCTACCAGAGATCTTCCCTGGTCGAATAAGAGCCAAAGCCATGGCAGTCTGTATGTCAGTGCATTGGGTAATTTTCTTCTTCCGTTTCCTATTATAAATGGCATCAGCTTGACAAGTTCTACTCTACGGTTTTGATATTTGATTCTACAATGTTGTTGGATGGCTAAAGCAAGAAAATGAAGCCTACTAAAATTCCCTTCTTCTTTGCAAACTACTGAAACTGTTATCATTTTCTGTTCTCATTAGATAGATTAATGGTTCTTTACAGGTGATAAATTTCTTTGTTGGACTACTCTTCTTGCGTTTGCTGGAGAAAGTTGGTCCACAGCTGCTTTACTCCATGTTTGCTGCCTTTTGCATCATGGCAGTAATTTTTGTGAAAAGAAACGTGGTGGAAACCAAAGGGAAGTCACTTCATGAAATTGAGATTGCACTTCTTCCCCAAGACTAGAAAAGCTTTTTCTGAATCTCTATTCACTGATTGCTCTAATTTCGCATAGTTTCAGCTTGAGCAGATTGTGTTTCATCTATTTTGATTGACCTTAACAATACAAGGGGAAGCTCAAGGCCAGAAACTATGCATTTCTTGCTGCAACATTAGTACGAAGAGTTTTAGGTATTATGGCTAGCTTTGATGTATTAGGTACTATTAGCAGCTTACAATTACTATACCATTCTGTTGTTCTTGAGGCTTGTGATTCTCTGATTTGGCATCCACGTAAAAGGGGACATAATTCATCGAAAGGGGATCTATATATCACATAATGTCCATAAATGTACGATTGTATGTAATATCACATGTTGTGTCTGTACTGCATGTGACAATATTTTTAATAGCTTGAATTGTTCCACTCTTGCAGTAGCTTTGAACCTGGTTTTGGACCTTGCCATTTGCTTTCTGTTCATGTTGAACGAATAAGCGAGTTTGACTTGAACTATATATATATACAAAAAAGAGAAATACATGAGAGAAAACTTTAATACGCATTTAATCAGACAATTATTTATAAAATGCGAAAAGAGAAATATTTGAGAGACAATTTTGATACTCATGTTACTAGACAATTACTTATAAAATGCGAGAAAAAAAAAAAGAAAAGAAGATGAACAAATGAGTTTGAACTTGAACTATATGTATTGAAAAGAGAAATATTTAGGAAACAACTCTGCTACGTATGTAATTAGACAATTACTTGTAAAATGTGAAGAGAGAAATATTATTTGAGAGACAATTTTAATACTTAGATAATCAGACAATTATTTATAAAATGTGAAGAAAAAAGAAAAAATAAAAAAAATAATAAAAAAAATATGTAAATATATATGTTTAATGAGTTAATAGACTAGTTCACAATTATTTGTAAGATGTGAAGAAAAAAGAAAAAAAAATTAATAAAAGAAATATATAAATATATATGTTTTATAAGTTAATAGACTAGTTATGTTTTATGAGTTAATAGACTAGTTGACTGTGTATTGAAATTGATCGGATAGTATTGCTCTACCGATAACATATTTATTGGTGAAATTAGTTTAACTTTTTTATACATTTTAAATAAGCTAATTTGCCCGTCACTAATTATTTAAGAACCCACTTTTTTGATAAAATAATTCCATCATTTCGATAGGTTTCGAACTTGTCATCATTTTATCCTTTGATTTAAACTAAGGTAGCTTAAACACTACAGAGACATGATCAAATATCAACCCTTTGGAATAAATTCATTCAGTCATGATTGATGATATTTCTTGGTCTAAAATTTAGCCTTCTTTTGCTCTCGAATCTTGAATGTGTAAAAATATGTGAAGAAAAAGAAAAATAATGATGCAAGAAAGAAGACAAATGACACAAGCACGTTGATGAAGATGGGGTTGTAAGGATCTCTTGTCTCTCTCACCGGTTGCACAAATTTGTCGCTTTATCATGGTAAAGTAACATTCTAATGTGCTTATTTTTCAATAATTTATCCTTTGTTCACAATTCTTTCCAATTTTTTTTTTAAAAGAATCCAATCGGTAGATTTCAAAAGAAAAATATTTGATAGACGACTGTAATATACAAATAATTAGTTATAAAATATAAAGAGAAAAAAATATGTATATATACTATAAATTAATTGATTTGCGTATTGCAGTTGACTACAAAATAAAGTTGATTTCAAAATAATAATAAACGAATAAAATAGTAAATACAAATAGAACTTGGTGCCAAGAATGTGATGCTACTTGAATTCATTTCTTTTATACACATTGATTAACAATAAAACAGAATTCAAGGTGCATCATATCCTTCAAGTTCAAGCTACAGATAAACCAGAACCACTTGTGGTGATATTCATAGTGCTAAAATCTTCCAAATCAGGATCAGAACCCTGGTCTTGTCCATTTCTAGTCGAAGGAACCCTCAACTCAGAAATTGGAACAGGAAGAGGCTCTTCACTAAAGTACTTATCCTGAAGTAACTCCATTGCTGTGGCTCTCTTAGTAGGATCATAACAAACAAGTCTTTTGATTAAGGAAACTTCATCACTAGAACAATTGGGCATGCATGCTTCAAGACTAGTAGGATTTTCCACCTTACCAATTGAGATTGATCCATAATCTGGAAGTTTGGAACAACCAGGCCAAGTTTCCTCATTGATGTCCCCCAAAACACTTATAATTCTACTAAGCTGGTCTATGTCACCTGTCCCAGGAAACAAGGGCTTCATTGTTAAAATTTGAGCAAAGACACAACCTAGTGACCACAAATCAACCTCAAAACCATAGTCTATGGATCCATACAGTAGTTCAGGAGCTCGAAACCACCGATTTCCAACACATGGTGTGAGAGAACCAAGTTCAATACCTCCCACCTCCTCTGCCTCAAATGTAAATGAACCCTTATCAAGATCATCATCTACGTCACTCGTTGTGCATGTTGCAAGACATGAAGTGTTTCCATCATGGATGTTTGTATCCTTATCAGTGTCATATGAGTAGCTCTTGGTTTTCATCTCATCCAAAACTCTAAAATACTCTTCATGACTCACTGTTCCCTGATCTGGATTTGCATATCCAGTTTGGTTTAAGTCATCTAATTGGGATATAGCTTCAGCATGTTCGAGTGAGCTTTCACTATTTGAAACATCATCTTCATATTGTGGTGGGTTATCTTCAGGAGCATCATATCCAGATTCCACAAGCATCCTTGCCTGAAAAAAGTGTTCAAATTAAAGATTAATATACCAGGAAACACAAAATGCAAAAAAGAAACTTACAATACACTATCATCCAATCTTAAAAGAAAAAACAAATCCTTATTCGCACATCCCTTTGAACTTAATAAGAATCCAATACACTATCATCCAATTACAAAAACAAATTGTTATGCATCATAACTTTGTTGACTTTGGCATTATTTGGATCAAATTTTCCATAACACTTACAATAAAACAAAAAAATAAAAATAAATTGAGTTTTTCTTGTAAGCTAAAATCCCATGCCATTTTCACTTTAGAAAAATGTTGATGAAAAAGCTTCTATAAAAAATTAAGTACATATAATTTGATTTTCACTTATTTGAATTCATTTTATCCTTCCATTTTAATTTCCTAAGAGCTTAAACTTTTCCATAATAACTATCATAAAAGTTATACCTAAAATGATTTTGAATTCGTTGAGAATGTAAAAATCTTTCTAACAATCCTTCACATTCCTTCTTCCTCAATCCAAATTTAGATTTAACAACAAAACCTAAAATGATCTATACTTGCAACCATGGGTTGAAGCCAATGCCACAGAACTTTAACCAAATCACCCATGATTACTAATTAACCTTAAACCAAATCACACATCACATAATCAAATCAAAAAAAGAGAAAAACAAAAAAGTTAGTCCCTTAACGATCAAGTAACCAACACACTCATAAAAAGCTAAATAAAAAACCAAACTTTGATTCAAAAACTGAACCCCCATTAAGCTAAAAAACCAAACTTTGATTCAAAAACTGAACCCCATTAAGTTAAAAAACCAAACTTTGATTCAAAAAGTGAACCCCATTAAGATAAAAAACCAAACTTTGAATAAAAAATTGACCCCCATTAACTTAAACCTGTCCAAAATCTGTTAATTTAAGAACCCCATCATCTGAAACCAAAAAATTCTCAATCTTCAAGTCTCTATGCACGATCATGTTCTTATGACACTCATCAACAGCACTCAAAGTCTGCATCATCCACCTCTTCAACTCTCCACCACCACCACCTTCTCCGATCACCGCCGCAAGGTCACTACCCAGAAACTCGAGAACGAGAACCGCGTCTTCATCCTCACGCCAGAAGAACTCATGCATCAAAACCACGTTCTGAGACCCTTTCAGAACCCGAAGCGCGTCGATTTCACGCGACGCGTATTGCGCGTCGTGGAACGCTTTCAGCGCCACCGTGACGCCGTCGGAGTGGCGGCGGCCGCGGTAGACGGTGGAGGAGGAACCCGACCCGACCCGTGAGAGAATTGAGTACTTTGCGGTTATCTCGGAGCGAGTTTCGATGCTCCAACTCGGATTCATCGATTCAATAGAAATGAAAAAGAAAATAAAAATCAGATTTTTGAGTTTTCTGAAGAAAAAGTGTTGACAATGGACACTGCAAGAATGTTTGTTTCCTTTGGTCTGGTTTTTTAGCTTTTCTTTTCACACTTTTTTTTTTGTTATTTTTTTAAAATAAATAAACTATCAATGTCCATGAATTATTTATTATCTATTTTTTAAATAGTTTTTTATGTTATTATAATTGAAATTTATGTAAATAATTTTTAAAGAATTAAAAATTTATTAATTTGGAGTTATATTAAGTATTAAAAGATAGTTTAATATTGGAGATGTTAGGAAGAATATATATATATATATATATATATATATATATATATATATTCTTGATGATAATTTAATAATTTACTACCCTTTGAACATTAATTAATAAAATCTAGAAGAATATTACTAATATTTCTGAGTTAAAAATGTAGTAGTTTGTGATTTTTTTAAGAAAGTAACGTTGAAAACATGCTATTTTATTAAATAGTATTTTATTAATTTTTATTAAATTGATGCAAGTTGATGATTAATAGTTGATTGATGATTGTTTGGTATATGTCAAAGGTATAGTATTTCAAGTTTAGAAGCAATATAAATGGTACATACAAATATACACATAAAAAATAAAAAATAACATAATTGAGTAAGTGAAATGGATGGTGTTGTTTGAAAAAGGGAAAAAAATGGAGATGGTGTTATAAACAAATTAGTTATTTTTTTTTTCTATATGAGAATATAACTGAAAAAAAAAATTAATGTTTAAAGGGTTAAACAAAAATTGATGGCGTTGTCAATTTTGTCATCCAAATTATAGTTTATTTATTTCTAATGTTTAGTTATTTTTATAGTGTTGAATTTTCATATTTGATTATTTCAATATAATGGTTTTTACTAATAGTTATCTTTTTTGTAAAAGACACCTCATTGATTGATAGTAACAAGACATTTATCCTCTCTCATGTATTAAAAAATATCAACATGTTCATTAGATTATGATACTTTAAACTCTTAACTTCTTTTTAATTTGGATCATTAAACAATAAATTACATTACATGAAACTATAATCCCATGTCGAATGTAGCAGCAATATTTATGTACAAGACTTGATCATGTCATCAATGGCATATAATTCACTCTTACAGTCTAGAGTGATGAAATACAACCACTTTAATTTTATTATTGCGTCTTAAGATGTGTTTGAAAAAATATGATAACGATTCAAGTTTTTTTAATCCATTAATATATATAATAAAAAATTTAGATAAAGTCTTATTTTTATTATTCTTGTGTTGGAATTAGTGTTTTATTGTGATAATTTATTTATAATATTGGAGTCTACGCGATATAATGATATACTATAACATTCTCTTAAAGTTAGACATTATATTAATATATCATATATCGTGACATCAACGCAATTAAAATGAAAAAAAAGTCTAATTATTAACTAAAGATTAATAATAAATCACATTTATTTGATCTAAATTATGAAGATATAACATTACTAACACGTCCTTTCTTAATCTATATATATTTTCAACTAAATTAAATTTGAATTATTTCATCTTCCTTATAACATTACTCCCCTCAAGTATCCAGGCAAATATTATTTTTTTTATAAATATACTCCTCACTTCATTGAGATTAGTCTAATGCACCTTTCATAGAATGTTTTGTACCAAATCAAAGCTAATATTTCCCTTACATCATAAATTATGTTCCTGCCAGATCTTGGAGAGAACACCATCCAATGTAAGTTTGATGATTAAGATTATCAAGATAAAATTTTAATTGTAATGAAAAACAGTAATTAAATTTTTTCCAATACATATTCTTCTCTCTCATTAGAATGCATGTAATGACACAACAACATATACTTCTCTCTCATTAGAATGCATGTAATGACACAACAACATATACTTCTCTCTCATTGTTATTTATGACACAACAACATCATGTAATTAATGGCAATTGCATCAATGAGAGGGTCCTTAGAAGGTTGCTAGCACATCAGCACGTGTGACATAATTGATTATTCTTCTCTCCAATGAATCCAACATATCACATGATGTGATGATGGGCTCCTCAAGCTTGTAGCAAGCAACTAGTGATTGCCAAAATGCCACACTTGCTTTCAAATTCATGAAAAAGAATCAGTCATTACATAGCAATCACTTCAAGAAGAAGGAGTAATAAGAGGTTAGCATTATTATTGTGAAAAGAAATATTAAAATAAGTTGATTGGAGAACTTCTGGTACATAACTTTACATGTTGATAGTTGTTGTTGCCATGTGATATGAATCTTGGAATACTCTTTAATCATATAATTCAATTCATGCAGCTATGTTATATTTGTTTGAATATGAAAACATATATTGATTCTAATTTCTAACCTAATTAATTAGGTTGTTCAACTATTTTATATTTTGGGTTTTGGTTTTTCTAATTTTTTTATAAATTTATAGTCTTTTATTTATTTTTTATTCACAATTTTAATCTTTTCAATTATATTGAATATGTTAAGTGTTGACTTGATTACACAGGAAAAAATTTCTGTTATATTTATTTTGTAAACTAATACTTTGATATATAATCCAAGTCATAAAGTCATAGTGCACATGAAAAATTTTCAATTCATGCAATTACTACAAAGGGTGGAATTGAAAAGTACTTATCAATTGAATAATCAGTTAAGAGTTCAATTTTCATTCTTGTAAAGTTTACTTAAACAATTAACCATAAAGTCATTTTTTTTAAAGAGTGAAGAACTTTTGACACTAAAGTAAGATATATATTTGAATTGAATTCTTCTAAAAAAAAAATATGCATGGAATGGAAGAACTAAATATTAAAATGAAGATCAATGTTTGGTGTATATAGCTGGTTCATCCACACCTTTGTGGTATATTTGATTAGGAAAAAAATGAAAATATGGATAATAAGGTATTTTTTTTTGTTTGGTTGAAGAAAAAAATATAAGGAAAACTTGGTTTATAAAAACAAAAATTTGAAATTTTCTTTCTTTTCATTTTCCTTCCAATTTAAATTTTAAAATTTTCTTTCCTCTTTTATTTATTTTTTTGTCGTTCCAAAATTAATTTTAAACTTTGGGCTCTCTCAAGCAAGCCAGGCACATGCTTCAAACTGTTTAACCAAAAAAAAAATAGAAATAAGAAACTCAATTCGAAATATGAACCAAAAACAGATAAAATATATTTTAAATTTAAAAGTTACAATTGCATGGCAAAATGGATCAATCAATTTAAAAGTTACAAACTGATTTTCTTGAATCTTTCAAACAAATTCAAATTTTATGAATGAAAAAAATAAAGAAACTTTACTAAAAATATCTCTAACTATTTTGCAACTATAAAGGAGATTAATGATTGATAAAATCCATGAATATTTCATAATTAAAATATTGTAAGAAAAATAATAATTTGCATAATATTTAAACTTTAGTATTTAAATTACAATAATACCTGCTTTGATCTCTTTTTCTAAAGACAAAAGAATAATAAATTACATTAAACAATAATAATAATTTACATTAATCTAACTTATGAAATTTGTAATACCAAGTCACACACTTATTTTTTTAAGTATTAATAGCAAGTTCTATTATAAACTTTAAGCACGGAAGACAGATAGTGACACATCTGTGATGAAATCTTACTTTCAAAGATTTTCTCAAGACATTTTCCCCTCATTTTCTGATCTGTGTAGAGAGGCTATTAGGAGCAAATACGTCCAGTTTCTATTAGAAAAGTTTTCACGTCTAGAATCCTTAGTAATTTTATTTTTTCGGTAACCATTGATATAAAACTTCATAAGATTGATAGGAACTTCCTAAGTCCTTGTTTGAGGTTTCAGAAAATGACAAAAGCATTTGCTGAATTGATTCTTAAACTATGGATGACAAGGAAATACTAAAATATACTATGATAATCCGATAAAAAAAAAATACATGAATATAAAAGATAAACCACATTCTTTGTTCCAGAGCATATAAGTGGAAGATAACTTTCATCTTAAAAGTCGATTTTTAAGATTAAGTTAGACTCGTAACTTACTTTTCTGATATGTTATCATAGCATACCCGTTATTTAGTTTCCACACTTGAGATAACCAGTCTTCGGCGTGAAGGGTGAGTATGTGTTGGACCAGTCCTCAACATAAGGGGGTGAATGTGTGCTGAAAATTCTACATTGCTAAGAAATATGATGTGTTAAATGTATACAAGTTAGGTTTATAACCTATATTTCTAATATCCTCCCAAATATTAATGTTTCTCTTAATAAGAGAATTCAAGCATGTAATCTTTCTTACCGTTAATCTAACTTTATAAAGATATAATGAGATACATTTTAAGTCAATCTGAGAGATAAATAGATGTTAAACCAATCCTTAACATGAATGGTAGATGTCTGTCAGAGATTTTACATCGCTATGTATATAAGTTACATTCGTAACCCATATTTCTAATATCTTTTCAAATTATTATTAGCTTCTCACTTAAAATGTATCCGAATATGTGTTTTTAAGGGACAACTAGTTATAAATTTGACTAACAAAGAGTTATAAGGTTAGTTTAATGATAAGAAAGACTACATGTTCGAATTCTCTTGTTAAAAAAAAATTAATATTTGGTAGGACAATTTTTATTATTATTTTATAAATCAAACAAAAAGTCAAGTTGCTTTCGAGTCCACACATACAGCTTTTTGTTCTTTCAGCTAGTTTACTGATCATGTTGTTTTTTGGTGTTTACCTCTGTACCCTATTTTACCAAAATCACACATAATAAATGATGTGCCTTTTCAAAATGATGTCCCCCACATTGTTAATTTATGACACACCAACATCATACAATGACCATTGCATCAATCTGATGAGGTTGAGTGGGGTCCTTAGAGAAATTGTTGGCACATGAGACATAACTCCCTCAAGGTGTCACAGGCCCTACAGCAATGAAGAAAAGTGGTCACGTGGCCTCCTTGAAGAGGTAACCACCACAAGTCATTGCCAAAAGCCCACACTTACCTTTCTACCACCCTTTCAAAATCATCAAAAAAAACAGGCTTTGCAGTACTGCAAGAGATTCAAAGAGGGATACTCCTTCAAAAAATGTCTTTGTTATCATTTTACTTCTACTAACTAAAGTAGCACACTACTGCTATCAGTAATGACACTCAGACTCAATAATCATAGCAACCAACACATGAAATGCAGAACCAACTGCATTCTCAGAAGTCAGAACAAAAAAATTATCTCTTCTTTTTATAAATAAACCACTGTTTTTGTCATGAAGGTGTGTAGAACTATTAAATTAGTCCTTGAAATTAAGAACATTTTAAATAAGTCCTGGCATTGATCCAAAATTAAAAAACTAGGTGATAATATTAACATATATTTGAGAATTAATATAATACTAGTAATTTGTTAAGCTTAGAGACTTGAATAAACTAAATGCAAAAATTATAAACCAACTGAAGATTTTCTTTTATTATTCTAAAGCAAAATGTCAAGGATTGAGAAATTGTTCAGTTCTCTAAGTTAGTAGTGGTAGAGTTCGTTAGAAATTTGATATTGGACCACCCATTTGAATAATCTCCATACTCGAAAAATTCATTCCTGGACATAAGATATATTAGAAATCCTAAAGATGTGTTGGAATGCGTAAGATGTATTAGAAATCCTAAAGATGTGTTGGAATGCGTAAGATGTATTAGAAATCCTAAAGATGTGTTAGAATCCCACATCGCTTGTAACCCACAAAATGGTGAACAATCCTCACCTTACAAGCCGGTTTTGTAGAATTGAATTAGACTTATAACTTACATTTCTAATTTAACCACTTTTATTTTTCTCATGTGAGATTTTGGAATGCAGCAGAGGAATCATTATAAATCTCCTGAAAATTTTAAAGGGGCATGAAGCATTTCAAGAAGAAAAAAAAATAGGGGTTCCCTTGGCTTAATGAATTGGTAATATATAATAAATAATCACACACTTAAGTAACAACTGATGAGAGAATGAAAAATTCCCTTCAGTGTCTAATAGGTTCTTGTAAAGTGAAAACAACTAGATATTACTATCTTACACCTGTTACAAAATACAAACATAAAGATACATCTAGATATGGGATCAGACATGTCAGGGTTTCCACACTAAGACCTTGAAGCTTTTTGCAAAATACCATCCATATCAAGAGTAAGTCACGGTGCAATTGATGTGTATTAAGCAGCAGAGGAATCATTATAAATCTCCTGAAAATTTTAAAGGGGCATGAAGCATTTCAAGAAGAAAAAAAAATAGGGGTTCCCTTGGCTTAATGAATTGGTAATATATAATAAATAATCACACACTTAAGTAACAACTGATGAGAGAATGAAAAATTCCCTTCAGTGTCTAATAGGTTCTTGTAAAGTGAAAACAACTAGATATTACTATCTTACACCTGTTACAAAATACAAACATAAAGATACATCTAGATATGGGATCAGACATGTCAGGGTTTCCACACTAAGACCTTGAAGCTTTTTGCAAAATACCATCCATATCAAGAGTAAGTCACGGTGCAATTGATGTGTATTAAGCAGCAGAGGAATCATTATAAATCTCCTGAAAATTTTAAAGGGGCATGAAGCATTTCAAGAAGAAAAAAAAATAGGGGTTCCCTTGGCTTAATGAATTGGTAATATATAATAAATAATCACACACTTAAGTAACAACTGATGAGAGAATGAAAAATTCCCTTCAGTGTCTAATAGGTTCTTGTAAAGTGAAAACAACTAGATATTACTATCTTACACCTGTTACAAAATACAAACATAAAGATACATCTAGATATGGGATCAGACATGTCAGGGTTTCCACACTAAGACCTTGAAGCTTTTTGCAAAATACCATCCATATCAAGAGTAAGTCACGGTGCAATTGATGTGTATTAAGCAGCACAGCCTCCACACACAATACTTCTGTGAGAATGTAAAGTACAAGTTAGTATATAGTCAGATAATGTCATTAGTGTACATAAAGAGTTTAATTACTGCCATGACACTGCAAAACTTTTTACAAGTTTATCTAAGCTGAATTTATGGTTAATATAACTTTTAAAATATTTATATAAAAGTCAACTTGTTGGAAATTTCACGTCGCCCAGAGATATGACCTGTTGCATGTATATAAGTGGGAAACAATCCTCACCTTACAAACCAGTTTTGTAGGGTTGAGTTAACCCCATAACCCATATTTCTAACATGTATGGTATAACTCAGTATAACCTCAATCCATCGGTACTTGAGATGGTATAACTCCGGTAAAAACCTCACATCAATATTTCACACAACATAGTGATTTATATGTTAATATAACTTTTAAGATATTTACATTAAAGTCAACAAATATACCATGTATAATGGTTTATGATTGAATGACTATGTAAAAAGACACTTTATGATAAATTATGTTCTTTTCCAATGAAGCTTTGACTCAAGGACATTAAAACATTCCCAGTTGAGGTTCAATTTAAGCAGCTTTACTTTCAAAACTCAGTCATGACATGAGACATTCCCAGTTGAGACTCTATTCAATGCTATTCCAGCACCATGGTCTTTTGTGCAGTATTTTTCTTTTCTTTTTTTGGGTACCAGAACCTGTTTAACTTTGAGCAATCATCAATATCCCAATGCATAAGTAGCAACATCACCTAGCCTAGCAATTTCACATCCTCATTAGGAAAGTCTCCTTAAAGTACACACTATCCTATCATCAATCTCATGCACCAAATTCTCTGCAAAAAGTCAATAATATTAAGTATCTTCCAAAATATAGGAGCAAAGCACTTACACAAATGAGCAACCAGATCTTCTAGGCCTTTTCTTCCTTGCCATTTCTTTCCTCCTTGGAGGTTGGAGAACAACCTTAATTGCAGTATCAAACACAGCTTTGACATTCTAAGTCATAAAAATACAACTTTATCAAATTCTAAATCATGTATAATAAATTTGTTAGACTTTAACAACACATACCTTAAAAGTCATGATAACAGTAACATCTGAATGATAAAAAGTGTAATTCTTTTCCCCTTTAACACTAAGAATGCATAGAAATTAAACTCTCATAAAATTTAGACTCATTACCTGCTGAGTCTTGGAACTGCACTCAATGTAAGCTGCTGCACCTATTTGTTTCCTCAGATCTTCCCCCTATTAGCAATGTGCCATGATTGATAAATGGTATCATTTTGTTTACTTTCATACTTAATGATACATAAAAGTTTTTCATGCATAAACAAAGATAATGTAAAGAATATAAACCTCAGCAGATGATATCACATTAGATCCCATGTGATCAGCTAAATAACCCCGGTCTTCACGAAGATCTAAAATCAATAATTCAATAGTTTGTGTCATTAACTTCTTCCCTCAATTCAGTTAGATAATAAACTTAAAAAACTACAAAATTTTGTACATGCTGCTACTGCTACTTACCTAACTTTGTACCAACAAGAACAATTGGAACATTAGGTGCAAATCTACGCAATTCTGGCATCCACTGAAAGAGAAAAGAAAGAAAGCAGAAATGAATTATGAGGGCATAAATGCAGAAGTTTAAGTGCACATAAATGCTATTGAAAATTGTCCATTATTGATAACTCCCAATAGGCTAATACTACAATGAAAACATGCAAGTTACATAGTAAAGCAACATAAGGGCCTAAACAAGAATATTACAGCTACAAAGACTTAGGCTTTGTAGGAATATCAAATATGGAAAGAGAAAATTAGAGTATTGAGACAAAGAAGAATTTGTTTCCATATCTAACTCTTGTTCACAACACTTTTTTTTTTTTAAATTCTTTGAAATGACCCTTGGCCTTAACTAATGTTAAATATGAAAATTTTCCTCATAACTCTTTTGCTTCATAAAATAATAATAGCAGTATAATAACTATGAAATATAAACTAACAGTTCAAGTGTTTATAGTATTGTTTGAATATCATAACTTTCAATTAATGTTAGACAGCTTACATTATAAAATAATGATAATAATGTAGCCATTTAATTTAATATTTTTCCTTTTTGGATCAGATTGAACCGTTTGTTCCTTTCCACTTTAATTTTCTTGGGTGACTTTCTTTTTCATCTCTTAAAGTAGCCATCAATAGCCAAAAGTCAAGAAAGGCATAGTTGCAAAAATCAACCAAAACATTAACCTTCATTCAAGCTCCTTTCAACCAAACACTCTCAATTATTCAACTTGATTTCTCTGGCCTGTAATCTTACTTAAATGTTGAACCTGTTAATATATTTGGTGCATTTTCATCATCATTTCAAACAGCTTATAAGAGATACTTTTAACATCTCAAAAATCAAATTTCACCCTTTAACATTTGTAACAAAATACTAAATAAATATTGCAAACATTTTTCAAAAGAACACAGTGTAGAGAAAATGTTTTTTCACCAAAAACTTGTTTTTCTTCCCTATTTTCCTTTCATCCCATCTTATCCCCAAATCCAATGAAGCTTAAAAAATACTCACAATCTAAAATCTTGAATCCAAAATAAAATTATTATAAAAAGTGAGAGAGAGAAAGAGAAAAGGCAAAAGATAGAGATGAACCTTCTTGAGAACATTTTCATAGCTAGCTCTGCTAATGAGTGAGAATGCTAAGACAAAAATGTCTGCTCCTCTATAGCTCAGTGGCCTCAACCTGCTATAGTCTTCTTGACCTTTAAAACAGTGAATAAAAAAGTTAAAGAACAATGAACAACCAAAAAACAGCTTTTGGAGCATAAAAGCTCAAGTGAGAAGAGAAGCTCCTAGTACCTGCTGTATCCCATAGCCCCAAATTGACAACGTTTCCATCCACAGCTACATTAGCACTAAAGTTATCAAACACTGTTGGTATGTAATCCTGCAACACAAAAACAAAAAACAGAAAATGAAAAAAAAAAAAAAAAAGACTACTGAGCTAGATGATAAAAAGAGAAGGGTTTCATTCATCACCCACATTTGAATCTTAGAAAACTCAAAACAAAGATAATGAAACCACATCAACACATTGGAACATGACCACAAGTACTAATACAGTGTTTCACATTAAACCTGGGTATTATTCAGAACCCCCCCAAAAAAAAGTTCATCTTGTTCAAACAGTGTGAATTTGAATAGAAAAAAACACCATTTAGATAAAATGATTCCAAAGTCCAAACTTCAAAATGATAAGAAAACATGGGAACTTAATGGATAAAAAAAACATCTTTGATATATGGGGTATGATTTTTTTGTGTGACTTACGGTGGGGAACTTGTTACTGGTGTAGCAAATGAGCATGCAGGTTTTCCCAACAGCTCCATCTCCAACAGTGACACATTTAATGAACTTTGAAGCATTCATCATATTATGAAACACACACTCTTAGCTAACTAAGGTTAATAAGCAACAACAACAACAAAACAAAACAAACTTGTGTTTTTAATACAGAAAAGACCCTCAAAAGTTGAGTTTGAAACTAAGAAAGTAATAGTCTTGATGATATTCTCTGATCTCTCTCTCTTACAACAACATTAAAGGGTGTGTGTGTGTGTGACCTGTGAACTTGTAAAATGAAATAGATAGATACATAGAGAGAGAAAAAAAAGACCCTTCTTATAGTTTCAAGAAACAATTAAATAGTTGAGTTTAATTAGTCAAATGGTGTTGTTGTTTCACTTTTTTCGTCCCACTCAACAGATTTCAAATCCAACAGAAAATTTTTTGAATTGCACACAAATGGGTCCCTCTCTCAAACGGTACCAATGCTATTAAACTTGTTCTATAGCTATAACAGTTAAACCTCTTCACTTTGTTGGGTTCCAACTACTTGTGATTAGTGTGTCATAAGTGTTCATTACTTGCCCCATCATGCAACAAACAACACTTTTGCTGCAAAAATTTAAATCAGTGTTTAGACATTCAAATTGTATCATTTGTTGCTCAGAATAATCAATCATGTTTGAAATTATTTGTATGTCATTTTAATTCTTTGAAAAATTAGCTCTTGATATAATGAATGCATGATTAAACCATAACAATTAATAAAGTCCACCACAATAAATTTTGCTGTACTTGTTCTTTATCTATTTTATCCTTTAACCATTGAAATTGTACATTTTCTCATATTTTATCCACCACTAACCACTGTGAACAATTCTCCATTTTCTATTCAACACATCATGTTCTCACGTGTTTTTTTATGATTTCTTTATTTCTTTAGTCCTTTGTTTCTGTATATTTTTTTTATGCTCAATTTGGTTTATAAATATGTAATATTAAACAATATCTTCATCCCTGCCATAATGAAAATTGATACAATTGATAAAAATAAGGTTCATACTCTACAAAATTGTGACTTTGATTAATAAAAATATTATTGTAAATATTTCTAATTCTAAGAATACTCTTATTAGAGGAAGAATTTAAAAGTTTTTAAGAAATTTAAATACAGTATTTTAATAGTCTTGATTTAAATTCTTTTTATTTTGTAAATATTTTATTTGGTTGAAATAATTTAATTTCTTATATTTTAATTTTTTTAGATAAAATAATTCAATTCATAAGAAATTTTAATTTTTAATTTTAATTTTTTTAAATTAAATTTTTAATATTAAATAGAAAAAATATTAATCATGCAAAGTAAAATTATATATGAATTGCGAGGAGGAATAAAAAAATTAAAATTCTTTTATTTTAACTGGAATTTTAAAATTTTCAATTTTATATTATTTAAATTTTTTTTAAATGATATGATTAAAAAAATAATAATTTAAATTTATATAATAAATAAATTACTCAAAAAGATTGATTCATCCAAACCCATTATTAGTCCTACTTAATTTTCTGAATAACAACAAAATTGTACTGAATAAAAAAAGTCTTACTTAAGTCATTTGAGACACCCAAAACCACTACTAATAATTATTATATGTATTGAATGAAATTAAATTCCCAATAATATACAATTAAATGTTGCACTGTTTTCTTGGCAATCTCACTTTGACTAATTATTACTTGGAGAAGAAGAATACCAAGTTTAAGACAATTGCATAAAGTTGTGACAGAAAAGAAAATGCACACATGTCAATACTCACAACAGTTATATAATGGTCACTAAAGAGTCACCCCAAGTGACTTAGCACTACAACACATAACACTACATATTATTATTATTAAAAGATTAAAGTATTTGTTTAGGTTGTTTAATAATTAATTAAGAAAAATTAATCTAGTTTTGCTTGAGAAAACAAAGGGAAAAGGACAAAATTCACAAGATAGTTAATTGATTAAAGAAAAATACTACTTAGGATAGGAAAAAAAAAGTGTAATATTTGTTGATGAATGTGCATAACATTGTGAAGGATGGACCCACCAGTTTGGAATTTTGCAGTTATAATAAAAAAGATCACATATCCCGACAGATTCAAATTGTATTGAACCGTTTGAATATGTTGTTTTGTCTGAATATGAAATGAACATTGCATCCAACAGTTTCTGACAAATTCAAAGGAACCATGTACCTTAATGTTAGGTGAGTTCTGCATATCCCCAATTAATGGCATCCATGAAATTATGCCTCATATTTTTAGTTCATAAACCATCAATTTGTAATTTGAGTTTTTATCTCTTCTTTCAAAGTAATGAAATTCTATAAACAAATTTAAAGATTTTTTTTTTATTTTATAAAAATAATTTTATGAAAATAATATGTAAACAGACATAAAAATATTTAGATTGAAATATGGCTTTCAAATTAAGTTTCGAATTAATAAATATTGAAAAAGGGAGCGATAATATTACATGTACAGAAAAGGAGACTCACATAATAATAGAAAAAATAGAATTTTTGTACATTTTTGAGTTATTATTTTTATTTTCATCAAATTTTAAAAATATTTTCATAAAACATTCTTAAAAAATTTACTAAACATACTTTTATTTCTATTTTTTTCTAATAGAAATGAAATCAGAAAACACCTCACAAACCTTACCAGACACATTATATAACTATAACCGATTTAAATACTAAATTTTGATCAATTGATTTAAGTATTGGATTTTAATAAATTTTAATATGGAATAGAGTATGATAGGAAAGGAAAATTCATATTATGTATTTTCAAAGTCTCAATGAAATTAAACTTTGTCTTAGATACACGCACTTTCTATTCATATCATCATTAGAAAAAAATTAAATTTAAAGAAAGAATTTAGAAAATTTATTCACATTTAAAGGATTATGTAATATGATTCTTTATAATTTAAATATTATTTGTTTAATGTTTAATATTTCAAGAAGACTTACATATCTTTTATCCTTATAAATAGAGATTTTTTTCTTTTCTTTTATTTTTTCATTTTTGACCTTGTAAAAAAAATTATTTTAAAATCATCCTAAGACCATTAAATATTTTTTTTTAAAAAAAAAAAATTACATGGTGAGCCATGCAACAGCCTAAATAATTCCTTAGACTATGCCCTAATTGTTGGGCCAATTCCTTATAAAAACAAAACATTTATAAACTTCCCTGCAATTTTTTTACAAGTTTAATGAAATTGTATTACTGAGGATCACATTTATAAAAATATCATGAGAATAAAATATTTTCACATTTTATCATGTAAATAAAAAACTAGATAAACAAAAATAGCTTGTAATAAACGAATCAATCATTTATGGAGATAATTTTTTAAAACTCGTTATAATCAAGTGTATATAATATTTGCTATTTCTATTTTATTAGTATTATTTATTTTAGTGAGTAATCTTTCATGGATTCTGTTTCTGTGAATTCAGTTCTGGTAAAGTTATGAATGTGCTAAAAGATAAAACACAAAGTGATGGAATGATTTTGTTTTCTATCTCACACATTACCCCTTCTTGAAATTCATTCTGTTTCTTTCTCCTTCTTGAATTGAGAGGTTCTTTTACTCTTTTGAGGGACAGAAAAAAGAGTATCAATGAAAGAGTAGATTACAGCACTGCCTTATCATCTTTCCATTCCCGGCACCAAACTTGTGAGAATCTGTGTTCTTTCCAAGTGATGGAAATTGATGTAGGAGCCAGCTTCATTCCATAGCATTAGATCAATGCATTTTATGGTACAGGAACTCATAACTCTCACTTTTCTTTCAGTTTTAGAGGGTTAAGTCAGTCTCAATTCTTTTCAGTTTTAGAGGGTTAAGTCAGTCTCAATTCTTTTAGTTTTATAGGATTAAATCAGACATTCTTTAAGTCAGCCTCAATTCTTTTAGTTTTATAGGGTTAAATCAGACTCATTCTTTCCACATACTCGATTCTTTTTATAGAATTAAGTCACATGATTATCTCAATAACTAAAAAATATATCATGCCTGAATCGATTCTTTATCTCAATAACTAAAAAATATATCATGCCTGAATCTAATTAGGATTCTAGGTGATGTAAGAACTGGATAGAAAAATAAAATTCAGTTATAAGATATATAATCAAATCATCTTTAAAATTGAGATCTCATTTATCAAATACATGAAGATTTAGAGTTAGAATTGGGATCTTATTTCAAAGAGAAAAATATAAAATATATGAAAATTTAAAATTCTTTTTTTTTTTTATATTATATGAATGATCCTATCCGCAAGAACTCTCCGAGAATGATGCAAAGCGATACATAATCAATTCAAATTCGAAATAATTATACAGGGGGTTAAGTCTGACTCGACTCTTTTGAACAATGTTCCTACGTTTAAACTTTATCTTCATGTCATGAGTTACTAGGATGTTGAAAACTTTTTCAATAAATAATAGGAAAATTCTACCACCTATTCAAAGAATACAGGCCCAGTTCAATTAATTAACTGAAGTGAAAACCTTTCTACATGAGACTATTCATGACATGTTTTCCCTACAAAAGTGGTCATGGGTTGTCGCAACACGCAATTAACATGCTTGCACACTTTATTGCCCCATCTTTGTTCCTCTAATGCTAACATGTCCAACTTTAGTTAGACATTACCATGGATATTTGAGTAAAGTAGGACAACCAAAAGCCAGGAGCATGTTTATAAAGTTCTAAATACCATTTTTGCAAAAATTGACTCAATTTTTGGACCCATACAACTGAACTTTTTATGAAATCATTATCATAATAAAGTACAATAATTAAGTTCTAAACCATTTTTGCTAAAACAATGCATATAGCAGCAGGGGCTGCTACACCACACCACAATTGACCCCATCTTGTGTGGCACAACAATAGGTCTAATATTGGGTAGCCACTTTCAGATTTTCAGGTATTATAACTATTAACTATACAATACAATTTTACCCTTTTGTTATGAATGAAGGGTAGATTTGATTCTACAACAATACCAAAACTAAAAACTATCATACAAGGCAATAATTGGAAGCATTTGAAACTAGTAATTTTATTTATTTTCATAATATGCACCATATCATGGCTCTAGAGCACACAACACAATTACATTTATGAAAAGGAGAATGTTTCAAGTATGTTGTTGCATTAAAAGAGTACTCCAAGACACACAAACAGTAAAAGATCCAAGGTCCCTAACACACACCTATAAAGAAAGATTCAAGGGTTTAAAGAGCCTTGATGATCTCTTCAGCACTAGAGACAGTGAACTCTCCTCCACTTTCAACATTTGCAACCTTCACCTTGAGGTCTTCCACTAGAAGAGCAAACCTCTTGGAGCGAACACCGAGTCCCTTGTCAGTGAGGTCAAGCTCAAGCCCGAGTGCGTTGGTGTATTTGGCTGCACCATCAGCAAGGAACTTCACATGCTTGTTCTCTGGGAATGTTTTGGCCCATGAGTTCATCACAAAGGGATCATTGACTACAAAATCAAAGGCAATTTCAAATTAGCAACTTAACAAACTATAAATATCCATCTTCAAGACTTTGATTACTAGCATCATGAATGAGTACTTTGTTTTGTAGATCATACTATATGTATGTCCAAACACATTTTATTCACCACAAACCACAAAGGCCAGCAAAATCCATATAGAATAGCAAAACACAAAAGAATTAAATAACTAAAGGGTCTTCCATCTAAGTTGTAATTTAATTTCAAAATCAAATCATTGAATGAAACCTTTTAGAATTCCACTCATACTAAAAGCAAATTAGCAATCAATAGTCAGTAACTAATACTGAATTAGAATCAAGCAGAAAACTATTTGGAATAAGATGAAATCCATAATCCAGTTACTGGTATTTAGGGAATAGGAATTCTGATATTATCTCTACGAAATCCCACTAGACTATATTTTCCTAATTTAGTTCCTAGTCTCGAGGGAGTAAGCTACACCTTCTCGAGGGAGTAAGCTATACCTTCTCCCTATTTATTCATGTAGGTTACTATTCTATACCTTCTCCCTATTTATTCATGTAGGTTACTATTCAAAACTATATTTTCCTAATTTAGTTCCTAGACTCGAGGGAGTAAGCTACACCTTCTCGAGGGAGTAAGCTATACCTTCTCCCTATTTATTCATGTAGGTTACTATTCAAAACTATATTTTCCTAATTTAGTTCCTAGACTCGAGGGAATAATTCATGTAGGTTACTATTCAAAACTATATTTTCCTAATTTAGTTCCTAGACTCGAGGAAGCTACACCTTCTCGAGGGAGTAAGCTATACCTTCTCCCTATTTATTCATGTAGGTTACTATTCAAAATTAAGCGAAAAATATTCACAGAATCCATGTCCAGAAACCCGGTATAGGAGCCTTGGAGGTATCATTGGGCCTAACTAGTTCAAAAATGCAGATGAATTTCAACAAAGTACCTTGGAAGTTCAGATTAAAATATGCAACACTAAGAATTCAGAACAATATCCAAAAGCAAGTCAACACATACTACAGTATACATCTCAAACCCATCATTATCAATTGATTGAGAAATTGACCATCCCAACTCAAATTAACACATCAATACAACACTTCATAAAACTAGAAAAAGTTATCAAAAACACAAGCATGCACACATGGAGGAAAAAAAAAATCATAATATGTATAGACTCTCACCGCTGATACAGATTAATTCATCCACACCCTTTCCTTTCAGCTCTTCTGATCTCTCAATGAAGCCAGGCACATGCTTCAAGCTGTTTCAAAGTCATAGATTTAGGCAAAACTCTTTAAACACCAACACCGCCTCAAAAAAAATCCTCGTAATAATCGAAACAACGAAAAACCCCAAAATTTGGGGATTCATCACCAAATCACATAACATAAGCATACCCTCCAATATCTAATTAATCACATCACTCCAACAAACTATATTTTTTTTTTTTCAATTTACTATCCCTAAAAAATCAGATTTTTTTTATTCATCTTTTTGCTTTCAATTTTACTCAAGAGGGAATTCCTTTGAGTACCCCAATTCAAAATTCACCTTATTCAACGGAGAAATAGTTCATACATAAAAAAAAATAAAAAATTGAAACTTTGGGGGTAAAAAAGCTGAATCTGAGGTACCCATGAATCCATTTCCCATTATTTTAACGTTTCTGATTCAATTTTGAGGATTAGAAATTAAAAAATGAAAAGGGTAACAGAGAACCTGCAAGTAGGAGTGAAAGCACCGGGAACACCAAAGATGATGACTTTTTTGCCGGCGGCGAGAGAGTGAATGTTAACAGATTGTGGTTTGTTTTCATCATCCAAATAGGCCAAAGTGCCGTCTGGAATCACATCTCCCACTGCAATCGGAGCCATATTCACGACGATGAAGATGATAACAGTGACGGTGAAACTGACACTAACACTGAGCAATGAATTTGTGATGTGTTTTCTTACTCAACACAACAACTATTATATAACAAAAATAATGTCATGTTTTAATTAATCAAAGTATTTGCCACATGTAGCATGGTGAGAGAAGCTTCTGGAAGAGAAGACACATAAAGGGTTTTCTTTTTTTTTTTTTTTTTTTTTTTAAATAATTAATTAGCGTTCTTACTTTAAGATTTTATAATTTTTTCATTGTTTATAATAAAATTTTGTGAGATTAAATTTTTTCCTTTTTATTAGCTATGAGGAATAAAAATAAATAAGAACAAAAAATAAATGAAACTTTAAAGATATTAAAATTGGAAATTTTATTAGGACTAGTATTGTATTTGTATTTTAAAATATTTTTCATGATAAAAATTCTTGAAGTATTCTGATGAGATTTTTAAAGAACATAAAAAAAAAATTCATAAGATAATTATAATTTTTAAAATAAATTGTTAGGACCTTTTTGAATAAAATATAAATACAACACTTAATTAACAATTCCACTGTAATAATAACTTTTCATTAGACGAAACAGATATTATTTTAATATTTAATAATATCTGATGACAAGTATGTCTATTATTATTATCAGTATCATAGTTTTATAATTACCAAATGATAAGTTATCACTCTTTTATAATTTTAATTATTTTAATAAATAACCCAAGAATCCAACCTGAATTTCATATAAGATCAGGTCAAAATCGAGAAATTTAAGGAAAAATATCCTATCCGAAAATTGGTATAATCAATATCTGTGAGATATTTTTCCAAACCTACTGAGTTATTCTATTTAAGATAATAATTTTTTTAGTCATAAGAATAGTATTATATAAAATGTATATCTAATTATGATCGTATGAAATTTTAAACACAATGTGATTATTTTTCACTTCCTAACTTAATCCATTTCAAATGATCAAATTAAAATATATATTATACTTACACTTGATCAGAAATTTTGGTATTTATTATATTTTTAAGTTTCAAAATTTTAACATCTCAATATTAAACGATCCATAATTTTGATTTTATACATAAAATTCTGTAATTTTCATCGTTTTTTTTTTCTTCTAAATTTACAACTTTCATCTAGTCATTTTGTTTATTTTATGCATTAGAAATATTAACTAATATATATATATATATATATATATATATATATATATATTATAGTCTATTTAATATTATTTGATATGTGTTCAATCGATATAAATTATATTAAAACTATGAATCATGAGATTTTAAAATCATAAAACTAAGGTGTAAAAAAACTTATCAAACTAAAATTATGAAATTAAAATAATAAGAGATTAAAATGGAGAGTTAAGAAAAACTAAAATTAGGGTTTGAAACTTAGTTTTACGTAATACGTAGCAGTAACATTGGTGTGATGCGAAACAATGGTGCTTTCTGAGGAAGAAATTTCTAAACTGTATCGCATAAGGAAGACGGTGATGCAGATGCTCAGCGACAGAGGTTACCTCGTCGGTGACTTTGAGATCAACATGTCAAAACGCGACTTCAAGAACAAATATGGCGAACACATGAAGCGTGAGGATCTTGTGATCAACAAGTCTAAGAAGAACAATTCTGGTGAGCAGATTTACGTGTTTTTTCCTGAGGAAGCCAAGGTTGGTGTCAAGAACATTAAGACTTACACCAATCGCATGAACTCTGAGAATGTCTCTAGAGCCATTCTTGTTACGCAGTCCAACCTCACTCCCTTTGCAAGAACATGCATCAGTGAAATTTCCAACAGGTTTCAGTTGGAGGTTTTTCAGGTTGGCTTTTGATTCTCTTTTTTTGTTTTTTTTTATTTTTTATTTTTTGTCTTTTTTGAACCTGTAGAAACGGAATGTTATCAATTGATTCGTAGAACAATTCAAAGAAGTATAGTTAATTTCTTTATATTAATTTTCCATTTGTATAAATAAGAATCTCCGTTCTTTTTTGATCTCTAAGCATTTCACGAAAATTTCCTCTGCCTCTACTTACTCCAGCTTGGTAGTTTCCACAACCTGTCTAAGGCTGAGTCCCGAGATTTGACGACAAACTTAAAAAGCCACCTACACCTACACATGCTTTACGTTATGTCTCAATCATTCAGAATCATTCAGAATAACGCTTACATATCCTCTGTCTTACCGTGACTGTTGACGAGTTAATCGATGCTTATTCCTCAAATATCATCATTGCTTCTTCTCCAAGAAAAGAAGTTTTGATATATGATTTCTTCTTCTTATAGATAAACATAGGATCTATGACGCCCCATTATCCACTTAGAAAAGGTATTAGATTGCCTTTGAGATCACTAATATGTATATTACTTTTTTAGCAGAAAATTATGAGAAAGTAACATGTATATACTACATTTTGTATAATGTATATCAGTTTATCAACGTGGCTTTGTGGTAAATATTCTTGTATACAAAAGTTTGGCCTGGATTTGGGTACGATTGAAATTGTGTTCTAAATTCATAATTTCCAAAGCTTTGTAGTATAGTTTTTGCCTAAAATCTGATTGAAGTTGAAGTCAGTTATAAATTTAACACACATTTAATTCCTAGAGTTATAAACTGCTTACTAGTTTCTATGCATACATTTATTAAATCCATTTCAGTTCCTATATGTTTATTTTTTAATTCATTTTAGTTACTGTATATTTGGATTATGGAGACTACAACAAATTAAAAAAAAAGGTGTCGTGTTAGTTCAGTGAATAGTTTTTAGGTACAAGGAACTCAATAATAGAGATTCTATAGGTATAGAGATTAAAAAAGTATTAAACTATTTTTTTCTCTTCAATTTGTGCATTGCTGATATGCTTTTTATGATATTGAAATGTGGATTTCAGGAAGCGGAACTGCTGGTCAACATTATAGAGCATGAGCTTGTTCCCCAACATCAAGTTCTCACCGATTCAGAGAAGAAAACCTTGCTTGAGAGATACACTGTCAAGGATGTTCAGGTCACTTCATTGTCTTCATTTTGTGAAAATTCTCGTTGATGTTTCTTCTGTTACGGTGATGCTTTTGTATGTTATTCATTTCTCTTAAAAAAAATTGATTGAAAAACTTAATGTGTTGTTTAAGTTATAATACTTTCTCACATTCGTGAACTAGTCTTTTGCTTGGATTTATATTGTGTTTAAGACATAATAGTTTCTAGAAATGTAATGTATGTATGATCATTTTAATTCTTTAAAATATCTGTCGTCATTTTGATTTTTAAGTTAGATCATTTATTATCGTTTACCCCTAAATTCAATCACATGTTCTTATTCTAATTTTCTAAATTGACAAAAATACAATAAATAAAATAATTCAAGAACAAAATGATTAGGAATGATACTAATTCTGTTTATAATGTATTAATTTCCTGTTTAATTTAAATGTATTTTTCTGTTAAAGCATATGTACATGAAGGCTCAAAGGTTACAATAGTTTCATGTTTAAATTTTATTATTGTTTGTAGTTAGAACTAATTATATTATCTAAATATGTTTATAAATATTAGGGTCATTGCCTTCTTGACAAGCTTCTTAATTCATCTCTGTCTTTCGTCTTTTTCTTTATTAGTCTGTCTCTAATTCTTTCTATCTAGTTGTTTCACTGTGAAGAATTAGCTGTTTCATGATCTGATATGGTGATCTATTCCTAATATTGATGTGTGGTTCTCAGCTACCTAGGATTCAGGTGACAGATCCTGTTGCAAGATACTATGGAATGAAGCGTGGACAAGTTGTTAAGATTATCAGACAAAGTGAAACTGCAGGCAGATATGTTACATACAGATTTGTTGTATAATCACTTGCTTTAACTCATTGGTTACACTGATTTTTGGGTATGTTGGTAGAAAAGTTTGTTGCAAACTTTTCTCCAACAATAAATAGGATGTGAGACCCATTTTTTGTTTTTTTTTAATAAGTTTAATTGATAGGAAAGTAATTTTTAGGTTGATATATAAGGAATGATTTTTTTTTTCAAAATTTGTGATTTGTTTTAAGAAGTTTATTAATTTTAAAGGTCTAATTTGTAATAATACTTGTAATAAATCAAGAAACCTACATCTATAATATAGACTGAGGAGAGTTTTAAGAAAATGGTTTCTTGTATTTATGGTGATGAAAGAAAAATATTTGATAGACAACTATAATATATAAACAAATTGTTAATCATATATTTTATGAATGAATTGATTTATTGGCGACACATTACAGTTTTTTTGTGAAGTAAAATTAGTTATGAAAAACAATAGCACAAGACAAAAGAAAGAAGCCATGTCACTACACAAAGAAAAGTGGCTTGAAAAATATGATAGAGAATTAGATACTACCTGATTAAATTAATTTGCTGAAGACTTATTTTTGTCAAACTTCAATTAAAATTATAAGTATTGAAACTAGAAATCAAATGATCTCCTTATTCAGGTAAATTACCTAATTCATCCATGAAACTGTTCATAGAGTTTTAGAAATGCAATATACCAATTACGTTAGTCTAATGTTCTATGGTATATAACTTAAATAATAATGTTAGCATATATTCAAGAATTAAAATAAATGATTAAGTTTACATACTTAAATAAAGAGTTTTCAGTTTCATGCATTTATTTAAAATTTCTTTAGTTTATCTGACAAGTGACAATACATAATTTATAAGGGAAAAAAAAACCGATTTATCCCTCCTTATTTATTCACACAAACCCACTTTCTATGCTTAATGCCATTCTAATTTTCTTGTTTTCAATTGTTAGATGAACAAGAACATTTTAGTCATTAAAAATGATTTATTACACCTTAGCTTAATGCTATTCGATACCTTGAAGGTTACAGAAATAAGAAAAACACAAGTAGTATGTGTTAAGAGTAAAACAAATTATTGTTTACCTTTACCTGTTAATTGTAATTTGTGTATATTCTATTAAGAAGGTTAAAAATATTGTTTTATAATATTATAAATTTGGTTCATTTGTCTGTTTACATTTTGTTATGTATATATGATTATTTCATTTTCTTCCATATTCAAATATTGAATAAAATACACTCAGATTTCAACATTTCACCCTACTGCTCATTTTTTCATATTATTTTATCTTTCTTATAGAAGATTATGATTTAATGTTTGTTAAAATTAAAGAAAAGTTAGTGTATTATATAAGGTTTGGTACACTGTTTCTTAAATAATCAATGGATTTAATACATGGATTAAAAAACTGAGTGTTTGTATACTTTTACAATATTATACACGAATTATCAATTTTATTTTACAGCCAACTCTAACACGCAGTGAATTATCTAACTCACTCACACAATATTTATATGTATATTTATTATACATATTTCTTTTATTAATATTTTTTCTTGTCTAATTATTTACGTATTTCAGTTATCAACTAAATATTTTTCTTACTCTAATATATTTTGTACATAAAATTAAAGTCATTCAAGAAAATGGTTTCGAAACTCTCACAAGTTTTGATGTCTTTAAAGAAAACAAACACATGTAACACTAGATACAAGAGAACCAAACAAGTAGAAGAATCAAGCAATCAAACAGTAAAAGGCAAACACACTGGACAAAAGAAAAATGATTTTTGGAAAATATGAAGAAGAATTAGATGCTTACTTGTTGAGTAATTAAATTACTGTGCTGAAGAATAACACCTCCCTTGTAGTGCTAGAAAGTGAAAAGATTATTCTATAATATGTGTATTTACACATAATTTTTCTACATGAACATCCCAACGATGCTAACTAGAGAAGAAAAGACCTGTCATAGTTACCCATTATTTTGTCAGTAACTTCATGCACATGAATTGCATTCCTGCTAGAAAAAAACTCATTGTCCTAATTTTTCAATGTATTTCCAACTTTGATGATCTGCTGTATATATGCTGTTCGGCATCATTATATAAACATACGCAGTCAATCAGTCAATTCACTTGCAAAACATTCATGTATACATATATTTTTTATTAATCTTTTTTTTTCTTCACATTTTATAATTAATTATCTGGTTATATGCGTATTTCATAACTGCCGAATATTTTTCATAAATATATATACACATTATAAAGATGGGAAATAGTTTTGATGTTCCAAATATTGGGAATGCTGATCAATTTCCTTGCCATCTAAAGCTCAGAAAATCTGCTGTCATCGACTTGTCCAAACATTTGCCGACCAAGTACGCTGATGGAACGTTCTGGGAGAATTGGAATGTGTCCTACAACGTAGAGGGGTCAACATGCAACTTCACTTTCACAAGATTTACGGAACATGACAATGTCAAAAGAGTATCCTTCTTGTTCAGCGATGACAGATATTTAAATTCAAATTGTGATTGCTTAGGGATGGAAATAACAAGAACAGATCTTCTTCATATTGTAGACTTGCAGTGTCTTGGGAAGGATTCTCACAGCCCAAAGTTTGAACCTATCAAGTGGACTACTACAAAGCAAACAGTTGATCAATTTGGTGTCACTAGAGACACGAATGTTTACTTGTATGGTAGTGGAATTAGGCGGGGTCTTCTTGTTTCTGTGTCAAAGAAAAACAGTGGAGATAAAGAGCCTAGAGCATTAAGGGTTGCACACTATTTTGCCAATATTAGTGGACAAAGTGAATCAGAAATTGGTCTTTCTATGGTTGGAAAGATTCATGTATCCAATGGCAAATTGGTTATGCAGGTTGAGGGTCCTCGGCAACACCAACCTGCTTCTGCATTGATTTACATGTTTGATCGAGTAAGAAGTACTGGGATTTGGAAGCCTACCATGTGCCCTCATTGTGAAATAATTTGGTGGAAGAGCAATGAAATGGAAGCCTATCGGTATGACATCGAAGATAGTGATAGTGATAACGACAGTGATCATCCAAGAGCACCACGTCGTGGCGGCCACTGGCGAAATTCAAGAACTAGTATTAACAATGATGGAAGGTTCAAGGGAAATGCTAATGCTAGTTACTTTAGCTGTCAAAATGTATACATTAAATGAAGACTCTAACTTGATGTACACAAATTAGTTAATGTCATTCTAGTGATCTTGTAATTGTGTTAACCTTTGGTAGTCTCACGCACAACATACTTCAATTAACAGTACTAGTCTGAGCAGCAGAGATGACTTTGTATACATTTTCACATTTCAAAGCTTTACTTGTTGTTTCTGTCTTATACTCCATCAGAATTACTGATATGGGGATTGGTTTCTTATATTCTACTATTCCCTGTTTTCTCCTTGCACATGCATGTGTCACACTGTGTGTGCTGTTGTTGTTGTTATTTTTTTTTTTATGTTTCAGCTTCAGTTGAACAGAACAAATGCCGCATCTTGAACTGTGCACATTTTAACTTTGGTCATCACTACATGTACTTTTTTTTTTTTTTATATCAGGATTTGAAGGTGAGAAATTGGGGCCCTTTTATGATTATTTTGAAATATCTCATTTTTTTAAAATTAGTTCAATATCAAACATCTAAACTACAATATTCTCTTCAAACCAACATGAATTTAGCACATCAGAAAGTCTTAAACATGTTTGATTATATATAAAAGAATCAAATAAGTGCAAGAATGAAGAATCAAGCTAGAGGAAGAATGAAGAATCACACAGAACTAGACAGAGAAAAGTGGTTTGGAAAATATGTTAGAATATAACTAGATGCTACATAATTAAATTGCAGAAGATTAGTACTTCCCTTACACTGAAAGCACAAAAATTCTGTAATTAGTGTATTTATAGTTTTGCCATGTGAACATCTCAATCATACTAACCAGAGAAGACAGTACCCATCTAGTTTTGTTACCCATTACTTTTTGAGTAAGTGCGCATGCACTGAATTCCTCACTACAATGTCTCATGATACGTTCAAGTCTCTACTCTCATTCAAGAAGGTCTAAATCAGATGATAGAGCAAAGTGTGTGAGATGTAAATTCCTAAAACCCATGTCCGTTTCTTACATATATAAAAAAGTGTCCACCCTCAACAATCCATTCCATTCCAATTTGTTGAGTTGTGCTGTGTTGAATCTATTCTATATAAACATAAAAAGATGGTAAACACTGACAGTCTTAATTACATGGATTGTTCCTCAGGCATCTTAATGGGATATATAACCAGCACTTAGTTGGCTTTGTATTCAAAACAAGGTCTTCCTCAGGCATCTTATTCCCTGATATGCTGATCTCAAAGTGCCCAACAAGGTAGCAATGTCCATCAATATTTAAGTCACCTTCTCAGGAAAAACAGGGCTTACAATTCTCCCAATAAGACTCACACAAGAGATATTGGTCTTTCTGTGATGGCAAAGATTCGTGTATCGGATGGCAAATTCCATTGGTGCAGGGTCTCAAGCAACACCCTGCCTCCACATTATTTTACATGTTTGATAAAGTCTATAGAACTGGAATTTGGAAGCCTACCATGTGCCCTCATTGTGCTCAAACTTGGAGGCATCTCAGCAGAATGTTCTGGCAATCTGACACTGAAGACAGTGATAGTAATCCCCTACTACAATCTCACGCCAGCAGGAAAAATGCTCCGAGAATTCGCCAATGGTGGATGGTTCAGGGACCATGCTAATGGTAGTTCCATTAGATGCAAAAACTTTTATAGTTTTAACTAAGGGAAAGATCCTTACATGACACATAGAAGACAGAGACAATATTGGAGGAACAAAACAAATTTAAGGGATGTTGTATTTGTTTTTCATCTTAGCACACAATAATTTGTAGCTGATTGCATTATTATGCAGATATCCAAAAGTTGTGTGTGTTTGTAACTTACTATTGCCTGCACTTTTAAGTTTCTTTCTCAATAATAGATTTCAACGTGCCTATTTCCCTTGTTTTTTTAACTTTGACAGTTTAGTTACTACAATATTCTCTTCTTTTTTTTATTTCTTAATGTTCGAGAGAAAACCTACAAAACAAAAATTATTCTATGATGAAACTAACTTGAATTTAGTTTATCAAAAATTAAACTTGAGTAGTTTATTAGAAATATTTAATATGTTTGATTATACTTTTATTTTGAAGTATAATAGAATATATGGTGCCCTGCCTAAGACTTGTCTAAGTCACATCACGTCACATTGTATCGATTAGTGGGTCATTTTAAAAGTAGGACACGTGGATATACTTATACCTAAACCACCAAAGAAACAGAGTTGAGTTTCATCGCTAATACGTACTCAATCTTGGAAAGAAGCATCTCTACTCTTCCAACATGTAATCCCATATATATATATATATATACTGGATCTAACCTTTGATTCATTCACTTTGCTTTTACTATTTCTAAAACACTTGATCACATGTTAATTTGACTGTCAGAATGTCTTTACAAGTATATTCCTGTCTGCTCTAAAAAGGTCAGTCTGCTTGAGCATATGAGAACCTAAGATTATCTTCAGGTTCCTATACCTTTGCCTTATCTTATGACTCATGAACATAACGCTCACACAGGACACAAACTAAAACAGCTGCAGCACATTCCATGTCAGTTGGAATGACAACAAATTTGGAGTTCAAAGACTCTCCATAAGCTTAATTTGTTGTCAACCTACACATGTGCTATACAATCGCAGCTTGTGTAAGCCCAAGATAGTATATGGGCCAAACTAATTATGTTTAACCAACTTAACATAAAACTCTGGCCCATTTCTATTCATTATATTTCGTTTTCTCTTTGTATTGCATTGATTTATTTTTAACTTTTCATCCTTCAATCTAAAAATCTTCAATTATTTGACATGTACTAAGTCCTATTGGAAAGTGAAACTTGAACTAACGATGAGAAGAAAACAAGAAATATACATCACATCGAAGGCTGATGCAAACGGGAACAAGAAAGAAACTATGATGGACGATTCATGTCACGTCCTAGAAGATCAAAATGAAGAATAATTGGGTTGTGGAAATGAAGATCTCGCGTGGTTTTGATATTAGGACTCTAATTCTTTACTTTCAAGATGATGCTATGCTTTGTCAACCCTATGCCCATGCCGGCTATGATTGTAGTTATATATTCTTCAACTTTACTTCGCAGTCAACTACAATACGCAGTCAATCAGTCAATTCACTCGCAGAACACATATGTATATACATATTTTTCTCTTTTCACAGTTGTCAACCAAATATTTTTCTGTATTTTTTCCTGGGAAAAGTGGTTCAGTATCTTATAAAGTCAATTAATCATAATCGATCATTTCTATAATAGTGTAAAATTGTTTTAGTTGGCAGTGTATAATCTTTAAACTCTTTCTTTTCTTATATTTTTTTTCTTGTTGGGGAGGGGTTCCTTATTTCAAAGGGCAAACCAACCAAGCATTATGGGGTTACTATCAACATTTTCTTGCAAAAAAACAAAGGATGTTTTGAAGGGAAAGAAAAACATGGTCATAGGGTGTACGCACTATTTTGATAATTTTAGATGTAGATAGGTGGGTTGTTATTTCGTTGTCGGTGACCCTTTTAAGATTTTGTTGTGTGTAAGATTAGATATCGTTGATTTCATGTGTAATTACAGATTTTCAAGTCACATGTAGCTGTTTGGTCACATCCTTGGTAGCTGATTCATATGTGCATGTCTACACAACTCAGTATATCAAAAGGGTTTTAAGTTTCAATTATTGTTGATGATCAGTACTATGTATGTTTCTATATATAGATATGTAGAAGCCTATAAACCTATCTACGCATAAGAAGTATTATATCTAGTGTACTAAGACTAATGTCTTAAATTTGTAAAGTCATTGTTCTTAATTTCACAAATTGTTAATGCTTCTTCATTGTGATTTTCTTAATATTTGTTACTGAAAAAAAATCTACAATTTGACATCATAGAAAGTAAACAATATGTGCTGGCTTTAACTCTATGGATCATCATGCACAATTTTCTAGGTGCTTCCACTCAAAATTATTGTTGTGAATTCAAAAATATTATAGCAGATACTAGGCAAATTGTTCATGAATTGAAAAATTGAATATGGAAATCTCATTTTACCTAGAGATAACATCGCCTTGAGATATGATATGTTGCATGTATATAAGTGGAGAACAATCAGTTTAGAAGTTAGTTTTATAGGATTGAGTTAGCCCATAACTTAAATTTCTAATATGATGTCAGAGTCTATTTTAGTATTGTTTGTAGATGTTGAATCACCCGTTATCAGATCAATATTTAATTACCCGTTTGAATAATCTCCACCATCGAGAAAAACAATTCTCACCTTACAAGCTGATTTTATAGGGTTGAGTTAGGTCCATAACCCTGATGAATATTTAATACATACCAAAGTTTTTATATATTTGGGCACTTTTTCATTTTAAATTTTTTTAAAATTCATTAGCCTTTCAGTTTCTCTCTTGCTTTTCTAATTGAATTATCTCTCACACTTAAACATACACTTGTTGTAGAGGCAGCATGCCTAATCCTTGTTCTCTCTTTGTTGACTATTTATTATATGACATCTATTTTATTCATGCTCCATGTCAATTAGGCATATGTCCATGTTGAAATGGTATTTATTATTATGAAATATGTCCATGTTGAAATAATATTTATTATGGGTTTGTTTAATTTATGATAAGTAAAAATAGATTAAATAATTCAATAATTAAATATGATTGATTTAGTTTTCTTATTTCAAGATGGTTAATTACATCAATCATAAAGTTTAACCTTACGGATAATTTATAGCAAAAATGAGATTGAAAATCGAACATAAGAGCATATTAAAATAGTTAAGTAATTTGTAAACAATAAATAATGAAAAATATTTGGTAGACAACTGCAATAAGTAGATAACCAGACAACTAGTTATAAAATGTGAAAAGAGACATACGTATATATTCTGTAAGTGAGTTGACTGGTTGACGGTGTATTACAGTTAGTTACGAAGTAAAGCTGATAAACAATTGACTATAGAACTAAGTATTTCGGAAATCTTTCTAAACTTTGTTCATGACACATGTAATTAATGAGATATATTTACATGGATTGTTCCTAAATTAGGGCTCGAGATGTATATATAAGATATTTTTATCTGCTAAAAATGAATATATCATTCGTAACTTTTCACCTTTCCCAAGTTTTCATAACGATCCAAATAGAAAGAAAACTTTGCTAAATTGAAATAGTACTAACAACATATAAGTGAGCATAATGGTCATCATGAGTTCAATTAACGCTGCTAAAAAAGAAGCATTCAAATGATTAATCATACAGATTAATATTGCATATACATTGAAATATAGCGCATTAATTAGTAACACCATCTTAATTAAGCTAATGAAAATAAAGAAAATTAAACTAAGCTTAATTTCCATGAATTAATATGAGAAGAAGTCTCTTGAAGAAGGGCTTGCAAATACTACATACTTGTCATGGCTAGCTAGCACACATTTTATTCAGGAATGAAGTATAGCATCATGAGCAATCAGCCTTAGATTTTTTTATTGTAGCAGATTGACTGCTCATGATGTTATATCATTTCCATGAAAGTTAACCTCTTTGCATGCTAATATATACCATATTTATATGTATATGCTGCCCTAATAGGTACTGTAAACTTGATCTAACGAAAGCCCCCTCCTAGGGCAGGTGCCCAATAATCTGCTCCATTTTCACTCCCAACTTGTAGAGTGCATGACACTGGAACAAGACACAACCCTCTACTCCTCAGCCCCTTCTTTGGTTCTTCTTGTGTATCCTAATTAACCATAAAACATCATATTAGAATAATAATAATAATAATAATAATAATAATAATAATAATAATATTCTATTTATAATCATAAAAATAAGTGTCTTTGTTAACTAGTATCCCTATAATTCTTATTATAAGCTAATGTCCTCGTGTTAGTTATTAGCATCATCTCAGATCAGGTGCCATGAGCACATTGAACTATCTATGTGGCTGAGAACTCTCATAATCCAGGCATAATAACACAATTATCAAGGGTGCACATCAAGTAGGAGAAATATTTAATAGACAATTTCAATATTCAGATAACTAGATAAATAAAAAAATTTACATAAATATATATTTTATGAGTTAATTAGTTGGTTGATTACGTATTAGAGTTGACTTCGTAGTATTACTCATTAAAATCAATCAAGTGGAACGTCTAGACATGTTAAACAAGATTTTAATTCATGTAAAAAAACAAATAAGAGAAAAAGAGAAAAGAAATAAAATAATTTCAATATGCAAATAATCAGATAACTATTTATAAAATGTAAAGTAAAAAAAGAAAAAAAATTAAGAAAAATAATAAATATATATTTTATGAGTTAGTTTGCTGATTGAAGATTTATTAGAGTTGATCACATAATATTACTCATAAAAATCAATCAAGTGGGATGTTTAGACAGGTTAAACAAGATTTTAATTCATGTAAAAATATTAAATAAATGAAAAGAGGAAAAAGAAATAAAAAAATTTCATTGAAATTTATAAGAAAAATTACCTGCTCTCCAGTTACTTTCCTCTTCAAGCAGTTTTCATTCAGGAGCTACATCCATAAAGTAAAACATGGTGTGAGAATTAATTTAATAACCATAATTTACAATTTGTAATGAAAAACAAGCCACTTGCTTTGATTCTTCAACTTGTAAACAATATTATAAATCTGATAAAGCTGGTGACATTTTTTCTTTAGTTATATACTTTTTTCATTTGATAAAAAAAATGTAAAAAAATTAACCAATAACTTGTTTTCAAAATGCAAAATCATTAATGGATCCAATGAAAAAGCATACCTGACCAGGGTCTTCAGGGAATATACAATTCTTCTCTCCTTGAACCTAACATTAAATAGTCACAATCATCACTCAATTAGTGACACATAATTACCCATTAATTAGCAAGTACCTTTGCACATGCTAAAAAAGAAAGTTGCAGAAAGAATCAGAAGTTGAAAAAGTCTTTATCCCTTCTTGCTTTGTGGGCGTGAAAAATGGCTTTATATATACACTATTATTTCCTTCATGTTTTAAAATATTTGTCACTTTAAGGTATTGAAAAATATTTTAGTTAAAAAAAATATATTTTATCATCACAATCAAATTAATAAATTTTTTAAGGATGTATACATTAGTTTAGAAGACATAAATATATGCTAATTTTTATTAAGACATCTTAGATACAATGACATAAATAATATATAACTCGTAGTGTGTTTTTTTATATACACAATAACAACAGTGAAATTTAAATTTTAAATTTTGTATATAAACTATACTTTAACTTTTCATTATTAAACTGATTTTTGTCGTTTGAATCGTCCTGTGTCTTCTAATAAAAGCTATAACCTATAGTCATATAATTATATCTAAAATCCACAAATAACACCAATAATATTTGTCCTTTAATTTGAAATGGGTTTGTGATTTCTTACAGAATGTTGCTGCCTAGTGTTTCCAGATCCACCACTCAAGTAGGGTAAGCTAAGGGCCTGCATCCAATGATAGAAGAAAAAAGAAAAGCATACTTAGAAACTTTAATAATTAAAGGTTACATTGGAATAATACAAATGTGAAAACTTATATTATTAGTACGACATTTTTTTATAATATTATTTACCTTTTATCTCTTTTCTTCATGTAAACATGCAATCAATTATACACTTCTTTCTCTTTATTTGTTTTCTTAGTTATTTTTTTTAACTTTATTTCTACATTTTATTATTGATTATATGCAGTTATTTACTAATTATTTTCTTTTTAGATTTTACTTTACAATTAAATAAAATACACAATTAACTCATCACAGAAATATATATATATATATATATATATATATATATATTTCTCTTCACATCACTTTGTACCATAATTATCTATTAAATATTATTATTATTATTATTATTATTATATATATGTTATGAAAAAAATGTTTATGATATTAATATTGAAACCTGTGACTGTGTGAATGTAAAATGGAGCTTTAAAAGCGTGCGTGGTTGTTTGGAAAACTAAAGAAATAAGAGAAGAAAGAAACATCACCTCAATTTGACTCTGAAGGAATCTGATATACCCAATAGCTTCTAACAAGACAGAGGCTGTGTCAGTCTGCAAAAGTGAAATATACCACACCACACCTTATTCTCAGTCATCAAATATTATATATATATTATCATGATGCTTAAACCAACCTTTTTCAAAATATCATATTGACAAAAGCAAAGAAGGAAAACTTTTAGTTTTCTTGACCTGTTTGGTTTGTAAAATTGATTCTCTTAGATGGGTTTTGTATTTTTCATTGAATAGAATTATTATATGGTTGATGTATTTTTCATCTAAATTAAATTTAAATTAAAAAAATATACCTTTTTTTCGTTTTGAATATAAAAAATCCAAAAATAAATAAATTAATTATCTATTAAACACATACTTTTAATTAAACTTAAATTTACACAATTAAGTTTAATTCAACTTCATTTTTATTAACTATAATCTAAATGTAGATGACATTAGTAAACTAACTTTTATTATTGGATTTTCTATATAAAGAATCTTAATACTTTTTTATTATCTTATTAAAAAGTAATTAGTATCTGATTTTTTTTTTCTCATTCAAATTCTCATATATAATAAAGTTAATTAATTTTTATAATGATTATCTTAATTATGATCAAGAGTGTTAGGACACACTTTTCTTTATATTTTTTTAATTGGTTAAAATTTATAAAATCTATAAAATTTGAAAAAAAAAATATGAAATAAAATATAAAACTTACCATTTTTATTTTATTTTTAAGAATTTTCAATTGACTAGAGAAAATATATTTCAAAAAGAGTAAGTTAGATAATATGATTCCAGTGTGTTCTCTTATACATATTGTAATTTTTTTACATTTATATGCATCTAATGTTAATTGAAGAAACAAAGCTGTTACCTTGCCAAATGGGGAAACAAGTTGATGAAGTGCTGTAATTCTGTCACCTAACTTCTCCTTCCTAACCTGAAATTGAGAAGAATAATAATGCAACCACATAAAATGTGTCGTACACGCACATGCTAAAAATTTGGTTATATTTTGTTGTTTCATTAGGCTGATTTTCGATTCTCATTCTGAGATGGTAAAATGAGGATGAAGCAAGAGAAAAAGAATCATCATGATTGAGAATTAGACAAGAAAGAAAGACAACAATTACACCCCACGTGTTTGTGTGGTGTTTTTGTGTGTTTGTATGCCTGAAAGAGAGTTGAGGATTGGAAGTTTCTGTCTGGTAGTTTGCATTTTACCTTGAATGTAGACTGTGTTGTAGCAGAAGGTTGAACCCTAGCTTTCTTTGCTGCCCCACCTGCTGCACTGCTGTTGCACTTTGAGAAAGAAAGAAATTATGTTTAAATTTCACTTTTTTAACAAAAATTACACTGAAAAATGAGATTTGTTAAAGACAATTACTTAGAAGTACTTGTGAAATTAAAAATACGTTTTTTGAAACAGTCATTTCTATGTGGTTAAAAAGGATCACATAATCTTGAACCGAATTAATTAATTTTTGGTTAATTAGTGTTAATTAAAAACATTGGTAAAGTATACTATACCACTTATTTTATGATTTTAAGATGATTACGTTACTAGAGAATCAAAGTATATATTATATTATAATCATGTTTATGATCTACAATATCTAGAAAGGATTTAAAAAAAAGTTCATTGTGATTTTCAAATTAACCAAAAAAGATAGGAGATGATGATCTTGCCTTTTGCTTGTGTATACTTATTGGAAAATATGATTTTTTTAATTACTCTCTAAAACAAGAAAGCTTTTCTCTGGCCAAATTTAAAGGTGTTGTTGATGAGTAAAGTTTCATGAAAAGTGTTCATCTAATTGATCAAGAAGAAAAAGAAAAAGGTAATGAAATAAGAAAATTGTAGATTCTCAATTTAGTCAAGAAGAGAGAGTGGTATGAATTCAAATCTATTCTCTTTCCTTACCTCAGAAGATCGATCTGGTGGTGGATGCCTTGCATCTGTTTTATTGTTAGAGAAATCTAACATGTTGCTACTGAAACTTGTCACACATGATTTTGGAGACCAAGATGGCTTTGATGACTGAAGTTCTTCATTTCCATGGCCATATACATAGCTATTAACTGAGTTTTCTTGTTTCACATCAACAAGAGAAGCATTTGGAGCTTGACTTAGCATTTGATTAGTCTCAAATGGACTCATACATGCCTTATCTTGTTCATCCACCATTCCACTCCTATTTATAACCAAAAACAAACCAATAAGGCAAAAACAAAAACAAAAAAATCTTCCATAGCCAAGCATATATCATATAATTACAGATCCTTGCCATGCATATATGTTATATATATTGTATGCATGTGAGAGTACAGTGAATAAAGAGATATACATACATGAGTAGGTGGCTCCATGACTCAGGAAGCTCTTGATGATTCTCTTGCCAAGAAGGAAAGGGAAGAGAAGAAGTTGGAGCATAAGGGATAGGAAAGGTTGAAGGATTGGACAAGAAAGGAGGAGCTTGTTGTGGAGGCATGTTATTGATATTGATGTTCCACCAATTAGGGTTTCCAGTCATCATTTGTTGCACTGGTGAGCTTTGAAGAACACCTCTATTCATGTCTTCTTCTTCTTCTTCTTACCTTTGAGGGTTTTTAGCTATTCAAAGAGAAAGATTAATTCTCTTTCTATGATCTTTCTCTTTCCCTTTTCTTAGCTTTTGATATGATGTCCCAACCCAAACACTGTCTTTGTAGAAAATTTGAGAGGTCCTCCTAAGGTTGATTAAGTAGGGGGAACACCACTGTTTGGACACTTTTTGAAAGAATTTTGAATAATAATTATAGAATTTTGAGAACCTTTCTCTTTGTTTACTCTCTTTTTTTCTCTTTCTTTATTGCTTTTTTTTTCTTTCTTCCTTTGGTGTTATTTCCTTTCTACCTTTGCTTTTCTATTTCCCCCACTTGCTTTTGCTTTATCTTAAAGTAGGGCAGAAAAGGTGGTAAGAATTCCCATAATTATAAAATCCAAAATACATTGCATAAACCGAATTAAATATCACTCCAAAAAGCATGATTTTTGTATTATGTATATCTACCAACGTGGCACATTATGAAGGCTTCAAACACTACAATAAATCATTTAAAGATGAACATCTAAAATTAGGGGAATTTGACTTCTACAAGCAAAAACATCACACCTTATTCGTGCTTAATATATTGACTCAAAAATCTTACTCATTCCATTATTAAGTGGTCTTGATTCATGAATAAACGGATTTAATTAGTATATGCATGTCTCACATTTTTATATATTTAGTAACATCTAATTATTATCGTTAGATATCCACGTCGTCTAAAAATAGGGTCTATTACATAAGGAACGTATAAGTTGGTTTAAGTTTGCTTCATCACCCGCATTTCTAACATGGTATTAGAGTATCCTAGGATCTTTTGCATCCCGTTGTCGGGAATTATTTTCCATCTTGTTGTTGGGGATTGTGCCCCATGTTAGAAATGCGGGTGATGAAACTAACTCAACCTTACAAATCGACATGTACGTTAATGACTGCTCCTATTTTACGGTGCATTGTTTACTCCAAAAGTAATTTTTCTACTTTCTATATATTTCTTTAATTTACATGTAATTTATTTATTTTTCCTTTTATCCACAATGTTGTTTGGTAGTGTGTGTAAGTGTAACGCATTGAAAAACCCATATACATAAGTCAATGAAATGTTTTGGCTAACGATTCTATCATTGACCAAAGAATCACATCTTAATAATGTTGTCAATGACTAAAATGGTTATGACGATTGAGAAGAAATAAATTCTTGGAATAACTTTCAAATGCGCGTATATGCAAATTGTCCATATCCTAACTCAGAAAATTAATTAAACAAATTGATCAAATAATTACATCACTATATTTTAATTAATTTAACTGGTTAGGCTGATACAATTTTATTAACAATAATAAAAATTTACTTATTTTTTTTATGACATGAGGTATCTTATATATAACTCATTTTACAACTACGTAATCAATCAACAAAAGCCGTCATATGTAATATACAATTAATTAGTCAACTCTCTTTACAGTTTTTATTTTATGACTAATTATCTACATATAACAGTTGTGTATCAAATATTTTTCTCAATTCTTCAAATATAAAAAAAAACAATATGCAAATAATATATATATTGATATGGTAACATGAGGATGCAAATCGATGCATATCCAGATAGAGGAGGAACAACTTCAACTGACAGCACACACTAACCAAAGAGGTCAATATCTAGGACATGACATAGCTCATGTTTGTAATTTTTCAAAGAATATTATTACCAATTTCCATGAATTTAAAACTATTACCAAGAACTTTTAGACATTCTTTTTGGTTATCCCAATTAGAATCTGCTTCCCACAATTAAAACCCATCAAACATGAAAGGTAGTATTTTCTATATATTTGATAGTTCTTTTCTTCGTTTGTTTTTTTATTTATTCAATTTTAAAACTATTTTATATATCTATTAAACTTTTAAGATAATACTAAGTATTATATTTAAATTGTTATTTTCTTTTCATACCTATTGATATATTTCAATTTTTTATATTTTAAAATCTATCCATGGTTTATAAATTTAAAATATCATTAATTATTTTTTTATTAATTAAGTCAGACGTTGCTTCCATTTAACTAATGTCACGCTTGAATTAATGATCAATATTTCAGGAATTTAATATTTCCTGTATTTTAAGTGTGAAAAGATAAACCTCTCAGTTAATTAAAATTTTGATAAACATAAGATAAAACATAATTCTTAAAATAAATTTTGTTAAATTCAATAAATTTATCATATGTAACAATTTGTAATTATATAAAAATGGTAGACAAATCTTCATGTACTATATATTGCCTCGATATTTAAAATCTAATATTTATTTATATGTGGTATATTTAAAATCAACTATTAAAAATACACATCAAATATATAAATGTGTGTCTATATATATATATATATATTAAAAATCTCTTATTACTTAATTCTTGGGTGGATATTCAAAAGATGAGATAAAAAAATCTGACCATAAACTATGTCTTGAGTATATAGAATTTTCTTTGGACAAGTTTGTGGAGACCTATTCAAAAAACACACACAACTTCTAATTTCTATAAACATTCTTAATCAAATACAATTAAAACAAAATATAGAAATCAGTAATGAACAATACATAAACCAATGGTGGGAATATTATTCCTTTTGCTAGCTAAAACAATCAGAATTCACAAACAACTTTACTTGTAAATCAACTACAATACGTAGTTAACCAACCAACTCTCTCCCAAATCATATATGTATATATATACGTATTTCTCTCTTTTCACATTTTATAACTAATTGTCTACATATTCACATTTTATAATTAATTTTCTATGTATTCTTGTGTACCAACTATTTTTCATTACAAATCAATTACAATAATATTATTGTCGATTTCAATTCCACAGGCAAACATTCCCTCGTACCGCATTTTGATGTCACAAACAAACAAAGAAACCCTTAAATCTCGAGCTAATTTAGACAATCATGACCAAAGACTATGGAACAAATTATAAACTATAGTTTTGTTTATACATAAAGTATTTATATATTCAGAAGATGATGGAGGAATTACCAATACATGCATGAACACTTTTGAACTTTCAAAGAAAGAAAGAAAGATAGAAGCTACAACTAATAGGTTATGAGAATGGTCTTGTCTACACCTTAATGCCCATATCTTTGTCGGAAGCTATGTGTCTTTTCTAACAGAAGCACCAACATTTTCTTCCCCATTTTTTTCTTATTTTATTTTCTTTTCATGTTTTCCCAAGAAACAAACAACGTGTCAACAACACTTACTTCTTTGTCTTCTTCTTCTTGGTCATATATTCCCACCCTACCTTTGCAACTTTTCTCTTATTCCCTATTTAATTTGTTTCATTTTTTATTTTTGCTTGCAAACTATAGTTAGATTGATGCCTCTCCTTGGTTGAATTAATTATTAGCATTCACTTGTTATGATATCTTTAATTTTTCTAAAATATTCAGTGTTTATGTGAACCATGCAGCTTAATTGAACTAATTTTATCCTCTTAGAGTTTTCTATACACATGTTTTTTCTTAGTCACAAAACAAAAGAAAAAGACAAAATATAAGTATAATTAATTAATATCCTGATTGGATTAATAAATCATTCTCATTATAAATTCTATTTTTTATAGAAGAAAATAAAAAATAAATAAACTAGTATTGTACCAAATAGAATCTATTTTTCAAGAATCTATTTCTAACGTCAAAATTTAGTATTTATAAGTCGAATATAGTTTAGGAGAAATTGAATACATTTTTTTTTTATTTTCTTCTTTTATAATCTCTTATGAAAATCTGTTAGGGTGAATACGATTACATGATTTAAGCCATTTAATTTTATAGACTTGGTTTCAAAGTTAAATTTGGGGTTTCCTTTTCTGTCAAAATGTCATGTTTGAAAATTGTTACTAAAAGGCTTAGTGACCAAGGTTCACAACCAACACATTCCAATCGCTATTTTGGTAGCTAAAAAGTTTAGCGACTGAAATTTAGTATTTCACGACTGAATTATCCATTGCTAAATCCTATATATATTTATGTAATGCACATACTTAGTAAGTGTGATTTTTCACAGTCTAACTACCTTTCCCATGTTAGCATTCATTGTTATAATTGTATCAGACTATGGAAGAGGAAGTTTAACACTTCAATTTTTTTGTTTAATTTTCTAGCATCTTTAAATTAATTAGTAAATATTTACTTAGTCAGTAAAAATGAAAAATAATAAAATAATTTTTTAAAAATATAATATATTTTAGTTTCTAAAAAATATCTTTTATCACTTTACTCCTTAAATTTTATTATTTATTATCATTTTCTTAATCCTTAATGGAACCAAAATAACAACAAGTGATTTAGTTCAAGAACTAAAATGATAACACATAATTAATTTAGGTATTAGAATAAGAACATATAATTTGTTTTTACCCAAAATGAGAGTAATTTTTACCAAAATTTACTTTAGAACTTAGAACTAAAAAGAACATTTTCTTCATTGGATTCCTCTTATCACACATTGAAATCAAATTGATTATTATTGTGCTTGATGATCCCAAGATGACTTATTTAACAACTAAATTAACTTGGCTTTTTAGGCAATCCACAAAAGTTAGACATATAGCCCTCTTACTACTTTTCTTTCATAATTTAAAGGACAACCCTAGAATCGATATCATTCCTCCTCTTTCTCAAGGGACACAAAAAAAATAAAAGATATGAGGGGAATGTTACAAGTTGGTTATCTTCTTAGGTAAGAAACAAAAGAAAAGCATGCGTATTTGCCTGCTTTCCCTTCATTTTTTCTTGTGATTTCCTATACAAGATCCACTAGTGATCCCCAACTAGCTACTTTAAGTTTGAATGGCTCAAATTAGTTTGCTACTCCTAGTTATGGTGGTGTTCTAGCTAAGGTTAATTAGGCACAACACATATGAATGTAATATGAAAGTGGTAATTTTCAGATTAAACTTGGATATCATTAAAATAGATAAAAAGAATTAAATTAATTTATGGGTCATTATCTAAGAGTGTGTGTATATATCTATATATATGTTTTCTTTTATCCATATGCCTTTGTGTGCATGCTCACTTTTTCTTTTTATTTTTGAACAAAGTTCCTATGCCATTTGCATTGATGATTAAAAGTTGACCAGTTTAAAAAGTTAAGCTTTTCTTTACTTTTGATTCAGTTTTTTGCACGCATGTTTGTTTTCTATTTTACACGTAGTTTCTTACTAGCTAATCGGCTATGACTAGAAGGATAAGTCATTATTTTTAAATGAGATGCAACAAGCCAACAACCAACAATAATCCTTCTTTTGTAACTTCTGGATAACGGTAGATTAGAAAATAAGACATATGAAAAATGCATAAGTTTATAGATTGAAAATTGTGTGGCACAAGTCTCCTTTGATAGACTACAAAATAAGACAAAGTTATAAAAAAATTGCAACTTACTAATGCACATCATTCATGTTAATTGTGTTGGTTACAAAATTCACTGTCTATAACAGAAAAATTACAAATTCAAATGTAAGGGAGAAAGAAAGAATATACAATAAAAAATAATAATAATTCGATGTCTTAAAACCTATTATACTATAAGATCTCATTAAGATAAAATTCATTACATATAACTTTTGAATAGAAAAATTATGTACTTTTCAACAATATTTAACACACATTATCAAAATTTAATACTATTTTAGTTGAAGTATCTAATACAAATAAAGAAAATATATATTTTATATTACATAAGTTTTTCATTCATAAAATTTTAAATTAATACAATACAACGTAACGTAGATATAAAGGATTATGTTTCATGAACTATTTTAAATGAAAAAAATTTAAGAGACTCGCCTAAATGTGTTGGGCTACTTAAAACACTTATTATTAATGTGTTATTTATTATGTAAAATAACTATTTAGAAATTTATGAAGGTTCCCTGATGATATTTTCAAAAATATTAACCTTATTCTATTTATTTTTGTTGTTGTTCTAAATTTTTATATATAGACTAACAAAATTAATAAACAAATAATAGTTTATAAAATTAATTTTATCAATGTTAGTAGAATTATTTTTTTACTAAAAGACGATGTAACATAATAGTTGGTTAAGAATATAAAATGGAAAAAATAAAACTAATATTGTATTATAAAATTTTAAAAAAATTACCTTTAGTTATATACTTTTTTTACAGGACATTCTAATAGTACAATTTAAAAAGAAGTATATTTGTAGATTTAACTGGTTGGAAGCGAGATAAAAACTATTAAAAAGTAATAAATACAATAAGTAATATAGGAAAATAAATAATAATAAAAAGAATATACAAAAGACAAAGAGTAAAAAGGAATTGTTAGTGTGGATTAGAAAAATGATTCTTTCACTAGGGATCCATTGACATAACAATTTTTTTTTAATATAAAACTCTTATATGTAATATTTTACTCTGATTTAATTTTTATTTTTTTTGTCAATTTTATCTTTATATTTTTCATCCATATATTCATCAATCAATCAAACATACCTTAAATGAACATGAACTTTGACAAAGTTATACCATTGTTGGCTATGCGTGCACGCATTTCTAGGCTTCCAAAAAATCTTATCCAGATATGATTTCTGTTTTATTTTATGTTCCAATCATTTCCTAGGTCTACAATTAACTCCATCCAAATCAATTTATACAACTATATGATCCTTCTATAAGGGACACATTCCTCATATTTCTATCCGTATGTGAAAGTTTTCAGTTAATATGATTTTTTAAGGTGAAATTAGTATTTGTTCTAAAGGATTAATTTCCACTTTGAAGTTAATGATTACTTTTAGTGATAGTAAATTCATTGGAAACTTAACCGAAAACGTATAGAGATAAAATACAATAAAATTAACATGATTTTAGTGTCTCAAGATATATTTTATAAAATAAAATTCTTTATTTATAATTTTTTAACTAAAAATTATAAAATTTTTTAATATATAATTTTTGCATAAAAAAATTATAAGAAAATATTCTTTAATTATCTACTATCTAATACATTTCTTTATTGACATGGTATAAGAAAAAAAAAACTACTACTTTATTTTATTTTATACAGATGTTTTGCTTTTTTTTTTTTTTTTTTTATATCTATCAACATGAATTTACTAACAAGAAATCAGAAAGAAATTAGAGTTAAATTATACCCTATTATTTTGTAGTGTAATTGTTAGGACAGTTATATATAATTGTCGATAAGATTAGAAATGATGTTTTTGTTTGATAATATACCATATTAGTTCTCTGATTTTTTGTTTCTTATTTATTTACTTGTTGAATCTATTTATATTTTAGTGTTAGATTCTTTCTCCTTCGTCAATAATTAATTTGATTAAAACACCATCACTTAATGATTGTATTATCCTTTTTTGTAGTATATACATAATAATCTCTGGTCATTTTGTCCTCTTATGTATAATTTGGAAGCTAATACTACTTTTCATTTTTTCTTTTTATTGCTGACCAAAGTCTGAAAAGTGTGTTTTAATTTTTTAAATGTAATTAAAATATTTGAAAGGGGCTCATTTTCTAACCAGCTTTTTTCTAGTCTCACATCAAACGTAGAAAAGTGATTGTGTTTAAAGGAAAACAAATCAACAAAGTAAAATGGCAGAAGATCACTAGCCTAATTTCTAGGGTTTGGTTTTAGTTCCTTAATTTTAAGTTTAATATTCTTTTTATTTGTAAAACTCAATATACAAGTAAATTAAAGTGCATGAAAAGATTTTGAAAATTTTGAACCTCTTGTCAATTTTGGATGGATTGGAGGAAGAAGCAAGTGATAAGAAAAAAAAATAAAGAAAGAAAGTGATGAATTTAACAAATAAAAACATGTAACAAAGATAAAGACAATAGAAAGAAAAATTAGATAAAAGTAAAATGAAAAAAATAGATATACGTTTAAAATTATGCAAAAGATTGTATACTAAAAACATGTTATTTATTAAAAATAATTGATGGTTAGAGGTAAGGTTTGTAAAACAGACCTGTTCTTATTAAACTGGTAAAATAATTATTAAATCTGTAGTTGAATTGATAATAGTTAAATAACAATAGTTTAATTTGCAATCTAATAAATTAGGTTATATAAAATGAAAAACAATATAGTATTCATAATTTTGTAATAATAAAAAAAATTCACGGCTTATACTCATCAATATCTTTTTCTCCTGTCATATGTCCCAATCCAGTGCATTAAAAATTAATTTTATTCACAATATTATGGTTAAGATGTATAACTATTTATAACATACAATATTCCAATAATTTAATATATATAAAATCAAATTAATTTGATTTTAATTGAAACCAATGAATGGTTTTCAATTGAACTAGATCATTAGTGTTTTAACATTTAAACACTAATTGAATAATTTCTACTAGTCTAGAAAATTACAAATTTATTATGTATCTCCGTGATGTAATTTTGTCTTGAGACCTTTAAATTTTGCTAAAAGAAAATATTATGGATAACTTAGACATGTTTTCATTGATTATGTCTTTCGACTTAATCTTAAATCCTAATTCATCCTCCACAGACAAATCTTATGAAAGAACTCTTGTTTTTAAGACATTAAATTCTCGATGTGTTATTCAAACTGACATGTTTTTGTTTCGTCCAATATACTATACTATTCACAGAGCGTAACGCTTTCCTTTAAATTTATTTTTACACCCCACCACACCTTTGACAATCAGCATATCCCAAAACATATATATTATAATTTTTTACCTGTATTTTTTTTATACTTCTCTATTAAAAAAAAATCTCTATTATAAGTATTTTTCAACTAAACTCATTCTCATGTTTATTTTCTAAAATTAAATTTATCACATTAATTACCCAATTTCTAGGGTAGTCTATCCTAGAAAACCACAACAAAATCAATCAATTTTTAGTATAAACATTACATGTACTGAGGAACACAACCAAAACCAAATCAATTATACAAATCCCAAAGCTTGTTCCTCTTCTCCATTTTCTTTCCCTTACCTATTATTCAAACATAAAATTAAAAATAATATTTTTATTTTTTGAGGGAAAAGTATGAGAGACGGTTTGTGGGCCCAGAGGAGGAAGAGTGGGCTATTGTGAGTAAATTAGTTCTATACAAACAGAACTCTTTTCCATTTTGAGCTTTTCATTTCTGACAGTGACTTCAATTTTTTGGTCTTTACTTAATGTGGGCCCCACTCCTGGCCCACTCTGCCTCACTTTCTATAAAGCAAATGACACACCGACCCATCTCTCTCTCCCTAAAATCAACACCAGGCCCACTATCTAATTATTTCCCATACCTGTTTATTTTTTTTAATGTAAAAAATTGTTATATTTTTACAATAATATTTTATTATTATGTCATCCTTACGTCATATATAACATCACATTTCCTTGCTTATTATTAAAAACTTCAAATATTTTACTTCATTGTAATAGAATTCTTATAAATTATATAAAATCTTATTTGTAATATAATAACTGTGTAAATTTACATGATTAATCTATAACTTTTTAAGTTATTATTATATTATTATTATTTGAATATATTGTTTAATATAATTATTATTGTTGAGTTATTGTGTGAATATATATATTTTTGAATCAGAAATAATGAATCAAATATAAGCGAATTTTTTTCTTTTTTTAAAAGATGGTTGAATCAAGTCATAGATAACAAACTATAATCTAAACACATTCTAAGTTTTTGTTTAGATTAGATTATTTTTAATAAATAATGAAAGATTTCATTGATTAAAATCTTTCCCAGCAATATTGATTATGATTAATTTCAATATTGACTATGATTAATTTCAATCTTATTCTGACTATAAATTTAGGATTTTTATTTTCTAACCTAAAATTTTCTAAAATTTTTTGATTGATATTAATAGAAAATACACATTTAATATTACCTGATTGACGTTAATTAAATGTGTAATTAATGTCATAAATTATTTAACGTAAACTAATGTCGAGTGTTTGGGTAGTTGTTGTTGAAAATCACGATTAAATCTTTAAATTTTCTCTTTCTTATTATTTTCTTCGCCATAACTTTTATTATTCTGCTTCTTCTTCCTTATGATTTTCATAACCTTTATTCTTTTGTTCTTAAGTTTATTTCTAACACCCTATTAACATTAATTTTTAACCGACATCATACGTTTATTTTAATCGACGTTAAAAGCTTTTATTTTTTTCACTAGCGTTAAGTTGAAATCAAACCAAATCAACTTAGTTGCAGTGAAAAATATGCTGAAATCCTATGTGAGGTGAGTTATTTCTAATCAAATTATTGATTCATTACTTAGCAGAATATTTATGTAGGGAATGTCAGGTCACAGAAAAAATAACATAATCATGACATGAAACAAGTTCCTTAATTAACTGCTAGGGTAAAGTTACTATCTATGTTTTGTTCATAGCAAATTAACTAGTATTAATTCCATCTCAATCTTCTCACCTTTCTGATGAAATGAAATAGCATATGATGAAAATAGCTTCTAGCGTTTGCACGTGATCATACATAGCAGGAATGATTAACTCCATTAACAAACTAGTGGGTAATATTTGTTTAAAGAAAAACCTTTACAATATACACACTTAATCAATAGTAATCAATTTTTTATTATTGTTGCGTTGATTTTTGGTTAGTGTAAAATCATTTTATATTACATTTAGACTCTAAAAGCTAATACCATTTTGACCTAATTGATGAAATTGAATAGCATCAATAAAAATAGTGTTAAGTCTAAAATTTGTTAACAATTGATTTTCATAAATTTTTGCCAAGACTTGCGACATCAATTTATGAAATGGATTATGTAATAAATTAACTTAATTTTCAATATATATATATATATATATATATATATATTTAGGATCGAGAAATATTTGATAGCTAATTTTAATAAGTCAATTACTTATAAAATGTAAAAATAAAAGAAAAAAATAATAAAAAAAATATTTTTACGTATATATTTTATAGATTAATCGACAACTACATATCAAAATTATCTACTAAAAATTTCTCTTGTGCTAGCCTTCTTCTATGAAAAAACAATTTATTAAGACAAAGAGGTTCTGATCAATAGCACATCACTGTTCATTATTACCCTAGATGTTGAATTATAGTAGCAATCACTGTTCATTATTACCCTAGATGTTGAATTATAGTGTAAAGTGATGATCACAGTGTTTACCATTATTTTTCCACTAGAGGGACACTAATTAATGAAGGAAAGAAATTAAAGTATAGAAATGTTGCTTGGTGCGTACACATCTTAATGGCCAAGTAACACAACAACGTCAAATAATTGTCTATATATGCTTCCCACTTTCAACATAGAAATTGAATATTCAGTAGTGTGATATTATTTTATCTTAGACACTAACCCTAATCATAAACTCAATCATTTCATCGTGTCACGGATTTTTGTTTTGACTTGTAAACAACATTACGTTTGTCACGGGCAATTGAGGACTCTTGTTGACTTCAAAAGTGCTTCACTTTCAAATCACTTTTTATAGTCTAACCATACCTATACCCTCCTATTAATAAACTATACGGAACACATTTCTCTCTATCTTATCTCAAATTATATAAATGGATTCCGCACTTTCAAGTTTTGCAACTTATACATAAACTAATTTTACTTCACAATTAACTATAATACACAAATAATTTATTCAGAGAATATATATATATATATATATATATGTATATTTCTCTCTCTTCATATTTTATAACTAATTATCTAATTATCTGTGTTACAGTTGTCTATCTATCAAATAGTTTTCTTATACTAACATGTACATTCATTACTTACTTCATGTACATGAAGTATATAGTATATGTATCCGCCTAAATTTTTATTTTTTTATTGTTTGAAACAATAAAAGATAGTGAAATTAAGATTAATAAATGATAGATGCTTTTGGTGTAATTGGTGTAGAAACTCAAATCCACATGTATCTACTTTTGATATTGACGATTTTTTTATTTAATAATGATATACTTAAGAATATATAATTAATTTTATTCAAAATAAGGTCCCACAAATTAATTCGAATATTTTAAAACTTATTAAAAATGAGTTAGGCCTCGTCATCAGGTCAGTAACTTTCTTGATTTTCCGGTACTAGACAGACATAGCTCCATATATGGTCTTACGACTTTGCAGAGACTTGTGTTTTTGATAAACAGTCGTCCGGATCTGGTCACTGCGACCTCTTTGTGAGAAAACACTCCTTCTCCCAAAGTTATAGAGCTATTTTGCCGAGTTCTTTAAGGAGAGTTATCTCACACTCCTAGGTATTTTCTATCTACCCACATGTATGGGTTTCGGGTACAAGTACCCATTTGTTGAAGGTCGTTCGAGCATTTCAAAGTTTTAAACTAAACTAAACTCGTTTTGTTTTTTCATGACATGAGTGGAAAGAATTAAACTCATCCTGTTATCATGTCACCAACTTATCAACGTAATGTTTAATACTAATTTTTATTTTTGTTGAAAATTACAAATGAAATATCAAGGCTATGATTACAATATTTTTACACACTTATATTCTAATTATAAATAAGATTTTATATAATTTTATTATCAAAATAAATAAACCCAACACGGTAAAATGTGATTAATTAATTAAAACATTTTGTCATGCAACTTTATTTCACTAACAACTACAATACGCAGTCAATCAACTAACTTATTCACAGAATATATACGTATTTCTTTCTCTTCACATTTCATATATATACATATTTCTTTCTCTTCATATTTTATAATTAGTTGTCTGGTTATCTGCGCATTGCAATTGTCTACCAAATATTTTTCGCCATGTATAAACCTTTTTCTCGTATAAATATTTGTCGGTAACATCTTTTTACAGCTATATTACCGACATATTTTTGTCCATCCATAATCTACCAAAAAATTCAGATTGACTGTAAGATTTTCATGTTTATCAGCAGATTTTGATGGTCGAATCAAACATGCATGTCTTCATTCTATATTTTCTTAATATTTCCTTTCTTCTATGTTAATCTGTAATCCGTTTTGCATTGTGACATATAGATTGACTTGATGAATGGTTCGTAAAAGTAAAAGTTAAATTTGTTGACTCTATCTAATTCTTGTACGTACGTAGTAACCTTTTGGCATTACCATTATCAACATTAACATATTGTTAATTAACATGTAATCTCACTTTCAGGGATATAATTTTTATATATATTTTATCAAAGTTCAATCGCGGAAAGTTTACAGTAAAAGAAATATATATTGTGTGTATTTGTTGTTTGGATGTTACAGTTTGGATCTCAAAATCCCATGAATGTGTAGAAGCAAAATATTAATACTTTGCAATGAGTTGAATTAGTTATCATCTATGTGTCAAAAGCACTTTTAAGACCTAAGAAGGAAAAAAAAGTAAGAACTTTGTGTAATATATCATATGAAATATCATCAGGCCCAACTCTATATGACTCTTCAGGTTCTTAAATAAGCCCATTACAAAACTTGTAATTGGTCTTGAAGCCAGAAAATGGCTTTTCTTCCTGCACCCTCATTTTTTTCATCTTCAAACATCATATCTAATTGAAATGTTTTCATGATAGAATTAATAGAGACTAATCAGTGAACTATTTCAAAAAATAATGGTAAAGAAAGAAAAAAATTAATAAAAGAAACATACGTATGTATATATTTTGTAAAATAATTGACTAATCAATTTATATTATATAGTTAATCATTAAATATTTCTCATCATCAAATTACCTTAAAATAAAACAAGGAGTGTTATTTTCCAGAATAAACATTCGGAGCAAGAGAATTTTAATTTTTACAACTAAATTTTATTTTTCCTTTATTTATTATTTTGATAAATTGCATCACATTTAATACTTCTTCAATTTGAGTAGTTATTATATTTAAAGAGATAAATATGTTTTTTTTTTCTTGTTAAATTATATATTTCAACTTTTATTTGTTTTCTTTTCTAAAAAAACTAGTTATTATTTTTATCACTCATAAATTAGTCTATAAAACAAATGAAAGTGAGTAACAATAGGGTAAAATTTAACCCCAAGAAGACTAATTATGTTTATCAAGCAAACGATGAACAACAAATGGGTAAAGAAAATTATAAAATTATAAATTAAAATCTAAAATTTTAGATGACCAAAAAGACTTATTCAACCTTTTCTTTCTGCATCCTAATTTTTTTCTTCTTCAGACATCCTATCGAACATGGGAAATGATGAGAGTGAAAATGTTTAATAATCGACTGTAATTAATTGATTAATTTTTTTAAAAAAATATATAAGAATGAGAAAATATTAATAAAAAGACATGTATATATAGAATAATTAATTAGTTAATTTATATTGTAATTATTAAATATTTTTTATAAAATACGAGAATGTTATTTCTCGATATGAATGTTTTGAACCACCTAATTTTTTTAAAAAATATTATAACATATATATAATTAAATTTTATTTTTCTTTGTTTATTATTTTATAAATTACATGATATCTAATACTTCATCAATTTGAATAATCATTATATTTAAAGAGATAACTACATTGAAGTAATCCTTATTTCCGAAATCAGATTTATGGAGTTAAATTAAGTTTAATATTTATTATTATTAAATAGGATATATAATTAATATAAATTTTATGTATATATTATTTTCACAATAATAATATATTTTTTAAAATTTTTATCTTTTTATCTAATATTATATATTTTTTAAAAATATACTAAATATATATAAGTGGAGGATAATCTTTATTTTATAAATAAATTTTATAAATTTCAAGTAAAATTCATAATCCATATTTTAAATATGATATTAAAACTTATCGATTATTATTGATAAACATATCATGTTATTACTACCAAGTTGATATCGAACTATTCGTTACTTAATCTTAACACCTAATATATCCAATTATAACCGTGAGACAAGGATACTAGAGATTCCATAACATCTAAAAGTATAATCCTATATAGGTGGAAGAAACTACCCACATTTCTAATACTTCCTACATTTGTAATACTTCCTCCTGACTAAACCAAACCACTTATAAGTTTCAAGTTAAATCCAGGTACATGTAGTAGTGATGAGGTGCAATAATTCATGTGTTTGATGCACAAAAGGGTCCCTCTAAAATGGTTGCAATGCAAGTTGGAATGCATTAAAACCATGCAGGCTTTTTGCAGTATCCACTATATGGTGTGCATGCTAGCTAGCTACATGACAAGCTTTGAATGAATCCTTGCCATACATGAACAAACAACAACATTGATAAGACTCTTCTGTGGGCAAAAAAAAAAAGTATGAATTGGAGTTCCATTAAACAACACCTGGCTTTGCCTTTAGTGGTGTATGGTTGGAATAATAATATTGCTTTGAAAATTTTTGTAACTTACAATCTTCATCCATTTGTCACATGATGAAATTAGAAGAACAATGGTCATGAATTGAAATGATGAAAATTTCAGAATAGAATGATCAATACGTTTATTTCAGTTATAAAAAATTGATGTTGGTGCCAACATATGTGTATGCTTAATTGATTATATTTTGGAACACTGTAAGCTTTTTTAGAGTTCTTAATTAGACATCATTACTGATTTGCCCAAACAACAACAATTATAATTGCAATCAGTGAGTGAGCTTAATTATATTATATAAGTACTTAGAGAGTGCATTAAATGTATTTGTTAAGAAATTTAAAAAATATTAAATATTTAAATTATAGGTGAGTGTAAAAAAATATTGAGTATTGTAATTTTACATATTTTATTAAAAGTTTTCCCCTTTAATTTACTAACCAGTATCCTTAAAACATTCATTAATATTTACCAAATTGTATTTGTACATTATTTGATTTTTTATGGTTGTTCCGTGAAGGAATAAACATGCTATATATTTTGCAATTAAAAAAAAATAAGAGAGGAAAAAATTTAAAATTTAAATTGAAAAGGAAAGAGAAGAGAAAAGTTTTTAGAATTTTATGTCTATATATCAATTTTTTTTTCTATTTTCTTTAAATTTTATTTCTAACATAAAATATATGTTATTATCCATATTTTTCTTTTTCTTCACCTTTTTTTATTTAACTAAAACACACCCTTGTTGATTTAAAAAAAAAAAAAAAAAAAAAAGGGTTTTAGGGAGTTTCACCTAGTTAATGTTTTTTTTATTTTTTATGTACGGTTAGATTTGTCTCTCTAGATTTATGCTGTCAAATCCAAACACAAAAATTTCAATTATTATTTTTTTGTATTTTGGTAAGCAGAAATTTCAAATTTGCTTCAGTTTTAAGGTACATCTGATGTTAAAGAAATAGAAAAAAAGAAATTGAGAGCAAAGCCATTGATGAGAAATAAAAAGTGAGACAGTAAAGTGAAAGTGAGAACAAAGAAGAAATTAAAAAAATAAGGAGTCTTACAAAAAAAAAAATTCTTTAAGGAAATTAGTGAAGAATTGTATATGATGTGAGACAATTTAATGGATTAAAAGTTAAAAATTTATTAATGCATGAATAAAAGAATTTTTGATCAATTATATTTTATATTTATTCAGTTCAATCTTATTTTTAATGAAATTGTGAAGATTTTTTAATTTATTAAGTTTCAGATTTAACTGATTAAACTTTAAATTTAGTCAATTATATATATATAAATATTATTTTTTTTCCCATTCTATCAAAAACTTTTAATTGTATTTTTACTTATGGCCCACGCACTTATGTCTCTCAAGCTTCTGTATACTTGTATTACTTTATTTTTCACCTATTTATTTCTAATAATTCCTATGCCGACAGAAACAAGTTTTATAAAAAATAAATTATTATTTTGATTCTTAAGAAGATTAGAGTTGGATGATTAAGTTTATGATAGATAATAAGTAAAAAAATTTAATCTTTAAAAATACTTATTATTATTTTATTTCTTAAATTTAATTATTTATTATTTTGATTAATTCTTATATTTAATTATTTATTTATTTTATCCTAAATTTTAGATTAAAGTAATAATGAATGATAAAATTTTGATAATAAAATCTAAATAGATATCTTTTGAAAATAAATTAATAAACATACAATATATTCAAAAATTAATTTTTTATTTTTCATATTTTAAAAGTTAAATTACCTAATTACTACAAGAATAAATAATAGTTCCCTCATTTTATATATAGGTAGGTGCATATACTAAGCTTTTGTATGCAACAAATTAAGGAAAAGAAAATGAAAAGGAAACTTTTAATTCAAATTAAAGAATATATATTATATATATAATTTTCATTTTGAAAAATGTGGGCTTATTTAATTTTTTCAATCACACAGAAAATATAATATTATATATATTCTCTTCTAAAATTTTTTTCTCATATGAACAAAGCATTATGAAGTGGTCCATTGAATATGTGGAAATATATATTAGATTTGTTTTTCTTCTGTTCTTCAATTAATAGAGAGAATCTTTTGCTAGCAACTGAAATGGTGGCTGTACCATCTCTCTGATCAAGTGTGTCAGATGTTCAGAAGTGATAAGACATAATAATAATAATAATAATAATAATAATAATAATAATAATAATAATAATAAATAAATAAATAAATAAATAAATAAATAAATAAATAAAGGTTGGAATTCCACTCTATGCTTTGAAGATTCATGCTGTTTCCTGCACCTTACCAAAAATTTCCATTTCTTTCTCCTAAATTCTTCTCTATCAAACAATCCATGAAACTTCATATGGAAAATGAGTAGCAGTTTAATAAATTTATGATAGGTTTTGATAGCATTAAAATGTGCATTATTATTCTAATTCAGTAGAATAAAATTATTTTGTAAAATGAGGTTTATATTTGTTTATATATTATATTTTTTCTAATAAGTATGATAAAACACCCTGTGAATACAAATTTATAAGATAAGTGGTCATGTATAAATTATTAAAATGAAAAATATTTTGTGTGTGAATAAAATAATATGGCTAAAATATAATAGGATCTAACAAGTGGAAGGTTAAAAGGTGAGAGAATAGTTATCCAATAAGCATGATGGATTAACTGTAGCAAAAGTGCAAGACAAAATGGACCCACAAATTGCCACACATAAACATGCATCAAACATAGGATTGGTTGTTGATTGAGAAAACTTCATAATAATATCCATATTGAATAAGATAGTGGAGTGGCCATCATAGTTTTGCTTTCAAGAGAGAATAAAAACATTGAGAAGGATTGATGTTGTCTTATGCTCAATAGCAATGTTGTTGTTACCACTATAGTTCTTGGGGCCACCAATTAATAAGAAAACATATTAAATATTTGAATCAAAGAAAAATGTAAAAGGGTGTTAAACAAAGGAAATAACATTCTAAATTTGTAAATCACACAAGGATTGTCCTATTTTAATTAGTTATTTAAAGTTTGAGGGTTAAATTTATAGTTATAATTATAGTAAATACTTAAAAAACTTAATTATTCAGGTTATAAATGAGAGTTTTGGGTCTAACTCAATTCTATAAAATCTGATTTATAAGTTGAGATTTACATCTTATTTAAATATGTAGCAAGTCGATCTTATATTTAAGTGATGTGAGACTTCGTGATTTTTGTTTAATATTAAATTTCTAATTATTTTTAATAATTTTATTTAGCCTTTTATTATAGTTTAAAATAAGTTTAGAAGGTTGATTAATCACAAATTAAATTTCTAATATTTATAAGTTTTTTATTATTAAAACAAAACAAACTCAACAATGATTTTGTTTGTCAGAATCTAAATTAATCTTAATTTTATGATAATATAAAAAAAATTTCATCAAGGCTGCACATAACCAAAAAATTCTCCAGAAATCTTTTTATAAATTTTACTTTTTATTTGTATGGTTAATAATTTTCTGTACCACATTGGAAATTTGGCTTTTTGAAAGACACTGTTCGTCCCATCATTTTCTCTGCTACTCATTGATTTTCTTTTTGGAGCCCCAGTTACCTTTTTGCATAAACAAATTAACTACTCATATATCTTTTTTTAATTTAAAAATTTGTTATATTCTATGTTTCATTAAAATCTAAATATTTATCTAAACTTGATTAAAGTTTGATTATAAATAGCCATTTAAGTGTATTATTCTGCAACTATGTGTTGATCTTTAATTGAATACACTCAAATAGTAACAACTTTATTAATTTTGAGTTTAAAAAACAACTATGTTAATTTGATTATACTATAATAGTAATCTAAATTGTTGTACTTAAATATATTATTCAAAACTATAGTATAAAACAGAATAATTTCTAATAAAAGTCATGAATGGCAGTGAAATTCATTTGTCAAAAGGAATAATAAAATGAGTAAAGCATGGCAGGGACTTTCTGAGCTTTGTCAGAGTGGTCTCACATAAAAAGATTCACAAGAATTATATAAACAGAAAAAAAACAGCACATTCTTCAAAAGAATATTTTTTCTTACAAAATTAATTTGAAGAATAGTTACACACAAAAAAAAATTAATTTGAAGAATAAAGCAAAACAGCCAAACACAGTTCATATTCTCTTTTGCATGTTAATGTAATCACAGTTTCTTATTCTTTCTACTAGTCCTCATTCACAGTTCAATATTCCCATTATTTTTTTGTTACACCATATAGAATTTCATTATTACTATAACTTTAAACAGAATGCATAGAGTTTTATAAAATTATTTGTTTATATAGAAACAAAACTGAGCACAATCAACACATAAAACCACAGAGAAGCTTCTTTTTTCATTAAAACATAAAAAATCTTTTTGTTTGTTTCAAATGTTAAATTCTGATTCTTAATCTCAGTTTCTGTTTCCTTGTCTGTCTTGTTTTTTCCATTTTTGAGAGTAAGTGAGACTGTAGTAGTGTTGTGAGTTGAAGTTCGATGTCTGTGCAATTGGAGAAAGACTATGTAGGCTTATCAGAGGTTCCTGAAATGGAAGATTCTGACAAGTTTTCTGAGAGGACTAGTAGTGGTGGTGGTGGCTTGAACCTCAAGGCTACTGAGTTGAGGCTTGGTTTGCCTGGTTCTGAGTCACCAGTGAGAGATGAAGGTGTGGAAGACAAAAATGTGCACTCTTTAGGCATGGTTAAGAGTTTGGTGTCTGGTGCTAAGAGGGGTTTCTCAGATACCATTGATGTTGGTTCTGGCAAGTGGCTTCTCTCTGGAAATGGTGGATCTGATGTGGGTTTGTGTAAAGATAGTGGCTTGTTTTCTCCAAGGGGTGTTGGTGAGTGTGCCAATCACCAAAGTTCTGTTGTGAAAGATAAAGTTCCTCAGTCTTCAAAGCCATTGAATGAGAAGAAGTCTCAGATATCTGCTCCTGCTGCAAAGTAGCATCATTTTCCTTTAGCCTCAACAATATGTGTGTGTGTGTGTTTTGTCAAAAAAATTTCCACTTTTTCTTGTTGAATATGCTGTCCTGTTTGTAGCTTTCTCACTTGTGTATGTGTGTATTAATGAAATGTTGGAAGCAAGAAAAGTTGGGTTGATTCAGATACAGGAAAAGAATTATTATATTTTCTTACTTGAAAACAATAATTGGTTGAGATTTAAATTGAATAGGGAGAATTAAATCTATCAAGCGAGCCTTTAAGTTCTTTAACTCTTCTTGTTGCTAAATTTGTTATCATGTTACCCTGTAGTATTAGTAGAGAAGCTGTTAACTCTTTGTCTATGTATTTATTGATATGTTCCTACTACGTTAATCATCTAATGGTTGGTTTCGTTGTTCTGTAATTTTTTCTTCTTCATCTTGGTTATATGTTGTTTGCTTTGGAATATGATTTTGGATTGAAATCCTCTGATTAAGATGGTGAAACTTCTTTTGACTTCCCAACTACTATGTTCTTATCTTCGGATTTCCCCATGGATGTCTGAATAAGAGTCAATAGCTTATGTTGGTGGAAAAGAAAATGAGAAAGCAAAATGGATTGAACTTCTCTCATTAGCTAAAACTAACTTATACACTGAACTTTTATAGATCCAGAAGCTGAAGTGCATAAATTGATTTTAGGTGATGAGAAAAAAGTTCAACTCATTTTACCTTCTTATTTTCTTCTTCAGTAAATACTTGTGAAAAAGTTTATTCGAAAAGAGCCATAGCTGGATTGGATTCCTTTTGTTTTGAAGTTATAATCACTGAACTCTACACAGATGGTTATCTCAATTGTGCTTCCTTGTACAATCCCTTTTATTAAGTGAAATATTGTGTTTTGTGAATCAGGGAACAAGTTGTAGGTTGGCCACCAATCCGTTCTTTCAGGAAGAACTCAATGGCCACTCAGCCACAAAAAAATGATGATGATGCAGAAGTCAAGTTTGGATGCCTTTATGTGAAAGTTAGCATGGATGGTGCTCCATACTTGAGGAAAGTGGACCTCAAAAACTTTGGCACTTACATGGAACTGTCATCAGCACTGGAAAAGATGTTTAGTTGTTTTACAATCAGTGAGTTTTGTGTTTTCTTTACTAGAAAATTTCAATCAATCAAGTTATTACCCTCTTATACAATTGTGCTTAGCTTTCAATATTCTTTGGTTACACCAATTATTCTCTTCATTTGACTTTGATGAGAGAAATATAAAGAATTTATCCTGATCAGAACTGGCATCCTTTTAGTTCCTATGTCACAGGCTCAGGCTGGTTGGTTCCATGAGCTGGGGAATTTTACAGGAGTGCTATGAATAGGTCAACTAATTCTTTACCAATAAAATGTTCTTTATTTTACAGATTCTGATGGTTTTTTTACCAATGACGAGTGCAGGTCAATGCGGTTCTCATGGAGTTTGCGATCGAGATAAGTTGAGTGAAAGTAGATTGATGGACCTCCTTCATGGTTCAGAATATGTGCTCACTTATGAAGACAAGGATGAGGATTGGATGCTAGTTGGTGATGTTCCATGGGAGTGAGTACATATTATTTCTCAAACTGTAGTGCTTTCTTCTCAGACAAAACTTAGATGCAGTTCTTTATGTATTTTTGGTGTTGTTTTCCAGTCGAAATTGAAGTTTCTTCTCAGTAATCAGTGTAGTAAAGTTTGCATTAGCATTTTGATGAAAAACTCTAATTTTGATGGGAGAGCAATACTAAAAGTACTGATGGAACTCTATGTCAGTTTTGTTTTTCTGATTCGATTTCTATTTTGGTGTTTAGTGATCATTATAAAGGATAACTCTGCTACCAATTAGTTAAACCATGATTTTGGAAAATACAAACATTTTATTTTATTATCCGAAAAATAACAGAATCAATGAAGGATAATAATTTGATGAGTATATGATTCTGAAATGATTTTCTTGTTATTGTTTTAGAATGTTCACTGACAATTGCAAGAGGTTGAGGATAATGAAGAGTTCTGAAGCAGTTGGGCTAGGTGAGGTTGAAACATACAACAATTTGCTTTCTTTTGTATCTGGTCGTTGCATTAAAAAACTCATTTAGTCATTATATAATCATATCACAATTCACAAGACAGAAGAATCCTAGCTTGATACAAAACTCAACTGCATTCCGTTAGCTGCTCTGCTTTGAATTACTTGACTAATGCTATGCAATGATAAATCTAATGATATGAAAATGAGAGAGGAGTTTTTGTGTGAAGTCTTCCCCTATTTACTCAACAAGTGGTATCAGAGCCAATATCTTAGTATGTTCTGTGGTCGCGGCTTTGTCTGATCTTCCACATCAGAAAAGATTTGGTTTATCCTCAAGGTAGAGAAACAGTGAGAGCTTTTCTAAGAAAGTAACAATAATAATGGCATTAGAAGAAGTGTGTGAAGTCTTCCCGTGATTTCCCAACAGTTTTTATGTATGAAATATTGTTGAACTACTTGTGGAATTGATGAATTCTCCCTGCAAATCTTTCTTCTAATGAGTACTCTTTCTTCAACATTATTTCATCTTATATTTTTCTTTAAACTAATGGTGGAACTGTCGATCATCTCTTGAATGTTTTAATACTTTCTGTAAACCATATATTCATTCTAGATCCAAATTTATGAGTGAACTTACCTTGTCTGATTCTTGCAGCACCAAGAGCAATGGAAAAATGCAAAACTCGCAACTAGCAATATACTATTGATACAGAAAATGATGGAGTATACCTTTAAGCACATTATACAAGAGTCCAGAGTCTCTTTTACTCTTGCTTGTATATGTATAATCCTACATATGAGATCCAAGTATTCTTGCTAGATGTTTTAATTAATAGGCAATATGCTTGTTGTAGACATTCAAGGTTTCTTAGGCTTGTTTCCTCTCACTTCTCTTCAATCACTGTCACTGTTGACTTCCTAAGACTGAAGCTATGTTACTAAGTAAATTTTGTAACTTGAGTTTCTCTAATATTGGTGAGCATTTTGACTTTCAAGTCATGCATGAAAAAGAAAATAAAACCGTAATTTGTTTTGTTTTTGAAGAGAATTTCATTGTGTTCCTCGATCACTTTGTAGGTATATATTTCAGCGAATCACATAGCTTGTTTCATGGATGTAACGAAAGAAGATTTTGGTTTTCCATTCATCCTTTTGTGTTGTAGATATGTACTCTTTCATATATCATTTTCTACAATTTAGTCCAAGACTCATGCATGCTTAGTTGTAATGGTATAGTCCTATTGACATCACAGTTTCTACACCATGGAAGGAAAGAAATTTTTATTTTCTCTCTAAAATTAACTTTTCTTTCCATTTTCTTCCCCAGTTAAATTAAAAAAATTATATTATTATCCTTGTTTTCCTTTTCCTATATTAATTTTTCTCCATCCTATCAAACATACAATTAAAATCAATCAGTCAATAACTCTAGTTTGCATAAAAAACTTCCTACTATACAGTAGGTATAAAGTGGTTTCCTATTAACCAATTTATTGACAAAACATATATGTTTTATTAATTTTGACTTTTTCTTTCTCTTTTTTTACATTTTATAATAAGTTATCTGATTATCTGTGTATTGCAATTGTCTATTAAATATTTTTCATTAATATATACACTAATGCTAGCAAGTTTTCCTAACCAAATAAAAACACTTACACGCAACTAATTTATTGCATATGCCAGCTTCTTGTAGGAAACAACTTGCCCGATTGGACTTGTTCAAACTAATAGAGTGGACAGAAATTTAGTTTGATACATCACGAGAAGAACTTCCACACAAAAAACACAATTAACAATGTATACTCTCTTGTTCTACAACAAGAAAGACAATTAACTGGAGAAAATCTTAATGATTCGTCTAGAGTTCTACTGAGAATCAAAATGGTTCGAAACCACAGGGAAGAGGAAATGGACGAGGGGAAGGTCGATCCTCTCAAGGAAGAAGTAGCAAAAACATGAGCACGCAATGTACCTATTGCAACAGACTTGGCCATACAGTTGATCAGTGTTGAGCTAAGCACGGTTTTCCCCCTTGGCTATAAGCCTAAGGGCAAGCACACTGTAAATAGTTGCAGTGTCAGATGAAGAAGCAAATCTACTTGAAACTGATAAAACAATGTCTCTGTCACTTCATAAAGATACCAACCAACAACATAACACAAGTCAATTGATTCCTGAGCAAGTGGAACAGCTGTAAATCATGTTACAACATTCCAAGATCCAGCCTGTTAGTCAAGTTAGTTCCCACTTTGTTGGTGAGTCATCCACTCAATAGCAAACCCCAAAGGTAACAAAAATATTTGGTAGACAACTGCAATACACAGACAACTAGCTATAAATTGTAAAGGAAGAAAAAGAAAAAGAAAAAGAAAAAATTAATAAAAGAAATACGTACACACGATATATTCTTTGAGTGAGTTGACTGGTTGGTTGTCTATTGAAGTTAGTTGTAAAATAAAATTTTTGTTCCATACTCTTCCAAATGGATACTTGATTCTGGTTCCACAGACCATGTTACTCACACTAGGTACCACTTTGTCACCTTTGACACTATAAAACCAACTAGTGTCACCCTTCCAAATGGTAGTCTGGTAATAGCCAAGCATTCAGGCACCATTCAATTTTCTAACACACTTCGGACTTCAGCAGGACTTGTAGGAGGAAAAAAATAAGAAGAAAATTATAAATGAAATTGTTTCATTTGCTTCCGGTTCCTGTTTGTGTTTCATTTGCTACCAGTTCCTTCTTCACACCAACTTGCTGACTTTATTGAAGTGCTGAAATAACTTCGTAGTCACTGAGGTTGAAGTCTGTTTTATAGTGTTGGAAATCTTACATAGCCTAGAGATAGGATCTGTTGTTGCATGTATATAAGTAAAGAACAATCCTCACCCTACAAATCAGTTTATAGGGTTGAGTTAGGCTCATAACCCACATTTATAATATGGTATCAGAGCCTATCCTAGATTGTTTGTGTCCCGTTATCAGGGATTATTTGATGGGTTTGTTGTTGGGTTTATCGTGCCACCCATTGTTGGACTGATATTGGAACACTGTCTCAAAGCTTGGCGTGAGGGGTATGTTGAAATCCGACGAAGAAACTGAGGTTGAAGTCTGCTTTATAGAAACTGCCATCATTGCCTAAAATTCTTGTTAAGTTGAGCTCACAAGTTGTTAAAGTCTGCTTTATAGAAACTGCCATCATTGCCGAAAATTCATGTTAAGTTGAGCTCACAAGTTGACCCATCTACGGTGTATAACACAGTCCATGCATCGCCGAGTTCCCCATCAAACCGTTTGTTATCCACACGTGTGGACATGTCTACGGTAGCAGATGCTCCGAGTTGTACATGCTAAGGAAATTGAAGACTGCCATTATCTGGTTAGCATGGTTGAAATGTTCATACTTGAAAATTATAAATAAACATATTACAGAATAATCTTTGCACTATCGTAGCTAAGCGTTTTTGCTCCGAACAGTACCTATAGTATCTAATTCTCTATCATATTTCATTACCTTGCATCTAATTCTTTATCACATTTTTCAAACCACTTTCCTCGTCCAGTGCCATTGCTTGTTTCATTATTGATTCTTCCACTTGTTGCATTCTAAATTTTCTATGGTTCATGGGTTTCTTTTCTTTAACAACATAAAAAATCGTAGTTTCTAACTTATACTTTGTAGAAAACATGAAATACTTGAAGGGTTGTCTAAGTTAATATTCTTAAAATCAAGAATTGATTATTGAACCGATCTAGGTACTTATTCAAATCGGTCTAAGTCAATAGTCTTTAATTCAGGTAGATGAACAATGCGCATAACTTATTATAAACCCCCTGATACTTCATTGTATATACCAACTTTTTCAATTCTCATGAATTAGTTAAAAAAGTCTTATGGGGATAAAGGTATTAGAAGATAAAATTTGTATAAGAAGGGTGATATATATATAAAAAAAAAACTACACTATAGCATGAACATATAGATATAGATATTAAAAATCACACTATATAAGTAGGTTACACACATATTTCACAAGTTTGACAACTTGGGTTGTTCATAATAAACTAGAGCACCTAATTACTTTATTTTCTTCCTCCAAGATTGTCTCTACCAGTACATATGCTGCTACACTTGTTAATCATAATATAGGATTATTATTAACAAGTGAGACTAGTAGTGTACGTAAATTTAGTCATAATCAAACATACAATCTAGTAGTTTTTAATCAGTCTTGCATTGTTGCTGGGGCCACCAATAGACCTGGGCAAGATTCTCTTAGCTTCACAATGAGGGCACATGTTAGGATTCCATATCCAGCGTTTTTCAAATTCCTTAAACATGTAAAATAATGCAGAAGAAGGGTGTTGTTCAGGACCCTCCACCGTTATAGACAAACGACCATGGCGTGCTTCAATGTTTGCCACCACAGAAAGGCCAAAATCTGCTTCAACAGTTTCATTCACATGAATTCCAGCACTAGTAGCATGATAGTGTATGACAGTCACAGCATAATATTTTGTATGTTCAGCACTCCTTTTCTTCTTTTCCACACGAACAAGACCCGCTTTGTGTCCCTCCCCATACAACCATGTGTTGCCCTCTATAACACTTCCATCTTCACAGCGCACATCTTTTGCCTTCTGTGTTAATCTTGTGGACTTGCCTACATTGATCACCGCCTCCGGAGACAACACAGGATCAGTTGATATTGTTTCTGATTCTACGACTAAATTAAATTCAAACAACAGACTAGGATTTTTGTCACGTTTGGAGGGACCAGTACAGTGGAGTTTCAACCATAAACACTTGACTTGACTATATTTGTCTAGTTCTCTAACTAATCCCAGTTCACAGACTGAATCACCTACTTCGTAAAACATTGAACGTGCCCTCAAGCAGTTACCATTGAATCGTTCACTACAAGTTTTCGACAAAGCGACGTTAACATGTCTTCCTAGCTGAACATGGATAGCATCATTGCTCCCACCCACAACACTCAGAAGACCACCACCTCTTAGCATGTTTCCCATCTGTGGAAATACAATATCCAAGTAAAAGTTATAAAAAAAAGGAAAATTGATGTGTGAGCAATGTAAAATTTTTTACATGATGGTTTAGTCACAATAATGAGTTTATTGATGCTTATATTAATCAACTTTATTTCGTAACAAACTATAATACACACAATCAATCAGTCAACTCACTCACATAACTCCTATATTAATAACTCTAGAAGTCATACCAGAACTAAATTTATGACTGGTTAATGATATAAAATAGTTTTACATGTATGACCATTAAATTTATAGTTATATGATATGACAAAAAAATACTATCATTTGAAATTATATGATAAATGAGATGAGAGATATAAAGAAAAAACAAGCATATAAATACTACAATGTTACAAGAAGAGAGAGATTATGGAAAGAAATAATGTTTATTTTGATGAAAAAATTATTAAGTGATCTTGAATTACAATTTTTTTAATGATCCCAATTAATTTTTGTACAACATATGCTCAAGTGCTATTCATATATTTGTAAATTAATTAAATTTCTGTAATACAAGTTAGGTAAAGATCACTCGGGGGTCATGGTCATGCACTGCTTAATAATTTCTTATATGCTGACTAGGTGTTTATTTAAAAAAATGTCAAAATTTACCTAGACCACTAACTCGAATATAAATGAGTTTTAACATGGGATGAAAACAATTTTTATATAGATTATTCACATAACTGGTGTAGAAAGGAAATTTTTTACGTTAATTATTGACAAAATTGATGTAAAAAGTAATTTTTTTCCCATCAACTATTGGTAAAACTAATGTAATTTTTTTTTGACTAAGATTTTAACCATTTGTTATAAAAGAAGGATGAAATATCAACAATTCCAAAATGAGAGAATAAACTATAACTTTTTTGAAATTTATATGTACCAAAAAAACATATTTAACCCAAACATATTAAAAAAAAAATGCACAAGTAAAATATCACCCCTCCCTCACAACAGATTTAGATTCTGAGTGTTGAGATAACTTTAGTAACTTTTCCTTATTTTATGACCAAAATGATGCAAGATAAGTAACATATCTAAAACATCAAATTAATCAAATAACATAAAATAAGTCACCATATTTGAAGTTATCAAATCCAAACCCACACACATCACAAACAATAAGATAAATTGGAATGACATAACTAATTGGAGAGTTAAAGCTAGGTACTAATTAAGTGAACATAAGGTAATTACCGGCAATTAATACTGTGTAAGGCTACTGTACTTCGCTGCTGTATGCTATATGTATATGGACAATTCTCTGTACTCACTTAGTGGAAGTGAATACTTAAGTCTGTGCATGCTTGGATGCAGTGTTCATAGGGGAATTTATAGGCAAGGTATAGAATCTTCGTACCATGTTTATATGTGCAAGGGACACGTTATTCTTCTACAGATTAATTCAACTACATATACATAGCATCTAATTCTGTCACATTATCAGACTTATCTTAATTTGTCTCCGTTCGTTCTGTTGCTCTTTATTTATTCCTTACTTCTTCTTTGTTTTGATTCTTCTATGTTTTAGTACGTGCATGTCTGTTTCTTTGATGATGCAAAAATTATTCTAATTTCAGCTCTTACATTTAACGGTTCTTACTCTTATTCAGGTACTGCAAGAAAAGTGTGTTGGTCAGGACCCTCCACTGTTACATCCAAACTGCACATATGATGGTAGAATCTTTATTGCCACCACAGGATGACCACATTTTATTCATATTCATTCTACCTTTAAGTCTTTATTTTATCTTTTCATTACATATCTCACTTTGTCTATGTTTTTGCTTCACTCTCTTCCACACTTCCAACTCGCACCATCAAAAGGTTTGAAATGGCTTCATTCCTGTATATTGTACACTAATGTTGTGGTAAACAACAAAGCACAAACAATTAGATCGATCTGCTGGCTCACAGAGGCAACGTGCAAGATTGGACTAATAGAAGATTCCAAGTTACACTCACTTACAGACCCTTCCTAGTTTCATATGTTGGAGATCTCATATCGCCTAGAGACATGACCTTTTACATGTGGGGGAACAATTCTCACCTTACAAACCAGTTTTATAAAGTTGAGTTAGGCCCTTAACCCACATTTCTAACATGGTATCCGTTATTTATAACATAGTATCAGCACTGGACCTGGTCTAGCCTGACCTGTTCCAACCCCTAGTCCCGGATAAATCAGCTGTGACAATTGTCTTTTCCTTGGTGGTGCAGATGAAACCTTCACCATGAAGACCATCCTTGTAACTTAGCACATAACTGCGGTAGCGTTCAGCAGGAAATACAATCAAATCGTCATCTTTTGGATCGAAGATTCCAAGCATAATTCATCATTGATTTTGATATCTAACGCTTCATGTTCTTCTTGGGTGATTTTGGTTATGGAGAGTGCACAAGTTAGTCCTTCTACGTTGTATGAGACTTCCTACTTCTACTTCCTTTCCCCATCTTCTCCCAACTTGATCTCCCCTCATTTCATGTAAACCAGAGCTGAATTACCAAGTTGATAAATGTAACTACTGCGACCATTTCTGAGAAGAATAAAACCACCAGGGTTACTGTCTCATCATGTCATCGATCCAATAGATTCATCCAATCAATCCATCTGGTAAAAAGGATATTAATGGATTGAGTTGCTTATATTTGATGTTTGCTTCATATTTGATGTTTTTGAGTCCAAGTTATTATAAAAGTTAATTTTTTTTCTGTATGAATCAACCTTAGTTTTGCATGAAAATTCAAGTAAACTTGTATTCTACACCTGTGATACTTGAGCAGATGTTATATCCAATTTTCCAATGGATACATAAATCTTTGCCCCCATTGAAAGGTCAATATCTATTCTGAAACTATCAGTATGAAAGTGCGCGAGAATCATCATAGGACACATGACTAATCATTCACATATGTAAATGTTGAAAATTCTACAGATTTTTAGAAATAAAAAGAAACAACTAAAGTCTTGTAATAGAAAAATCTAGAAAAACTAGAAATAAAGAGGTTAGTCAAGAATATTCCTAGTTAGATAAGTCCAGAATATTCCTAGACTAAAAAAATCTAGAAATAATAATTACCTACCTTTGAAAGTTTATAAATAGGCAATTGTATTACCAATTGTAGATGATGAGAGAAATTCTAACTCACAATATCTTTTTCATTACTAATTGTTCCCTAGAACTAAATAATAATCACTATATTACAAATCACTCAATATCATTGTCTTAAACTATTCTCACAATCTAATTACTAACAGTGGTACAAAGCTACACGACTAACCACTTTTCTACCTTTTTTCCTACTGTATATATTAGAATTCTCCTTCAACATTGCATACTTACTATCACGTTACGAATCATCTCAACTTCTATCTATATCTACCTAAAATACTAATAGTAAAGAAATAGAAAACACCACATCCTGAATGGGTCCTATATGCTCCCCAAAAATCACAATTGATCAATTCAAATACACCACTAACTTCATGTTCACTAGGAAAATTTTTCCCTAGTTTGCTTTGCTCTAAAATAAGTATACCATGATTTATTATCACTGTATCATTCTTAATTTTACTAGCTCTAGGAATTAATTGAGTAATATCTGGTTGGCACAAGGTATTTAATAACGGATGATTTTTTAGAGAAAGATCTATTTTTCAGAGAAGAAACATATTTCTATGTTTTATCCAGAACAACGATATTACAAGAGTAAAACAGAAAAAAAAAAAACAACAACAGTTTTTATGAAATAGAGTGCAGAAAAACAGTTTTAAAAACATACATAAATCTACATAACTGCTTAAACTATTCTGCACTAACTCTCTGTTTAAAATATAAAAAACATATTCAGTGTCTAAAACAGACACCTAAACTCCTAAGCCACGCCAGCAAACACTCTAATAGAATCCCTTAGAAGATTAAACAAAGCAAATTCATGTGATCACCGCATCAATCAGCATCCTAAAAATACAATACTACATAATACATGATTTATTAGTGAAATGAGCAACATAACCCAATTCATCCATTAGCTGAGAGACTGATATCAAATTACGCTACCATTTAGGAACATAGAGAACATTAGAGACTCTCAGGCCTCCATTTAGTACCACAGTTCCTTCTTTGATTTCTGCTGTTGTTTTGCGTTGATGTCCATCAAGGAGTCCAATTGGACAACTTTGAATATTATGCAAATCACGCATATTGTTCAGTCGTTATCAACCCAGAATTATCTGCTCTTGAGTTGATCATTCCAAAGTCTACTGTTTTATTCTGGATAACCATTCTCAAGCTTTAACATGAATGGTTCGGATACTAAAAAGAACAAAAACTTTGGAAACGAACAAAACTGTCATGTCATTGATCTCTTTGTAAATTAGCCGACATAAACAAGGATGATAGAATAACAATATCCCAAAATCTGCCTAAGAATCTTTTTGGAATAGAAATTGATTACGTACAATTATACCCGATGTCTTATATAATAATTGACCAATCTTTAGGATATGATACAATCTTTACGTAAAATATAAATTGAGCTTTACCTACTTATTATATAACTGGTTGATATTTTAATGAATTACTAAGTCATATCTAATATTTAGAATTTAATTTTCCTAGATTTAGGTAATATGATGAATTGAGGAGTATGTATATCTCTCTGACAATTTCACTGAAATAATCAAATGGTCTTCCTGCTCTGCATTCTTCAATTAGTATGGGAAGAATATAAATACTACTAGATTCTTCGCACACTCACAGATTAATTAATTTTGATGGAATCCAATTCTATAACATATTTTCGACACCACTATTCTCTGTTAATTTTTATTGAATGATTCAGATAACGGTGTTGCTTTTGTTTTGATTCTTCTATATTTTAAGTATAGAACATATCAACAATATAGTGGGATTTGCTTTGATCTCTCTGTGAGAGTTTTTTATTTTTTTCATATAAAATACATTTTTTTTAAGAATTCTATATACATAATAATGCTTAAATTTAAGATCTTAAAGCAAATAATTAAATATGCACTATCTGAACCAATCATTTATGTGTAAATTCAATTATATATCTAGTGCTTGTGTGTTTTCTTAATGAACAATATAAAAGCACTTCGTTTGATAGATAAAAGTTTTAAATAAACAGTTTCTTAAATGACTTAATTTTCTTTTCAGCAAATCAAGCATTTTATATTTAATTATAAAGTAATGCTGAAAGTTTTTATAAAAAATATTCATACTATAGATAGCAGTGCTCTATTAGTATATACACTGATACCAGTAAGTTGTAACTAAACAAATAAAAACACTTTCACACAATTACTTGGACATGGTACTTGTTGGAAATAACTTTCCCAGTTGGACTAGTTCAAACTAGAGTAGACAAAATTTAATTCAAAACATCAAGAGAAGAACTTCCTTACAAAAAATATAACATTTCTCTCAAAGATACCACCATTGGCATCTCCTATAAACATTCCATCATTTCTAACCTTTGGTTGGATTCCAAGACCTGGTGTTGTGGGAACTCTGTCACTGTCTTCACTACCTTGCCATCTATATTGCTGCTTTTGAATATTTGCACAATGAGGGCAAGCTGTAAGCTTCCACTTCCCAGTTCTGTTGATTTCTTCAAACATGTAAATTAATGCAGACGTAGGGTGTTGTACAGGGCCATCTACGGTAAAATCCAAGTTTCCATTATCCAACACACGAATCTTTACAACCATAGAAAGACCAATATCTATATCTATTTTACTAGCATGAAACTTTTTTTCCTTATTACTATTAACATAATAATGAGCCAAGGTTAGCATATAAGGCTTTCCATTTTGTGTCTTCTTCTTCCACTCCTCAACTAAAAGACCCTTCCTAGTTCCAGAATTAAACCAGTTAAAGGTTGTATTCATCAGAATGTCTGCAAATTCTGTAACAACTCCTGCTCCAGAAAGACCAAAGCCATGGCAAACGAGACCATCTTTCTCTCTTCGCACAGTCCTTTTAATGCGTTCAATATATTCACGTTTTGGATTCTGATTCATTTTGTTTTTTTCTCGATGTATAGTATCTTCAATGTTGATCTCTAACTCCTCTTCGTAGCTTCTTTTGGTGGTTTTGGTCATGGAGAGTGTACAAGGTAATCCTTCCACGTTGTATGAGACTTCCCATGTCTGGCTCATTCTATTATCTTCCCAGTACTTAATCTCTCCTTCTTTCATGTTAATGAAAGCTGTTTGGCCCAAAAGTTCAATATGGTAAGAGCACTCTCCATTTTTAAGAACACGAATGCCACCATAGCTGTTTCCCATGTGTGTGCAATGTATATTTATATCGAGAAATATTTGGTAGACAACTCCAATATGCAACAACAACTTATGAAGTGTGAAGAACAAGGATAAAAGAGAAAAAATTCAATAAAAAACACGTAGATATATACGTCTTATAAATTAGTTGACTGACTGACTGCGTATCGGAATTAGCTTAAACTACTAGTATATATCTTCAATACTGTACACCTACAGGTATAACTATAAAAGTTTCTCATTATGGAGTTCAACAATTCTGATTTTAAGATAATTTTAATAGATTCAACAAACTTACTGTACACAGTAAATTGTGATTATCTGTTATAGATTATTATTTCAGTACAAAAATTAATAACAACCAATAGTAAATTATCTACATATATGTAAACCACTTACCAGAACATTCAATAATTCTAGAATGAAAATCAATATAGATAAACATATAGAAAAAGGCCACACAGTAATTTCTCCTAGAGATGATATTGCCACAAAAGAAAAGTAATGAGATAACCCACAAAACTATAATGATCGAAAAAAATCTGCGTAGAAATAAATGGAGCTAGCTGTACCTGCCTGTGCAACTTGATGATGAATGGATAATTACTTTGATGATCTAATGAACGTGAAGCCTATCTACAATATCTATCTGATCGAGCTAGCTGTATTGCTGGGTTCTTATGCAATAGAACTATTCGCACACTGCATGCAAGAAAATGTTAACTTTACGTATATTAATTAATTTAGGAAGAATCTAATTCCCCAGTTAACATGTTTTCCACACTGTTCATTGTTTATTGAATGATTCTTATTGTTTTTGGATGTCAAATGATAATGGTGTTGCCTATTTGTTTTTTCACCTTTGTTAGTTTCTTCCATTTGAGTCTAGAATGTCCACATTATATATATAGTGAGGTTTGTTCTGTTAGGCAGTTTTTTTAATTTTCCCATATGTAATACTTTAAATAAAGCTAAGATTCCAATTAAAATAATCTGTAGTACTTAAACCAATCATGTTTACATTCACATGTATAGTTGAATTTATATTAGGTTAAAATTATCATGACAATTGACAATCTTAATATTAATGTATAATGGAAATTTTTTCAGTGTCATTAAATTTTACACATCATTATACCAAGGGTTCCAACTCATGAGGAGAGGGGTTCAATTGTAACAGAAAATGACATGGGATTTCAATTCACCGTGGACATGAAGACGCGGTGTGGTGGATGAATTCTATTGTCTTCACTGTCATCAGATTGCGAGGAAATGCTGTCATATTGGTGCCTGTGAGCAGTAGCGCAGTGAGGGCATAGTGTATAATTCCATGTCACACTTCTCTTGACTTCTTCAAACATATAAAGCAACACCGCACCAGTGTGTTGCACAGGACTCTCCACCGTAAAATCCAAAAAACACTTATTAGACACTCAAATCTTTGCCACTATAGAAAGGCCAAAGTCTGTTTTCGTTTCACTGAAAAAGTTTTCACTGCCTTTAGCATAGTAGTGAGATGAATACTCACGGGTTTACTTATATAATTGTAGGTCGTGCTTTTCTCAGAGAAGGTGCTGGAGATGTTGATGGACATGGTTACCTTGTTGGGGACTTTGTCAGAGAATGAGACGGACATTTGGGAACATTAACAGGGAAGTGTGTGCTATAAAGAAAAATATTTGATAGACAACTGTAATTCTGTAACACACAGACAATCAGATATAAAATGTGAAAAGAGAGAAATACATATATTTACATGTATATAGTCTGTGAGTGAGTTGAATGATTGATTGCGTACTACAATTGGCTGCGAAGTGTAGTAGTTAAATAAACAAAGATAAAATCTATTTTTGAGAATAAAATTTGAAGAGTAAGAATAGTTTACAATCCTACACAAGTTGGACAAATTCGGTTCTGCATAATACACCCAGCTACAAATACTTGTGTACTATAAAAACAAAAACACAAAACGTCCTAAATTTATCTTCAATGAAATTAACACTACCACCATCTTCTTCCACGCACAATAAGATTTTCAATGAAATTACCATTACCGTTCCCTATGAAACTTCCACCATTGGCGATCCTTCTTGCATTTTCCGGTTGCCAGGAGGGGGTGCCAGTGAAACACTGTCACTGTCTTCACTGTCAGGCTGGGAAAACAACGTTCTTCTCAACTGTCTCCGATTTCTAGAACAGTGAGGACACATGGTAGGTCTCCAAACCCGGGTTCTATTGACTTCATGAAACATGAAAACTAATGCAGAAGCAGGGTGTTGCTCAGGACCCTCCACTGTTATATCAAATTTTCCACCAGAAAGTCTAATATTTGCAACCACCGAAAGGCCAATATCTGTGTCTTCAACTGCGTTAAAAGCTATTCCCCTCCTATTAACAAAGTAGTGTGCCAAAGTTATGGTAGTAGGATATTCATCTCTACTATTATTCTTCACCTCCTGAACAATAACAAGACCCCCCGTGTTTTCATTCCCATACAAGTGAATTGTCGTGTCTGTAACACGGCCCCATGCGTCAATGATCTTGTTACTCTTCTCTGACATCCAAGTTTCAACAATAAAGCCCCCCTTGAAAAAGCAATGAAAACCGGTTTCTCTTCTTTCTATGAAAACGCCGAAACAACAGCAATCAAAATATACTTCGTCATTGAGGATGAAAACTATCCGCTTGACATTATTATCTTGTTCAACAACTTTGTGTAACATGACTCCACAAGTTTTCCCATCTACAGTATATGCCACAGTCCACAATTCTACGTGTTCTCCATTACCATCCTTCTCAGTCACTTTTTTGGAGAAGTCAATGGCAGCAGATCCTCCGAGCTGAAGATGGCAAGGAAATCGAGGACTACCAGTATTACCAAGAAGAGAAACACTGTGACTGTTTCCCATCTTTTTTATGTATAAATAGATGCAGCACGGCACAACTCAACAAAGAGGATCAATTGAAAATGAAAGAATTGAAGAACGTACGTATAATGAAGAAGAGTCAAGCAAGCATATTACACCATATCATGAGGAATGCAGTGAATGTGTAGTTACTGGGAAATATGGTAACTGTACGAACTAGGCGTTTCTTCTTTGGTCTGAAATCTGAATGGTTGGGGTGTTCATATGGAAAAACTATAAATACAGAGATTACAGATTCTTTGCATTCTCACTGCGTTGTTCTTCCGCACAATAATTTCAGCACCTAGCATCCCATTCTTTTAACAGATTCTTTTTGCAGTTGATTCTTCATTCTTCCACTAGTTTGGTTCTTTTATATCTAGTATGGGGGTATTTTAATTTTTATTAGTAGATAGCAGTGCTCTATTAATGTAGAGAAATATTTAGTACATAACTCCGATAAGCAGCCTACCTCACAGATCTAAATATTTCTTTTATTAATTTTTTCAATTTCTTTCTTTTCTTTTCACATTTTGTAGGTAGTTGAATACACGTTGGAATTGTCTACCCACCATTTCTCACTATTATATACACTCATACCGGTGATTTGTAACTAAACAAATAAAAAAACTTTCATACAATTACTTGGAAATGGTACTTGTTGGAAATAACATGTCAATTGGACTAGTTCAAACTAGAGTAGACAAAATTTATTTCAAAACATCAAGAGAAGAACTTCCTTACAAAAAACATAATATTTCTCTCAAAGATACCACCATTGGCATCTCCTATAAACATTCCATCATTTCTAACCTTTTTCTGATGGCTTCCAAGAGCTGTTGTTGTAGGAACTCTGTCACTGTCTTCACTGTCTTGCCATCTATATTGCTACCTTTGAATGTTTGCACAATGAGGGCAAGCCGTAGGCTTCCACTACCCAGTTCTGTTGATTTTTTCAAACATGTAAATTAATGCAGACGTAGGGTGTTGGACAGGGCCATCTACGGTAAAATCCAAGTTTCCATTATCCAACACACGAATCTTTACAACCATAGAAAGACCAATATCTACATCTATTTTATTAGCGTGAAACATTTTTCCTTATTACTGTTAACATAATAATGCGCAAAGGTTAGGTAAGAAAACCATCAAGCACTTAGTCAAACCACTGGGACTGTGACATAAAGTCGAGAGGTTACATCAAGCCGTCCCCTTTTCTAGGAAATCTCACACAGAAAGGAATCAGAAGTCAACCCTTAGTCACGCCAGGCTGACAACAGTAGCATACTTATCCGACAGAGAGTGATATGAAAAGTACAGTCTCCCATTATAAATACAAGCACACATGAAGTATTTTTAAGACTATTATTACTTTAAACTCTCTCTATTCTCTCTTGTTAAACATGTAGCTAAATTAAGTATTGAAATGTCTTTGCAGGGATATTCTTTCACGTTCCTCAACTCAACCAACCTGGTCAGACTACAACAGCTCCATCAGCGTACTCAGACCCACTAGCCGAAGATCGTTCTTCTAGTAAGAACATAAGACTTTCCATTTTGGGTCTTCTTTTTTGACTCCTCAACTAAAAGACCCTTCCTAGTTCCAGAATCATACCAGGCTAAAGGTTATATTCATCAGAATGTCTGTGAATGATGTAACAACTCCTGCTCCAGAAAGACCAAAGCCATGGCTAACGAGACCAGCTTTCTCTCTTCGCACAGTCCTTTTAATACGTTCAATATATTCAGGTTTTGGATTCTGATTCATTTTGTTTTTTTCTCGATGTATAGTATCTTCAATGTTGATCTCTAACTCCTCTTCGTAGCTTCTTTTGGTTGTTTTGGTCATGGAGAGTGTACAAGGTAATCCTTCCACGTTGTATGAGACTTCCCAAGTCTGGCTCATTCCATTTTCTTCACAGTACTTAATCTCTCCTTCTTTTATGTTAATGAAAGCTGTTTGGCCCAAAAATTCAATATGGTAAGAGACAACTCCAATACGCAACAACTACTTATGAAGCATGAAGAAAAAGGAAAAAAAAGAAAAAATTCATATAAAAACAGTTAGACATATACGTCTTATGAATTAGTTGATTGACTAACTGCGTACTGGAGTTGTCTTACACTACTCACATATATCTTTGACACTACCTGCAGGTATAACTATAAAAGTTTCTCTTTCAACAATTCTGATTTTAACATAGTTTTATTAGATTCAACGAACTAATTACTATACACAGTGAATTGTGATTATCTGTTATAGATTATTATTTTGGTACAAAAATTAATAACAACCAATAGTAAATTATCTACATATATGTAAACCACTTACCAGAACATTCAATAAATCTAGAATGAAAATCAATATAGATAAACATCTAGAAAAAGGCCACACAATAGTTTCTCCTAGAGATGATATTGCCACAAAAGAAAAGTGATGAAATAATCAACAAAACTATAATGATCAAGAAAATCTGCGTAGTAATAAATGGAGCTAGCTGTACCTGCCTGTGCAACTTGATGATGAACGGATAATTACTTTGATGATCTATTGAACGTGAAGACTATCTACAATATCTAGCAAACCACTTCACTTGAAATAATCAATGGTCCTCCTGTTCTGTATTGTTGGGTTCTTATGGCAGTATGGGAAAATTAAAAATGCACACTAACATAGGCAATAGAACTCTTCGCACACTGCATGAAGGAAAATGTTAACTTTACGCATATTAATTAATTTACGGAGAATCTAATTCCCTAGCTAACATGTTTTCAACACCACTGTTCATTGTTTATTGAATGATTCTTATTTTTTTTGGATGTCAAATGATAATGGTGTTGCATATTTTTTTTTTTACCTTTGTTAGATTCTTCCATTTGAATCTAGAATGTCCACATTATATATATAGTTAGGTTTGTTCTGTTAGCTGAGTTTTTTAATTTTCCCATATGCAATACATTAAATCTAAGGTTCCAATTAAAATAATTTGTACTACTTAAACCAATAATGTTTACATTCACATGTATAGTTGAATTTATATTAGGTTAAAATTATCATGACAATCTTAATATTAATGATAACGGAAATTTTTTCATTGTCATTAAATTTTTCTCTGGTTATCCTTTTACTTGTAGAAAACCAAGCACTGTGCAACTTGACCCTCCTTGGTTCTTCAATTATAAATAAAATACACACATCAATTCATAAGATTATTGAGTACTCTCCCCCTTCCCCCAAGAAAACATGAGAAATTAAACTACTAGCTACTTTAAGTTATCTTCCTCCATGGAAAAGATTCTTCACATTGAATTTAAGATAACCATTATTGTTGTCCCTAACCCTACCCTCATGGGCAAGTACACTCCCTAAGTGTTCACCGTGGACATGAAGACACGGTGGTGGATGAATTCCATTGTCTTCACTGTCATCAGATTGCTAGCAAATGCAGTCATGGTGCCTGTGAGCAGTAGCGCAGTGAGGGCATAGTGTATACTTCCTTGGCACACACTTCTCTTGACTTCTTCAAACATATAAAGCAACACCGCACCAGTGTGTTGCACAGGACTCTCCACTGTAAAATCCAAAAAACACTTATTAGACACTCCAATCTTTGCCACTATAGAAAGTTCAAAGTCTGTTATCGTTTCATTGAAAAAGTTTTCACTGTCGTTAGCATAGTAGTGAGATGAATACTCACGGGTTTACTTATATAATTGTAGGCCGTGCTTTTCTCAGAGAAGGTGATGGAGATGTTGATGGACATGGTTACCTTGTTGGGGACTTTGTCAAAGAATGAGACGGATATTTGGGAACATTAACAAGGAAGTGCGTGTTGTAAAAAAAATATTTAGTAGACGCACATGATCAGGTAACCAGATAAATAATGTGAAGAAAGAAAAATACATATATGTGTATATGTTCTCTGAGTGAGTTGGTTGATTGATTATATATTGTAATTGGCTGCAAAGTAAAGTACTAGCTAGTTATTTAAGTACTATAGTTAAATAATCAAAGCTAAAATCTATTTTTGAGAATAAAATTTGAAGAATAAGAATAGTTTACAATCCTACACAAGTTGGACAAATTCGGTTCTGCATAATACACCCAGCTACAAATACTTGTGTACTATAAAAACAAAAACACAAAACGTCCTAAATTTATCTTCAATGAAATTAACATTACCACCATCTTCTTCCACGCACAATAAGATTTTCAATGAAATTACCATTACCATTCCCTATGAACCTTCCACCATTGGCGATCCTTCTTGCATTTTGCCGGTTGCCAGGAGGGGGTGCCAGCGGAACACTATCACTGTCCTCACTGTCAGACTGGGAATACAACATTCTGCTAAACTGTCTCCGATTGCTAGAACAATGAGGACATATGGTTGGTCTCCAAACCCCGGTTCTATTGACTTCATGAAACATGAAAATTAATGCAGGAGCAGGGTGTTGCTCAGGACCCTCCACTGTTATATCAAATTTTCCACCAGCATGTCTAATATTTGCCACCACCGAAAGGCCAATATCTGTTTCTTCAACTGCGTTAAAAGCCATTCCCCTCCTATAAACAAAGTAGTGTGCCAAAGTTAAGGTAGAAGGATATTCATCTCTACTATTTTTCTTCACCTCCTGAACAATAACAAGATCCCCCTTGTTTTCATTGCCATACAAGCGAATTGTCGTGTCTGTAACACGGCCCCATGCGTCAATGGTATTGTTAATCTTCTCTGACATCAAAGTTTCAACATCAACGCATCGCCTGCAAAAGCAATGAAAACTTGTTTCTCTTCTTTCTATGACAACGTTGAAACAACAGCACTCAAAATATACTTGGTCATCGAGGATGAAAACTACCCGGTTGACATTATTGTCTTGTTCAACAAATTTATGTAACATGACTTCACAAGTTTTACCATCTACAGTATATGTCACAGTCCACAAATCTCTGTATTCTCCATCATCATTCTTCTCACTCACTTTTTTGGAGAAGTCAATGGCAGCAGATCCTCCGAGCTGAAGATGGCAAGGAAATCGAGGACTACCAGTATTACCAAGAAGAGAAACACTGTGACTGTTTCCCATCCTTTTATGTATAAATAGATGCAGCGCGGCACAACTCAACAAAGAGGGGGATCAATTGAAAATGAAAGACTTGAAGAACGTACGTATAATGAAGAAGAGTCAAGTAAGCATATTACACACCATATCATGAGGAATGTAGTGCATGTATAGTTACAGGGAAATAAGGTAACTGTATAAACTAGGTCGTTTCTTCTCTGGTCTGAATGGTTGGGGTGTTCATATGGAAAAACTATAAATACAGAGATTACAGATTCTTTGCACTCTCACTGCAAGGGAAGCGTTGTTCTTTCGCACATTAATTTCAGCACCTAGCATCCCATTCTTTTAACAGATTCTTTTTGCAGTTGATTCTTCATTCTTCCACTTGTTTGGTTCTTTTATATCTAGTATGGGGGTATTTGTTTTCTTTAACAACATAAAATCTTGTGATAGATTAATTTAATCAACTGGCATCCTCTTAACATATTTTCTGAACCACTTTCCTCTTTGATTGTTGATTCTTCCACTTCTTGCCTCTTAATTGCGCGGTACAGTGATTTTATAAAAAAAATTATTCATACTATAGATAGCAGTGCTCTATTATATATGCACTAATACCAGTAAGTTGTAACTAAACAATTAAAAATACTTTCACACAATTACTTGGACATGGTACTTGTTGGAAATACATTGCCCAATTGGACTAGTTCAAACTAGAATAGACAAAATTTAATTCAAAACGTCAAGAGAAGAACTTCCTTACAAAAAACATAATATTTCTCTCAAAGATACCACCACTGGCATCTCCTACAAACATTCCATCATTTCTAACCTTTTGCTGGCTTCCAAGACCTGGTGTTGTAGGAACTCTGTCACTGTCTTCACTATCTTGCCATCTATATTGCTTCTTTTGAAAGTTTGCACAATGAGTGCATGCTGTAGGCTTCCACTTCCCAGTTCTGTTGATTTCTTCAAACATGTGAATTAATGCAGACGTAGGGTGTTGTACATGGCAATCTACGGTAAAATCCAAGTTTCCATTATCCACCACACGAATCTTTACCACCATAGAAAGACCAATATCTATATCTATTTTACTAGCATGAAACTTTTTTTCCTTATTACTGTTAACATAATAATGCACAAAGGTTAGCATATAAGGTGTCCCCTTAGTCAAATCACTCGTAATGTGACACGTGATCAAGAGGACATCAAGTCATCACCATACCCAGGAAGCTTCACATGAAAAGGCATCAAAGTCAGCCCTTAATCTCGTCAGTGTACCTAAGGTTGACATAATAGCATACCTACCCCACAGAGACTGACTGATATGTAAGAAAAACACAAGCCCTCTCCACTCCCATTATCAATACGAGCACACATGAAGTATTTCTAAGACTACTATTACTTTAAGTTCTCTTTATTCTCTCTCGTTAAACACGTATCTAACTTAAAGCATTAGAGTGTCTTTGTAAGGACATTCTCTCACGTTCCTCGACTTGGTCAACCTGGTCAGACCACCACACCGCAGCTTCGTCAGCATACTCGACCCACTATCCAAAGATCATTATTCTGGTAACAACACCACGCTTTCCAATTTTTGTCTTCTTCTTAGACTCCTCAACTAAAAGACCCTTCCCAGGTAATCCTTCCACGTTGTATTAGACTTACCAAGTATGGCTCATTCCATTATCTTCCCAGTACTTAATCTCTCCTTTTATGTTAATGAAAGCTAATTGGCCAAAAGGTTCAATATGATAAGAGCACTCTCCATTTTTTAGAACACGAATGCCACCGTAGATGTTTTCCATGTGTGTGTAACGTATATATATATATATATATATATATATATATATATATATATATATATATATATATATATATTCGACACTGTACCTGTAGGCATAACTATAAAAGTTTCACATTATGGAGTTCAACCATTCTGATTTTTAAGATATTTTTATCAGTTTCAACAAACTTACTATACACAGTGAATTGTGATAATCTGTTATAGATTATTATTTCGGTACAAAAATTAATAACAACAAAAAGTAAATTATCTATATATGTGTAGACCACTTACAAGAACATTCAATAAATCTAGAATGAAAATCAATATAGATAAACATCTAGAAAAAGGCCACACAATAATTTCTCCTAGAGATGATATTGCCACAAAAGAAAAGTAATGAAATAACCCACAAAACTATAATGATCAAAAAAATCTGCGTAGAAACAAATGGAGCTAGCTGTACCTGCCTGTGCAACTTGAAGATCTAATGAACGTGAAGACTATCTACAATATCTATCTAATCAAGCTAGCTGTATTGTTGGGTTCTTATGTCTGTATGGGAAAATTAAAAATACACACTAACATAGGCAATAGAACTATTCGCACACTGCATGCAGGAAAATGTTAACTTTACGTATATTAATTAATTTAGGAAGAATCTGATTCCCTAGCTAACATGTTTTCCACACCACTGTTCATTGTTTATTGAATGATTCTTATTGTTTTTGGATGTCAAATGATAATGGTGTTGCCTATTATTTTTTTTAACCTTTGTTAGATTCTTCCATTTGAGTCTAGAATGCCCACATTATATATATAGTAAGGTTTGTTCTGTTAGCGAGTTTTTTAATTTTCCCATATGCAATACTTTAAATAAAGCTAAGATTCCAATTAAAATAATTTTTACTACTTAAACCAATAATGTTTATGTTCATATTTTAGGTAGATATAGATAGAAGTTGCGATGATTTGTATTGTGATAGTAAGTATGCAATGTTAAAGGAGATTTTTACTGGATATAGTAGGAAAAAGATAGAGAAGTGGTTGATCGTACCACTATTAATAATTAGATTGTAAAATGATTTGTAATTTAGTGGCTACTACTTGAAGGTAGCTATATGAAACAATTAGTAATGGAAAAGAGATTTTGTATTAGAATTTCTCTTCATCTCCAATTGATGATATACATGCCTATTTATAAGCTGTCAAGGTAAGTAATTGTCTTTTCTAGATTTATCTAGTCGACGAATATTCTAGACTAACCTCTTTATTTTTAGTTTACCTAGATTTTTCTTTTAAAGACTTTAGTTGTTTCTTTTATTTCAAGATTTTTGTAGCACTTTCAACACTCCTCCAAACATTGTGCACAGTTCTTCAAATTTTAGTTTTGGTAATGCCTTCGTGAATATATTTGCTACTTGTTCTTTAGTCCTTGTTGTTTTCTCTTGTAGAGTTGCACATGCTTCCTTTGCACTTTTAGCTCCTATTATTCTTGAAAAAATTGCGTCAAACACCACCACTTGTTGTAGAGCCTTTGAATCATGTTGTAGAGCCTTTGAATCATTTTGTTTATTCTCTTTCAATTCCCTTTTTTTTTAGTTGCAAGTTGTAGTTTCCACAGGAGTAGTAAATCCTTCTTCTACAATGTCCCATAAATTTAGGGAGCAAAAATATGCCTTCATTCTTATGCTCCAAAAGTCATAGTTTTCGCCATTAAAAATAGGGACAATGATAGAGGAGGGTTGTGAGGTGTTAGACATAGCTTAAAAAAAGTATAAGAGTAGGTTAAAAGAACAAGGAAAATTTTTAGAATTTGTTGGCAAAATTTTAAAATGATAGGTGAATAATTTAACTATGCCCAATGAATGATCGAACGTAGTTCGCTTTGATACCACTATTAGTATTTTAGGTTGATACCACTATTAGTATTTTAGGTAGATATAGATAGAAGTTGGGATGATTTGTAATGTGATAGTAAGTATATGATGTTGAATGAGATTTTTAATAGATGTAGTAGGAAAAATGTAGAAAGGTGGTGACTGATTTTTAATTTAATGACTGCTACTTGAAGGCAGCGATAGGAAATAATTAGTAATGAAAGAAAGATTTTGTACTGAAATTTCTCTTCATGTCCAGGTAATTGTCATTTCTAGATTTATCAGTTTAGGAATACTCTAGACTTTCTTGGACATATTAGTTAGAAATATTCTAGACTAACCTTTTGTTTCTAGTTTACCTAGATTTTTCTTTTAAAGAGTTTAGTTTGTTTCTTTTTATTTCTATAAATTTGTAGCACTTTCAACCATTTACATTCACATATATACTTGAATTTATTTTAGGTTAAAATTATCATCACAATCTTAATATTAATGTATAATGGAAATTTTTTCATTGTCATTAAATTTTTCTCTAGTTATCCTTTTACTTGTAGAAAACCAAGTACTATGCAACTTGACCCTCATTGGTTCTTCAATTATTAAAAAAAAAAAAAATACACACAATTCATAAGATTATTGAGTACTCTCCCCCTTCCCCCGAGAAAAAAATGAAAAAATTAAACTACTAGCTACTAAAAGTTATCTTCCTCCATGGAAAAGATTCTTCACGTTGAATTTAAGATTACATTATTGTTGTCCCTAACCCTACCCTCATGGGCAAGTACACTCCCTACGTGTTCACCGTGGACATTAAGACGCGGTGGTGGATGAATTCTATTGTCTTCACTGTCATCAGATTGCAAGGAAATGCTGTCATGGTGCCTGTGAGCAGTAGCGCAGTGAGGGCAAAGTGTATACTTCCATCTACACATTCTAGAAGTAAAGACACTAAAACTTGTAGAAGAAAAATCTAGAAAATCAAGAGAAAAAAGCATGACAAGAGAAAAATCTAGAATGCCCTAGATTACAAATTCTAAAATGATTAAGAACAGTGTGTCATCTTTTAAAAATTACTGGCATTGTAAATATACTGGAAACTTAGTTAAATCAATCACCATCTTAGAAGTGGTGCACAAGTCTTATAAATAGGTCATGAATGTAACTTATTTGCAATAAGAGAAATCAATCCACCTTTCCTTTGTTAAAAGTGCTACAAGGCTATCTATTACATCTTATCTAAATAATATAAGCCTCTCTCCTAAAACCATTCCAGAACTTGAATTTCCCAAATCATCCTCTCACCATCTCAATTTTAGAACCATATATCCACACCAACTATCCTTCTAAACTCTAACGCATATTTTCCAAACTCTTCATTGTAAAGAGAATCCCAATATTACCGAGAACAACCAACGTTTAAGCAGATAATACATAAATATAATAAAGAACAAAATAGTTTGAAGCTATCAACCAATGTTTATAAGTATCTGTTGGATGAAAAACCAGTAGAACTAGCAAGAAAGTGTGTAAATATATGGTAATTGTTAAGGATAGCATATGGTAAAACGAATGCATAGAGATATCACAGATTCTTTGCACTGTAACTGAAAAAGCGTTGTTTCTCCGCAGCTTAATATATATAGACACGCTGAAATCTATAATTTAAAAAGAAAAATTAAAGTGTATGAACATATTCGGGTTCTGCATAATACATCCAGCTACAAATAGTTGTGTACTATAAAAACAAAAACACAAAACATCCTAATTTATCTTCAATGAAATTAACATTACCACCATCTTCTTCCAAACACCATAAGATTTTCAATGAAATTACCATTACCGTTCCCTCTGAACCTTCCACCATTGGCGATCCTTCTTGCATTTTGCCGGTTGCCAGGAGGGGGTGCCAACGGAACACTATCACTGTCTTCACTGTCAGACTGGGAAAACAACGTTCTTCTAAACTGTCTCCGATTGCTAGAGCAGTGAGGACACATGGTAGGTCTCCAAACCCGGGTTCTATTGACTTCATGAAACATGAAAACTAATGCAGAAGCAGGGTGTTGCTCAGGACCCTCCACCGTTATATCAAATTTTCCATTAGAAACTCTAATCTTTGCCACCACCGAAAGGCCAATATCTGTTTCCTCAATTGCGTTAAAAGCTATTTCCCTCCTATTAACAAAGTAGTGTGCCAAAGTTAAGGTAGTAAGATATTCATCTCTACTATTATTCTTCAACTCCTGAAAAATAACAAGACCCCCCTTGTTTTCATTCCCATACAAGTGAATTGTCGTGTCTGTAACACGGCCCCATGCGTCAATGGTCTTGTTACTCTTCTCTGATATCGAAGTTTCAAGACATAGGCACCGCCAGTAAAAGACCTGAAAACCGGTTTCTCTTCTTTGTATGCTAACGCATAAATTATAGCCCTCAATATATACTCGGTCTTTGAAGCCGAAATTTACCCAGTTGACAGTATTGTCTTGTTCAACAATTTTTTCTAACCTGACTTCACAAGTTTTCCCATCTACAGTATATGTCACAGTCCACAATTCTGTGTGTTCTCCATCATCATCCTTCTCAGTCACTTTTTTGGAGAAGTCAATGGCAGCAGATCCTCCGAGCTGAAGATGGCAAGGAAATCGAGGACTCCCAGTATTACCAAGAAGAGAAACACTGTGACTGTTTCCCATCTTTTTATGTATAAATAGATGCAGCACGGCACAGCTCAAAAAAGAGGAGGATCAATTGAAAATGAAAGACTTAAAGAATGTAAGTATTATGAAGAAGAGTAAAGTAAGCATGCATATTACGCCATTTCATGAGGAATGCAGTGCATGTGTAGTTACTGGGAAATAAGGTAACTGTATGAATTAGGTCGTTTCTTCTTTGGTCTGAATGGTTGGGTTGTTCATATGGAAAAACTATAAATACAGAGATTACAGATTCTTTGCACTCTCACTGCAAGGAAGCGTTGTTCTTCCGCACATTAATTTCAGCACCTAGCATCCCATTCTTTTAACAGATTCTTTTTGCAGTTGATTCTTCATTCTTCCACTTGTTTGATTCTTTTATATCTAGTATGGGGGTATTTGTTTTCTTTAACAACATAAAATCTTGTGATGGATTAATTTAATCAACTAGCATCCTCTTAACATATTTTCTGAACCACTTTCCTCTTTGATTGTTGATTCTTCCACTTCTTACCTCTTAATTGCGCAGTATAAAAAGTTAAAGTTGTTCATCCTTCAATACTTACTCCACAATCCACGTTGATAAATTTCACCACTAATTATCTTTGCACTAACGAAAAACCATAAAGTATCTCTAACAGTTGACATGCATTATGCAAAATTAATATAATACATCTTTTATATGAATCAAAAGATAATGTAAGTGAAGGAAACTTGTTATTCTCTCGTGTAGATCTTCATTCCTCCCTCTTGTTCATCTTTATTAATATAAAACTTTGAATTAATGCAACATTAAGCTCTTACAAAATACAAGAGGAATTAACAAAGGAAGTGTTCAATGGAAAAAGTAATGGTAGTGTCATTTTTTACAGAAATTATTAGAATAATTAAAAGGGTGGAAACTTGATGCATCTAATTAAATTTGTGTGTCACCCTTGTCTTACAGATTAGGTAATCTCACACAGAAGAAAGCAACAATATTGAAGAAAGAAAATAATTAGGTGCTGTGTGGTTTTTTTATTTTTTATTTCTTACACAAATAATTTATAGTATGCTTGTTGTATTATCCAGAACCCACAAGATGTCTATGAACTTGTGTGTTTATAACCTATTACTGTTTGCATTGTTTTTATTTTCTCAATAGATAGATTGCAATAGGGGATAATAGACATGTAGTTCCACTTTAATGTATGTTCATCCATCTAATCTATATGAAATTATATATTGTTATAAATTAAAACTATAAAATGAAATAAAAGCAAATTAAAATTCAATAATGATTATTAAAACTCAATTAATTAAATATTATTGTGTTATACGACATTTAAGGTAATTATTTTATATTACTAATAATTATTTTCTCATTTCTTATAGGTTGATAATATAACAAGTTTTATACCTTTGTCTATTATAAGAATTAAACTTTTATTGTTGATGTAATATTTTTTGATATTTTGTTACATTTTGATTTTATTAGAAATTTTTTAAAATAAATTTGTATAACTATGCTTTTTCTTTTAATTTTTTTTATTATATCTTGGTGGAATACTAACCCACAAAGAACACATTTTTATTTTTAAGATATTATTAAAGAAAATTGAATAATTTTATCAAACAATTTGTATCAAGCCCAATTAGGTTTACACAGTTGATTGGGCCGGGCCTTCCCAATTGAGATGGTGAAAGCAGAGAATGAATGAAGGGGATGATAAAAATCAAAACTTTAGGAAGAAAAAATTGAAGTGAAAGTTTGAACTTTGAATCGCCGGAAAAGATGAAGCTGAAACAGTTGGAAGGTCTCCTAGGTGGTCTGCAGCAGTTTCCTCAACCAAAGGTTTCTTTTTTTTTTTTGTTGTTTTTATCACACTTTCCAACATCTTTCGTTTTTGAATTAACTATGATTGTAACATTAACATTGTACACTGTTTTGTTCCTTGTCTGTTGTTGTTGTTGTTGTTGTGTGTTTGTGGCGTGCAGGTGGAGCTTGAACAGTATCCAACAGGACCCCATATAGCTTCCAGAATGATTTTCATGGTGTTTCCTCATTCCCTTTACTTCACCATCTTTCTTATTTCACTTTTCTCCTTCCCTTTATTTTCTACCCATCAATTATGCTAAAGTTGGATTTTTTTGCCTTGTCCCATGTTCATTATGTTGTGCTAGTTGATGGGTATTTTTTAATTTATGCTTGTTTGTGTGGTGTGATTATTGTGTACATCAAATTATGATTCTTGTTGGTCACAATTTAAGTGGTTTTTGGGTTTTAAGACCATGTTTGGAATATTTGCTTGAAGTTTTTTTTCATTTATGCTTGAAGTGTTTTTGTAAATCTATCCAATTGTGTGAAAGTTTGTGTGGATTGTGAATTGGCATTTAGGTGATAGTTTTTGCTTTGTTAGTCTGAAAATAGTTATAGTGATTTTCACTTTGTTAAAGTTCTGTTTCCTTTGGTTTTATGAGAATCAGGCAGAGAATTCTTTTGAGGATGTGAGTAACAAAGTAGTGGCTGACTTTGGATGTGGTTGTGGTACTTTATGTGTTGCAGCTGCACTTTTGGATGCAGAGTGAGTTTCCCTGCCTACTTTTTGTGGGATTTTGTTTTCCTTTATGTTTCTCATTCCCTTACTTTTTTAATGTTGCTTGAATCTGAGCTGAGATAGAATTGCATTATGTTATGGCTATTATAAAATTTTGAACTCCCTGCTTTTAAAATCAAATATTAAGCTTCAAATTTCGAAATCATGTTTAGTAAAGGAGCATGCCAAATACTTTTCCTCCCTTTCTATCAAGAAAAATATTTGGTAGCTAATTGCAATACGTAGACAACCAGACAACCAGTTATAAAATGTGAAGAGAGAGAAATACGTATATATTCTATGAGTGAGTTGGCTGGTTGGCCGCGTATCAGTTGGTTGCAAAGTGAAGCTGTTCTATCAAATAGCATGTTTTTGTATTACTGTATCTAATGTTCTCTTGATTTTTCTTAGCATTGATCAGACATGTTCTCAGCATTGACATTGATCCAGAATCTCTTCAGATAGCATCTCTTAATGCTGAGGAACTTGAGGTATTGCCTTTCTGCTGATTATCGTGGTACATGGTGTATAGGTTAATAGGTTTTGTTTTGTGATTGCCAAGTCTCTTGTTTGAAGAACAGAATTATAATATTTTATGCTTTGAATATTGTACATAAAAGTGAAAGTTGTTGAATGACAAATATTCAGGTCAATGTATTGATGATCTTGTGGAATAAAGAGAGGATTGAAATATAGTATGCTCTAGATGCAATAGAAATATTTTTCATTTTCAAATGTAATAATTATGTGAAAGCTGGTTACTAATAACTGATGCACAATTTTACTGCAGCTGGACATGGATTTTATTCAGTCTAATGTCTTGGACTTGGGATGGAGAGGTAGCTTTCCACATCGTCTCTGACTTATGATTCCATAACATTGTACAAGTTTGCATATTGAAATGCTTTTTTTTTCTCTTATGGTACACGAAACAATTTTTTGGGTACAAGTTTGTGTCATGAGAAGGAAGGTGGCTAAAAATCGATCCTAACTCTACAATTTATATGTTGCTAAAAATTGTTTCTATAACAAGTTCATATATTTATCTTGGTATTGTCTCTAGGTCCATGTGTTGATACAGTTATAATGAATCCTCCATTCGGTACTCGGAAAAAGGGTGCAGATTTGGAGTTTCTCTCTGTTGCTTTGAAGGTAAGCAATAGCATCAATGCTGGCTATGAATATATGATTGACAGAAATTCGAAGATTACCAATGTGCCATATATTGCTTTGTCAGGTTGCTTCTCAAGCTGTTTATTCCTTGCACAAGACTTCAACAAGAGATGTAAGTCATTATTTTCATAAATTCTAATTATTAGATCGAGTAATTGAGATAGGCAAGCCTGATTAAATTGTTTTTGACTTGTTACCTCCTGCATCATATATATGCTTAATATGCTTTTATCCTTGACGGTTGAGGCCGAGTAAGCTAAACCTTCTTTCCAGTTTCCACTTTATATCAATATTGCTTGGTTTATATATTTTTAAAGTTTTTCTGATTGCAGCATGTGAAACGAACAGCCTTGAGGGATTTCAATGCTAGCAGTGCTGAAGTTTTATGTGAGGTGAGTAAAGTTTACTTCATATTTGATGTTTTTGAGTCTAAGCTATTATGAAAGTTAATTTTTTCTGTATAAATCAACCTTAAGGATATTTATGTTCTTGTTTTGGCAGCTCCGATATGATTTACCAAAGCTATACAAATTTCATAAAAAAAAGGAGGTAGATATTGCTGTGGACCTGTGGCGTTTCGTACCATCAAGTCATCAAAGCAGAAGTATTTGATGCAGACAAGGATAGTGCGTATTGGAATGTTTGTGTTTTGGAGGACAGTCTTATGTATCTTTCCTTAAGAAAATTGGTTCTTGTTCTATCTACCTACAACTATAATCATTGAGACAAACACAGAGAATGTTTCCCATCTTTTTATGTATATATAGAATGGATGCAGCACAACTCAACAAAGTGGAATGGAAAAGATCATTTCAGTTAAGGATAGATACTTGAAAGACAAGTATATTTGGAGTGCAGAGTGCAGTGTAGTGCATGTGGCACTAAAAAGAAAAATGATTCTAGAACCCTGCAATGCTATTATACACCTCTAGAGAGATTGAAAAAGATTGGAAAAAGCATTGGTATGAGAAGTGATATGATTTTACAAAAAGAGAGAGATAGAAAGAAATAATGGGTGTTGGAATGTTTGATATCTAGAAACGGCATATTAATTTCGTTACTTAGCATCTAATTCGGTCTCTAATCCTGTTTTCCAAGTCGAGAGCCTTTCCTTTTTGTCTTTGATTCTTGATTCCTCCACTTATTTGATTCATTTAAGCATGAACAGAAAACTAAACTACTCGATTCAGGTCTGTGTACTGGAATATATGATAAGATTTCAGGTAAAAAGAATAATAACGTTGGAAGTTGGAATACCAGATTGTTTTCCCATGGTGGGAAGAATAATAACATTCATCCTATCAATTATTTCATCTATACCTTGGTAATACATTGATCCATGGGAAGTAACAAGTAATTCAAAACTTAATGAATTATTGGACCATATCAATTTCCCTTCCAATAGTTTTATGCAATAAACCAATCAAAAATCATAACAAGTGTTTAAGGCCTATAAATTTTCGATACACAAATCTGTAATTGGATGATAGTATAAAAATTCTGTGCACTTTCATAACACACACTATTTACTCTTCTGATTTTTTAACTAAACCAGTTAAGTAAAAGTATCTACTTAGAAAGAAACTGGAGTGGTTTAGGTGAGCCCAAGAATTGAATTAAAGTAAAATTTACTTAAAAGTGCAAACACTAATAGGTTACAAACAGACAAAACTTGAGGTCTTGAGTTCTGCATAATTATACAATCAAGTACAAATTGTTGAGCAACTTTGCTTCGCAGTTAACTGTAATAAGCAACTAATCAGTTAACTTATTCACATAACATATACTCTTCACATTCTATCTTCACATTCTATAACTGGTTCTGTACTAAAATAAAACAAGAACAAAAAAAAACACCTAAATTTATTTTGTTCCTCCAAGATTGTCCTGTCTCCAGTGAAATTACCGTTACCATCTTTTTCTAAAAACCATAACATTGTATTTAATGAAATTACCATTACTGTTTTCAATGAAATTACCACTTTCATTCCCCTTGAACCATCCACCATTCACTATACTTCTTGCATTTTGCCTACTGCCACCATGCAGTGTCACAGGAACACTATAGCTGTCTTCACTGTCAGATTTCCAAAACACTTTGCCCCTATGAATCTCTGAATCTGAGCACAGTAGGCTTCCAAATCCCAGTTCTAATGACTTCATCAAACATATAAAACAATGAAGTAGTAGGGTGTTGTCCAGGACCTTCCACCTTTATATCCAAATAGTAGGATACTCAAAACTTCGCCACCACAGAAAGGCCATTATCTGTTTCAGTTCAGTTACAAGCTATTCCATTACTATTAGCAAAATGGTGCGCCACTGTCACTGCATTCTCGGACGACTCTTCCCAACTTTTCTTCAATTCCACAACAAGAACACCCCCTCTGTTTCCACTTCCATAATGCTGCTCCAGCATCAATGGTCTTGTTTGACTGCACCAATTCTTGATTTTTCAAGGATTTATCAGTCAAACACATACTGTTGCAGTGCATAAAAGGAGAAGTGGATTTACCTCTTCTGGATAGCACCAAGTTTCTACTACCGAATCCTAAATCTGTTTCCACGACATTGCCATTTTCCTCAACATATCTAGTTAAGTTGAGCTCACAAGTTGACCCATCTACAGTGATAACAATGTCCATTTCTCTCTGTGTATTCCACATCTGCCTTTTTCACTCACTTCAAAGTGTGTATCACTGTCACTTTCCTAAAGAAATATTTGCACTCAAGTCCAACAAATCTCTTTCAGGATATGATGAAGAACCTGATTACACAGTTGTGCAAGTTTCTCTTATCTTGTTTTCTCAAGTTATTTGGACATATATAGACATGCGAACCTTTAAAAACAGTTAAAACGATTCAAAACTGCTTCAGAAACCACCAACAGCCAAAATCCGTTTTGGTAACCGCTAGTAAACACAAAAAACCGACTAACCAAATTTGATGAGGTGGTTACATGTACGTTACATTTAACTATTGAAAATAGACTTTCGATGGCAGCAGATGTTCCGAGTTGTAGATGGCAAGGAAATTGAAGACTCCCAGTAGTATTACAGAGAAGAAAACTGTTTCCCATCTTTTAATAGATGCAGCACAACTCAACTAAGTGGAATGGAATGAATCAGTTGAGCTGAGTTGAGGATCAAGACACGTGAATGGTAGGTACGTATTATGATCAAGGGTATGCAATATGAGGAATACAGTGCATATGCAATTACTGAGTAACTACCAATAAACTAAGTCATGTCTTCTCTGGTTAGCATGGTTTGGATGTTCACAAAGGGTAAACTATAAATACACAGGTTACAGAATAATTTCTGCACTCTCACTGCAAGGGAAGCGTTACTCTTCAGCAGACTAATTTAATCAAGTAGCAGCATCTGATTCTTTATCATACTTTCAGAACCACTTTTCTTTGTCCAGTGCCGTTGCATTTCGCTATTTTATTCTTGATTCTTCCACTTGTTAGATTCAAAGGTAAAATGTAAAAGAAAAAAACAAGTTGTTATCTTTAAGAGAAAATATTTTAAAAATTTTATGTTGAAGTGGATATCCATACCTATTTAACATAACGAATTTAAAACAAGAAAATACATGATGGCACACATTGGCATGAGAACTACTTGACTTCTCACAGCAACAAATGCATCCTTTGACTGTCATTAAAGAGATCATAGAAGCACTTGGAGGTTGGAATGCCAATTTGCTTTTCCATGGCAGGAAGATATAACTAGCACATCCTCTCATTTGATTCAACTATACCATGAAAATACTTGCAAAGAGTAACCATGCCTTACAGGTTTAGAAAAGATTGATCCATGGGAAGTAACAAGTAATTCAAAACTTAATGAAACTTTTAATTCAAAAATACATCCACTAATATTTTTCAGCATACAAACTGTAGAGAATTAACACAAAATTTAGTCCTCGTGTATCCTCAATGTAGATACAGATTAAGAAAATGTGTCCCTGCCGATTGCACATTTGGTTATTACTATGAAGAATGAATTGCTGCTACCAACATTAGTCTCTCCCAGCTCCTTACTCTTTGATATGCTTTTGTAACATGTATATGGATTCATCAGTAACCATTCACGCTTTATGGCACTTATCCTAAAGTTATGCTGGTACTGCTGTTTCTTTTTCAGCTGTCTCCCCAAGTGTAAACCGAACAAAACGCCGCACTTTAATGTTCTCTCCGAGTGCAGCTACAGTTTGCTTCACCAAGTCTTTCACTAGAACACTGTCATCCTTAATAAAAGGCTGCTCTAGAAGAACAAGCTCCCCAAGCCTCTTTGAGACCCTTCCTTCAACAATTTTTTCCCTGATGTTCTCTGGTTTTGAAAGAAGGTCCTCTCTCTGCAGCTCAAGTTCTTTTTCTTTCTTCACAACAGCCTCTGGAATATCTTCAATGGATACAAACTGCACCTGTGGGCAGGCCACAACTTGCATTGCGAGATCATCAACCAACTCCTTGAATTTCTCACCTCTACCAACGAAGTCAGTTTCGCAGTTCACTTCAATTAGAACACCAATGCGCGAATCATGAATGTATGAACCAATTCTGCCTTCGGCTGCTAGCCTGCTGGATTTCTTGTCAGCGCTTGAGAGACCCTTTTTTCTGAGGTACTCTTGGGCCTTTTCAAGATCCCCTCCAGTTTCAGCTAGAGCTTTCTTACAGTCCATCATCCCTGCTCCAGTTTCTTCCCTGAGTTGCTTAACCAATGAGGCTGAGACTACGACTGTTGATTTCCTGCAGTAGAATGTTGAACAATTTAAGATTTGCAAAGACATTACGTCCATGAGGCCATGTGTGTAATGATTATATCAAGATTAATTCTAAACAATACATGCATGTGGGTGTGTGAAGGAATGGTTGGGGTAAACATGTACTAGAAAACATAATATGAAACCTGTTGAAAGAGTTAGTAGTAATGAGTCAGTTGTTTGAATTATTTGTAAAAAGAGAGTAAAATGAGAAAATGCTAGCCATTGCTTCCCCCTTTTTAACGCCAGCTCCAAGACAATGTTTCCTTTGGCCTAATTATGCCAACTATGGCTCCTGTTTCTAAATCTTAAATAATGCACATTCCAGTATCTAATCACCTAACTTCAACAATTTAATTACTCAACAACAAGAAAGAACTCATAGAACTGCTTACTTTGGTTCGGTCTCATTGGTTTCTTCAACAGCAGGTTGCTCTTTTGCTGGTGTAGGTGCTGCTTTTGCTGCAGTTTGTGCAGCTACTTCAGCAGCAAAATCCTGGCTTTTCTTCTCTAAACCTTCTCCAAGGTTGAACCGTACAAACCTCTTAACTTTAATATTTTCTCCAATAGTAGCAATAGTTTGCTTGACCAAGTCCTTCACTGCTACCTTATCATTCTTGATGTAGGGCTGTTCGAGCAATGCTAGCTCCTCGAGTCTTTTTCTTATTCTCCCTTCAACAATCTTTGATCTTATCTGCTCTGGTTTTGATGCAAGATCTTCTTTCTGCAGTTCTATCTCTTTTTCTTTGTTCACGATTTCCTCAGGAACATCTTCAGTAACAAGATACTCTACTTGAGGGCAAGCAGCCACTTGCATGGCAATATCATCGACCAGCTCTTTAAAAATTTCACCGCGGGAGACAAAATCTGTCTCACAGTTCACTTCTACCAGAACACCTATCCTGCTGTCATGGATGTAAGAGCCTATCCTTCCTTCAGCAGTTACCCTACTAGCTTTCTTTTCTGCACTTGATAAGCCTTTTTTCCTAAGGTACTCTTGTGCTTTAACAATGTCCCCGTCAGTCTCTGCTAGCGCCTTTTTGCAGTCCATCATTCCAGCTCCTGTTTCTTCCCGAAGTTGCTTCACTAGTGCTGGTGATATAGATGCTGCAATCCAAAAAAAGTTGGGGACAGATATTTAACAATTAGAAATCCTATGTAAGAGTACAAAGAAAAGTCAGTAGGGTGGAAATCCAAGAAATATCAATGAACATATAGTGTTGTTGGTAATATTTGTCATAATTTAATCTCCCAAAGGCAATGTCATTGATCAACTTAAAATTGCACCCCTGCATTGATTATTCCAATTCCCAGTTGAACCCAGTGGCAATATAATATTAGACAATATAAAAGATGGAAAATGAGAAGTATCAAGATTATGTAACGCACAATTGAACTACATAATACAGCAACTAGGCATTATTTATCATGTTATCCACTTCATCCTGACATTTAATTATAAAAAGTGAAATAAATGTATTAATTCTAGTCTTGCACTCTTGCTAACATACTTCAGTTTGATGCAGAAAATGAGAAATGAAATAGGATAAAAACCAGATGAAATATAAACCTTTAGTCAAGCCCTCTCCTGAAGTAGTACCAATTTGTCCATCAGAATTAGATGAACTGCTATCTTTCTCAGATGCAATTGCAACCTCATTGTCTTCAACTTGTGAGGTAAAAGAAGTTTCATTCTCTGTGGCAGGAGTTTGTGTTTGAACTTCTTCGGGATCATCAATGGAGGTTTTTACTTCTTCAGTGGCAGAACTTTCAGGGGAAGGAACTTGATCAGTTTCTTCTGTTGCATCTGTTGACAGAGGATTAACAGTTCAAGAATACTCCTTTTATAACAGTGAACGAAATAAAATAAAAACTGCTTCTGAGATAAGGTTATAATAAGGAGGTCAATTGTTTCAGTTGCATAAAACTAAATGATTGGTTGGGATCACAGTGGGAATGGAACGGATGTAATATAATGTAATATATGAACAATAATTAGGGAAACTTGCTAGTGATTCTCATTCATCAGTCAAAATGAATCAAGCAAATAGGAATTGAAAAGAAATGAAGCATAACCTGTACTCAAGCTTCCCTCAGGAGACAGCTCACCACTTTGTCCACTCAAACTGTCATTGTTCTCAGGAATAGCTCCAACATCATCATCTGCTTGTGATGTAAAGGAAACATTTTTTGATAAATTAACTGGAAGGCTTTACTACAAGCATCTAATTGCACAACATACATTTGATTTTGTACTTACAATCTGTATTCTATATGTAAATATAAATTAGAAAGGAAAATAGACATATAGATCTGTATGGCAGAGAGACTAGGAGATAGATTAAACAGAACCTGCAGTTTCTTGTGGAGCTGGTGCGTCCAACGTAATATCTGATTCTGTAATAGTATCTTTATTATCAGGGCTAGGTGCAACCACATCACTGTCTGTTAGTGCTGCAGCTGCAAATTCTTCCGTTGTATTAGGAGTTTGTGATTCTTTCTCCTCTTCTGCAACAACATCTGATTCTGCAATAGTAACTTTTTCATCAGGGCTAGGTGCAACCACATCACTGTCTGTTAGTGATGCAGCTGCAAATTCTTCCGTTGTATTAGGATTTTGTGATTCTTCCTCCTCTTCTGCAACAACTTGATCAACTCCGCTTCCTATTACATTTTCATTCGCTAGCTCAACAGGTGAGTCAGTTTTCAAATCACTTGTTGTGACATCTGTCTGAGTAGCTTCCTCAATTATTGGATTTACAGTAGATAGATCCTCTTCAGGAGTCAAACTTCCAGAAGCTACCTCGGTTTCCTTCTCAATGGCACTATCTACACCTGGTGTTGGGCTAGAAACATCACTGACTAGGTTACTTTCATCGACCTCAACAGCTGTTGAGGATCCATTAATTGCACTGGTTCCCACATCTACCTCATTTTCAGAAATTTCTTCTTTGGCATTTTGTTCTAATGCAGATGGAACATCATCTGTCAGCTTCTCGCTGCTTTCTGGCTCAACCTGCACGTCAGGAACATCTAATACGGTTTCCCCTTGCTTGACAGTTCCCTTAATTTCTTCCTGAGTTCCTGCGGTTGATGGTTTTGGAACTTCAGTCTGAGTTTTGTCCCTGTCATCCAAAAAAGAAGCAATATCCTTATTCTTACGGAAAGCCAACACAAAAGGGTTAGTTGCAGCATGGATAACCCCATGGTTAAATGTTGAGCCCAAATCTGCAGCATCTTCCTCCTTCTTCATAGTCAATGTTACTTGTCCTCTGTTGATACGCAAAACTCGTACATTGACTTCTTGACCAACCTCCAGTGAAGTGTTTCCCATAACATTTTCAAATCCATCATCAGGTTCCTCAGATACAGGTAGAAATCCTTCCTCCCCTTCAGGAAGAGATATAAAAGCACCATTCCTAATCATATTCTTAACTGAACCAACCAGCTCCTGCCCTACAGCAAACTTTGAGCTTTTTGTCACATTATCTTTCCTTGGACCAGATTTTGAAGTGTTCCTCTTCCCAGGTCCAGGTTTCTCTGTCACGGTGGCTGCATCTTTCCGTGGCTTACCACCAGTGTCAGCATTTTCTCGCATAGAGAGAGAAATACGCTGTGTTTCAGTATTCACTTCAATCAGCTTCACCTTCACTTCTTGGCCTACAGAAACAACACTGGAAACATCCTTAACATAGCTATCACTCAACATGGAGATATGAACAAGCCCATCTGTGAAAGCACCAAAATCAACAAAGGCACCAAATGGTTGGACAGATTTTACTTTCCCGGTAAAAGTTGCCCCAGGAATCAAATCCTCATTCTTTACAGGAGGCATCTCACTTTTCCGCGCAGGTCTTGAACGTTTGGCTTTAGCTGGCTCAGGGTTGACATCAGACTTAGAAGATGAATCTTCATTTGAAGGAATTTCACCAGAATCTTCATCTGCAGCTGGTGGACCTGATTCCTCCACTGCTACATCTGTTTCTGTTGCTGATACTGAGGTTCTAGACTTCTTAAGAAAAGAGCATATCCTTTTGTTTTGGGTAAACACTCCACTGGCAACAAATGAAGGTAATAGAAATCTCCTAGTTGATGATCCAGCTTTTACATTGCTCCTTGACAAGCCAAGTCTTGTTAATGAGTTATTCTTCCTTGTTGAATAGGTGAATCCAGGAATGATTGAAACATTGCCAATAGAGCACGGTATTACAGGATTCATGTTGGCTTGAATTGTAAAACTTAAGTTATAGTTCAGAATTAGTTCATCTTTCTCACCTTCACAAAACATAAAATATGAACATCAGTAAGAATTTGGGTAACTAATTTAATAATACCTGGGTAGCCACTACTATATAACAATACAAAACAACGACAGCATTGAACAGAGATCACTTAATTTGTTCAGCCAGCAAAATACTACAAATACATGAATCACACTACATAACCTGCTCGTATCAACGTTTCCAAAAACCATCAACCATAATCACATCTTTTAAAAATCATGAATAAATAAAGACACTTACTACAAGTATTCAACATTCCAACTTTAACTATTTCATCTTGTTCAAAATCCAAAAAAAAAGTAGAAAAAAAAACAATGTGACAAGTTCAGTTATCTCCTTTATTTCATCAACTCTAATTTCAAAACAAACACAAATCATCATCCTGTGAAAATTGGCAATTCCTTCACATTGTAACAAGTAACATTACATGATACCACATCTCACTACTTGTTAAAATCACCTCAAGTAAATACAACTTGAAACCCCTTCCCAACAAATCACATATTATCCAAAATGCAAACTAGGCACAAATTGACCCAAAAAAATAAAACAAAAAAACTTAGACACAATTCCTGAAATGTTCTTTGCATTGCTCTTCAACCAGAATTGAGAATTCACCTCAGTAATCCACATAATCTTTAAATGAAAATTCATAACACACGAATTACCAAGGTAAAACTCTAATTTTGATAAGAGAACAACATCAATGGAATTGTATCTAAATTTTGTCCAAAACAAAATACAATTCAACAAAACAAAAACAAGTCCTTTTAAGCTCATTTCATTGAAACACCACACTTCACAATTCACATGCACACAATTGGCAAGACCATGAAACCCCACAAGTCCATTTACAAAATTAACAAATTAGCTTAGTGAATAAGTAGCAAAGGAGCATATTATTATGTAACACCAAGAACTGAGTCCAAAGTTCAATGAAGCAAATTCAGCAGAGTATAGTGAAAAATCCAGACAATGATATGAAGAGAAAACAACGACGAAGACCCATTATAGTTGGAAGCAGAATCTGTACCTAGAACACATGAAAAGGCCAAAAAAATCAGAAATTTTGGCCAAGAAAGTTAGGGAGAAGAGGAAAAGAGTGTGTAAATGAAGTATTTGTGGTGAAATGCGAAATGGGTAAGGATGAATTATAGATAGAGAGAAGGAGGGAAATGAATGGCGAAGCTTTAAATCCTTATCTTGACACCAACGTTGTTGTTTCTTGTCTTTGTTACACTAAACAAAGTTCAGCTTAGTCGGCTTCGGCTTCTGATTCGGCTTCAGCCGAATAAGCCACGCTGATCATTGAACCTATCTATAATTGGGCTTTTCAGCCCAAATTGATAAGCCATTAGAAATTGGGAGCATTGTTGGGCTTTTCTTAGGACTTGAAAAGTTGAAAAGCCCAGTATATGAGAAATCTATATTTTGGATATGTTAGGTGAGAAATCTACTTAATTATAATCGTAATATTGAATTTAATGGTTTAAATTATGTAATTAATTACAAATTTCATTTAAAAAAAGAAACTAAATCTGATGATTTTTAATTATAAAAATTGCATGTAATTTATGATTAAATGTGCCATCTTATAAACTGGTAATTTAAATTTAATTGTAATAATTATTTTTTATTATTTCTCATAATAATAAGATGTTTTCAATTGGTACGTTTCGTATTATTAAATATGTTAAGTATTTGTTAGGGGTTTTATTAAAAACTAATGATGTTTTTCAGAATCACTATTAAACAGAATAAAAATATAATTTTTTTTTAAAAATAAGCTAGATTAAACTAACCTATTTTTTTATTTTTGGAAAAAATGCCCTATTTTTTCATGAGAAATCATGTATAATATCATGTATAATAAAGTATGAGATGATTAAAAAAAATTCTGAGTATATTTTATCTTATAAAGTCTTTGGGGTGAAAGTTAATCTAAAGTAAAAAAGTATTGAAGTAAATTATTATTTAAATTCATTATATAGATGGGATAATTTAGTCCTAAAAGATAAGAAGTGTAATATGTTTATATTTTAATCCCTAAAAAATATTTACTAGTCATTTTGGTATTTCAATCATATTATTTTGTCATTTAGATTTTTAAATTTAACAACCTGTTTTCATTTTGAACTTTTAAGTTAAGGATAAAAATAATAATAAATAATATAATTAAATATCATAATTATAATAAATATTTTTTAATAACTAAAATAATAAATATATTATATTTTTAAGAATTATTTCACTATTTTTTTATCATATCCTAATAGTTCCGGACAAAAATAGTTGTTTACTAGACATCTTTTAATGTTAAGCTTTTATACTCAAAAAAACATACAAAAAAATTTTTACCTATTTATTTTTTAAAAACATTTACAAATAAATAACTTAAAGTTTACATCAAAAGTAATGGATTCAAACTTTTCACTTGACTTTAATTCAACAAAAGAATATCCATATATCTACTAACAAAAAGGCATGATTTGAGACAAAGGGTTTACTTTAACCATTTAACCCAATGTTTTAATAATAATCAAACTGACCCACAAGTTGAACTGTTCAAACATCATTTGGCATAATCATAATTTAACCAAAGTTTAACTATAAATTTTACCAGTTCAATCAACTGAACAAAAGACTTGAAACTAATCTTACTAATTAATCAATATTTGTATTTATCTTTCTTTAATTAATATATATTAAATAAGAAGAAAGAGATTGATATAAATTTTAAATGAGTGCATGAACACATTCACATATTATATTAAATATTAATATGGGATGTCACCTTCAAAATGAAAATAAAAATAAAAATGAGATGGCATAATTTTTTTCCATGATAGGTATCTAGTGATATATTTAATTATGAATTCAACATTCAAATAATGTCACGTTTTGTGTGTTTGTATTTGGGATTAGGAAGAGCTTATTTATAAGTCCACAATCTTTTTTATAAATTAAAATTTAAATAATTAAAAATAAAAAAGATGCAAAGCACAAGTTTTAATATATGAAAAGATTTTAAAAAAAAAACTAAGTTGGATTCAAATTCAACAAAATTTATATTTGAATCCTCAACAAATACTAAAAAAAAATTACCAAGAAAAAAAATATCAGAAAGCCCCATCAATTATTTATTTCTTGAAAAGCATGCATCATGTTAATATAGCAAAAAAATATTAAAAATAAAACTCAACACGTGTACAAAATAACTTATAATAATTTTACACATAATATAGAATATTTAATTTGGTATCTGATTGTATTCACACTAGTTAGGCAAGTTCAGATGTGAAAAGAATACATATATAATAGAAAGAAATAATACATGATTAGTCATGATGTGAACCCACCATCTTCTACAACAGTAAAACAAATAGATTAATTGTGGTATCTTAATAGAGATAAACTTTCATAAAAGGGGAACTATTAACTTAAAACCAATAAAATTATATCTTTTAACATGATTATTGATTCAACAGCAAATGTTTACATTTTTTTTTGGAAAAATATGTAGAAAACGACACATATAACTACACAATTAGTTATAAAATGTAAAAAGAAAGAAATATATATATTATATGAATGAATTGACTAATTAATTGATTACATATTATAGTTGAAAGTAAAATTATTTTTATGTGTGAATGAAAACAAGGTGAATAAATTTAATCAGACATATAATATGTACAAGGACATATTTATCAAATTTTAATTACTTAATTATATTTTTTTATATATAAAAAACTACTTAATTATGTATCTATTACTAACTATTGAAAACATCATCAATGTCATTTTTCAATTCATGAGTCAAACTTCATTCTACTCAACAAAAATTTAGTTCACCATGGTAACTCATGTTTAATAATATGTCCAAGATAACTTAGTTCAACTCGTTAGTAGAATTCAATTAAAATGTATAATTATGCATAATTAAATTTTAATTTATCTCATTTATTTATTTAACAAGTTCAATTTTTTTAACTTAAATTCAAAGTTAGTTATCGAATTGATCTCAAATTAAGTTTTAAATATATATAGTTTTGTTCATTTTCTACCTAAGATCAAGTAAAATCTATGAATAGCTAAGCATAATGATTATGTAACAAGGAAACATAAAAGGTAAAAGACAAAGTAAGAAGAGGGAAGAATACAATGTAGTCTACATGTTCAAGAACACCAACTTTTACTATGAAAAGTGATTACAAGAATATAATATAAAACCATTTTGCTCTTACCTTACGAGTTCAAATTGTACTCTCTTTCCATAAATCCATGTTCTTATTTCTGTTTCAATCTATAGCTTATAAAGTGTTTCTACACACTCATTGTTACCTTAGAGTTTTCTTATTTATAAGATCAAGTTATTAGGATTTTACAACGGTCAATTGATAATAATAGAAATAATTTATTTAACCAACAAAGTTGAAGGTTAATAACCTTCAAATGAAATTCTGAGATGATACATTGGACTATACTGCTTCTAGAAAAAAAAAATCCTAAATAAAATGTATGAGATAAAAGATTTGAAAACACAAGTTTGAGAAGATAATACTTGTTTCCTTAACTATGTTCTCAATAAGGAATTATAAATGTGGTTAGTAATAAAATTCAATCTTATAAAATTTTACAAAATTAACTGACATTTATGGTATTCACAAATATTTATTTTTAATTTAAATTTTTTTTATAATTTAATCATAACAATTTTCATATTAATTTATAAATGCTTATATTTTTTTTTAGTGTCATCAAAATTATTAAAACTTTCTCCAATAATTAAATTATGATCATTTAGAATATATTATAATTTTAGACATAAATTTTTCAATACACATGTCCCAAACATAATTTTAAAAATTAAATAATAATTAATCTAATAATGATTCGATAATAAATAACACGATATATTTAATAATAATAAATAATTTTAAAATAAATTTTAATATTATATTTTAATTAAATATAATATAATATACCAACTTAACTTAACCATAAAAATTATTATAAACTTTAAAATAACTTCACTTATAAATCATATTTTTAGACGAAATATCTCAAACTAATACTAGTAAACAAAAAACATAAAATGTAACCAAATAAACTTAAGAACAAGTACTTTTTATCTGTAGATTAAAAGGTATGTACGATTCTCTGTTTCCGGGAAACATACCTTCAAGCAGGACAAGACTAATAAACAAAGTGAAGCATGTTTGGAACTCTGAAAAATAATTTCAACATTAATTGAAGGAAATGACATCATGGGTATGGTTGAGATTGTGTTTATATATTACTGAGTGTTAAGTACCAAATTGTTCTTAAAAATAAAGTTTATGATGAGATTATATTCTTTTATTCAAAAATAAAAAAATGATCAAATTAATATGAAGCAAGAAAATCTCAATGACACGTGAAAAGGACAGAGTATCTGTCATGTCATGCATGACTCATTGTGGCTGCACACAACTATAATCAATTAAACCTATTTCAAATTTATGTTTGTTTATTACAAAATTAAAATAAAAAAAGAATTTAGGGAGAGATGAGGAAGAAAACATAATAAAAAAAAATATGGTGAAGAGAGAAATCAAGAGTTTTTATATTTAATAAATGTGTAGGAAAATAAATTATAGTAAATCATTCTTTTAAATTTTGAAAAGTGTGAGAATTAATAATATAATAATATTTGAAAGTTAAAAATAGTAAACTAAAATTATAATATGTTTACTTTTTAGTTTATAAATGATATTTAATATAATTTTGATCTTTAAATTATATTATTATTGTGTTATTATTCTTGTTCTAATTTAAGAGATTAAGACGAAAATAAAAAATCAAATTCAGAGGTCAAAATATGATAATAAATAATTAAATTTGAGAATTACAATATAATGAATATTTATTAAATTATTTTACCAATTTTTCATATTTTAAAAGCTAAGTTTCTTGATCTTCAAGAATGAAATAGTGATTACATAATAAATAAATAAATAATGTAACAAGAAAATATTATACAAACAATTGCTTTTCAGACGACTATGAATTAAATATTAGGATGTTAACCACTGTGTACTTGTGCCATTGAATCTTTCCATTCATATCTTGTCAAAATTAAATTTTAAAAAAATAGAAAATATTCTATGATTCTTCAATACCTCTTGACATATATAAACTTAATTAAAAGTGCTCTTAACATATGATTGATCCATAAAATAATGCAAAGCAGACGCTGCAAGCTCCTAATCAATACAGCACACACACACCAAATGAAATTAAAGATGTGATGATATATATTTAATTTTAAAAAAAAATATTTCATTCACAATTATAATACGCATACAACTAAATAATTAATATGAAGAATAAAAAAAAAATTAATAAAATAAATATGTATATATGTGTTTTCTGAATAAATTGATTGATTAATTACATGTTAAAATTTTGTGAATGAGTTAACTGATTAACTGTCTATTAAAATTATCTGCATTTGTATTAACTTAATAAGACTACATTTACATGAAGAAAATGAAGTTAATGAGAAAATTGATCATATCCAAGATAGATTATAAGAGCACTAGAGGATGTTGGTTTTATGAGACAAAGGAGGACCCTATTGCATTAATGGTGCCACATTTCCAAGTAATCAGTGGGACTTTATGAACAATTTTATAATAAGAGATTCATATCTAAAGTGTTGAATAAATTTGCATTTTCTTCTCTACATGTGGGTCAGGACCATTCCTTGTAGTTTCCAAGGTCCCAAGCCAGTTGTGCTAATTATATTTTATGTTTGTATACTTTACATAGAGACTTCTTCAACTTTTATTTTATTATGAGAAAATCTTCCACTAAAGCAAAATATTGATTACATGTACATCAAAATATTTGTTAAGCATCTTAAGTAAAGATCTCTAGAATTAATCATGCATTTTAATTATATATATAAGGGCAAGGGGATTCACAACCTTCATTTTTATTTTTATATAAAGATGCATTTTAAAATTGAAAGAGACAATATTTTTTTTATTGTACATACTAATTTTATATCCAAACAAAAAATTGTTGTAATTAATTGGACATTGAAATTAATTAGAGTTGAAAAGAAAATCTATAATAGCCATATAGACAACACCTTGTGACAGCAAAACCACTAGGTATGGTTCCATTTATTAAATAGATCCAGACAATTTAAAGCATGTATTTTTACACATGCAAGATTTTGTGGATAATATATTATTATTTATTAAAAATAAAATGAGAAGTATTAAAAATTTAACAGATTCCTAGTTTCTAGATACTTTTTATATCGAGAAATCATTGGCTTTGTGATTAAACTTCTTCGTTGAATTGAAGAATAATAGTAAAATTCATAACATGATTAATAAAATATTGTTAAATTGGGTTTCAACAAAAATAACAATGGGATATATATATATATATATATATATATAATCCTTTTCTTCTTATTTATTAGTAATATATTATCTGTGAGTTATACAGTACAATTAAATAAAAAACTAAAATTATGAAATATGTTAAATTATACTTTTAAAAAATTCTATTACAAAATATCATAAATATAAGATAAAAGCATGCATATTTATACAAAGAAAAATTTGATCTAAAAAATATTTAGATAAAATGTTTTGTATTAATTAGAGAGATGAAAAATTCATTAAATTTTGAAAATTAATTTTAAAAATAAATGCTACTTTAAAAAACCAAAAACAGAGAAAGAGAGAGAGAGATCATTTTCACTAATTACTTGAAAACCATATATTCTTCAAATTAGTTTTATTTTAGAAACTAAAAACAATCCAAAAAGAAATTAAATACACCACCCTTAATCTGAACTCAATATTTTTCAAGTCCCTGTGTGTGTTAGAATCTGAATAAAATAAATTAGAAAAAGAATTGAGAATCTGATCATATAATTAATATGAGATTGTGGCTGATTTGTGTGGATTTGAAGAAGCTTTTGGTTGGCTTCTCTTAATAATATATTATACAAACAACAATTTGGAAGGGATCATTTTCCTTTATCCTATGGATTAATGCAACCTGTAAGGGTCTTTCATGTGCCCACAATCTACAGTAGATACCATATATTCCCTACATCTCTTTCCACTTCCCTTTGTCTTTGTTTTCTTATTTGGTACGATCCTCATTAACATAATCCCATGTTTTAGTCCCTATTCTATTTAATATGATCATTATCATCTACCAGATTATTTATCAAGTTATTTTTACCCCACTAGTAACTCTTACCTTTTCTTTCTCTTAGTGTACTTTTTTTATGAATAAATATTAGTTATTAATGATTAATTTTTTATTGACTGAAATAATGTTAGAGGTCCCACGTCGCTTAGATATATGACATGTTATATATATAAGTGGGGAATAATTTTTACTTCATAAGTTAATTTTGTAGAGTTGAGTTAGCCCCGTAACCTACATTTCTAACATGGTATCAGAGTCTATTTTAGGATTGTTTTGGTCTCATTGTCATGGATTGTTTATTGTTGTTGTGGGGTTTATCGGGCCCAGCTGTTGGACCGATATTGAACCATCCGTTTGTTTAGTTTTCACGCTTGGCGTGAGGGAGTGTGTTAAAAATTTCATATCGCCGATTATTTATTATTGTTGTGGAGTTTATCGTACCCCATTGTTGGGTCAATATTGACCCACCGATTTGTATATAAGTGAAGAACAATCGTCATCTTATTTTCCTCATCTCTTTTCCTTTCTCTTTAAGGTATTCTTAATCTTCAACACACTCATCTTCATAATTATTACATAATCTTGTAACTCTCAACTTAATCAATTAATATTATAAATATATACCTACTTAATACTTCTCTCTTCCTTTTCCTAAGTGTCTATTAGCATGTAGGTCTCAAAACTTTTTTTCATGCATATATATATATATATATATATATATATATATATATATATTATATATAAATATAAAGGACAGAGCTAAGCTATGTCACAGAACATTTCACAAAACATTTATTTTATTTGGTAACTAGCTAGTAGTTAAAACATGTAATGTATAGCACGACCCTCTCTATACATATATACATTTTAATTTGTCTTTATTTTTCTTTATGTAAGACTTTTTCTGTTTATTTAAAAAAAATATTCGTAAATCATGGATATTATTAAATATAGGATCCCATACCTAAAACTAACATCATATAACCCAATTGAGACATTGTTGAATAGGCCAAATTTTTAATTTTCAAACAGTTCAAATACAACTAGTTGTTCTAGTCATGATTTGTGTTGTTGACATAAGACATATCATTTATAAAACACTATAAAAATATTATAAAAAAAAACGGCTTAGTTTTCAATCAATCTTTTCAAACAATAGTTTCTTAACTTTCAAACTCCATGCATATGAAATCATAATAAAAAAAATATTATCATTTACCCAAAGAAAAAAAGTTGCTTAGGAATGACAATCAAAAGTAGAACCAATATAGATAATTAGGTATTTCCCCCATCCCCTCCCATCTCTTAAACGTGTAACTCCTTGTTCATTGTGAAAGTATATACTATATAATATTTTTGCTCTTTTATATATATATGTGTGTGTTTGTGTGTGTGAGAAATCATTTTATGTCTTAATCATAGAACCATTCAATGCCTTAAATTATAAGCAAGTTCCGAAGGATATGACCGTGTTGGTTTACCAAAATACTACCAACTCCTCTCATCCAATATAAGATATAATTTTAAAGGTACTTGGTGATCATTTTTTTTTATAAGATATTTTACAATTCACTTAAAGTATTTAACTTTTTCTTATTATTTACCCTCATTAAACGAACATTGATAATAAATAATGTATGATGTTTTTATACTATAATATCTTCAATAATATAAAATACAAGGATTAATATTCTATAATATTTTTTAAAAAACTAACAAAACATATTAATATAATTATTTTTATTGGTTTATATAATTTAGTTAGAAATATAGTATTATTCAACTATAGATTAATATGTATTCTCTGTGATATTATCCATTAAATAGCAATATAAATCAAAACCTTGAATTATAAATAAGTTAAAGAGAAACAGTATCATGCGTTTGAACTAATTTATTGATTATTACATGAATTATCGTATATAAGAATATTTTTCAATGTCATGGATTAGAACATGATGACTAACAATACGTGGCATGATGGTATGAATTAGAAGTTTGACAAATAGCATTATTTTCATATGCTAAAAAAGAAAGTGCCAAGTTAGAGGTGATGAATAATTTGGTTTACGAGAAAGAATTGTATATTGAATCACATGTTTCATGATTTGATTGAATAAGTTTTTCGTTAATAAATCATAGCTGAGTAGACTGTGATTATCTTAATGCTTAGAATCATGCGCAATAGAATAATGATCCCATCAGAAAAAGTATATATATTTACGATGCAAACACAGCTGTAATTAATTAAATACCCTAAGATTGATTGTGTTTTACAAAAAAGATTGAAGAGTTCTTGTTGAAAAATTATTCATGAATTAAAAATTTAGTTAAAATTTTATAAGTTAATTATTAAATTATGAAAATCGTTTGATAGCTCAAATATGCCATATTAATTAACATTATTTTTATAAACATATAAAACATTATGTATGCATTATAGTATAAGAAAATAGTTGTAAGTTAATATGTACCTTTATAATACATTAAATTTCTACATTATCATTTTATTAGAAATTATTATATATGATAAATTTATTAATTTTGTAAAAATCTATCTTAAAAACTTATCATTGTTTTAAATTAGTTGACTAGGTAAAATCTCAATTTTCGCACTATTAGTAATAGATATTAAACTTTATATTATATTTTGTTTTAGACAAATGGTATAATGTTGGAGAGAACACCAATGATTACCTTTTTTCAAAAATTCGTTAATAAATAATAATTTATTTATTTATTTCAATTTGACTTTTTGAAGCAGTTGACTTTAAGTGGTACTTAATTTAATTTAATAATTTACATGTATATAGTAACATAGTTAAGATTTGTTATATTCTTCTTGGTTAATCAACTGATTTGTTATTCTAATACTCTGGAAATTAGCCCCTTTTTTAAAACATATTATATTAATAATTTTTTCAAACTTAATTAATATCACTTAACGGTCTATGTTTTATTTATTTAGACTGACAGAACATTTATTTATTGAGTACGTAATTACATGAACCTAAAATGAAGTTGGTACCCTAAAAATAAAATAAAAAATAAACTGTATAGCCAGTAAACTTTGACTAATCAAGGGGAAAAAAAATAACAAACTTGCTTTTGTTGACTTTTGCTGAGTTTTCAATTTTGTATTCAAAGCCAAAGATAAATTTTCATTCGTCGATTTGTTTACGCAATACAGTACATAAACTATTCATTAGGGTTTGATCCATTTAATTAATTAATTAATTAGTTTTGTTGCTTAAACTAATGGCCACATAATTTTAAGGTGAATAGGACGCTTCATGTCTTCCTTTTAAAATGTCAGATTAAATTATCAACTTCTACTATAAAAAGAAGTGTACATATATAACATTTTCTTTTAACATAAAGTCATTTAAGTGGAAATAGAATATAATGCTAAATATAAATAGAAAGAACTTGGGTAATTTACCTCAGCTCAAATATAGTTATTAGCACTATTGTTCTTAAAAAAAAATATTTGAACGTGAATATATAAGAAAGTAAATTATTATTTTGGCATTTGAGTCGAGTAAATTCAATATTTAAAAGATAAAAAATAGCAAATTAATTTTAAAAATGTGAGTTTCTCATGATGCATGAATTATGTCATAATTTATTATTATTATTTTAATTTTAAAAATCAATAAGAGTTAAATTTGAGAACCAAAATATCATGAATAATTAAATCTGTAAATTAAAAGTAATAATGATAAATATCTTATAAATATTAATACGATAAATATATTATTTTTTAGAACTAAAAAGATAATAAATAGTTAATTTTTTTAACTAAAATTAATAATGACAAATCTCTTCTAAGAAATAAAATAATAAATATTTATTCTTCTAAAAACTATTTTTACTATTTCTTATCTTTTAAGAATTAAAATATTACTCAAATTTATACACTTTTATGACCAAAAGTGATGATTTACTATATATACAAAAAAATCAATATTTTAATGAGCTGAGGTGGTAGTTCCCTACTTAAATTGACAAGTATATATAGTTCTTCCAATCAAAGCAATTATTTGCAATATTTTTTTTCAAGTCACAAACTGATTAGTTCTAATTAGTGGATGAACCAAAATGGACCCTAAAAACTAAAATAAAGAAAATAACAAGTGCCTTTTAGGTCAGCAATTCCATCAGCCCCCAAGAAGATGAAAAGAAGATGAAGAATGAAAAGGTAAAGAAAAGAAAATATTAAAGAGAAGGGAAGCAGATCCCCAAATAACGTAAAGTAACAAAATCCTATTTTCTCTTTAACCATACATAACACTTTGTTAAATGTTTATAAATTTGTCATCCTCTTGAGCAACAAATACCATACTTTTGGTGGGGTTTGTGGGGTTTTCTTGTAATTTGCATGGGTTCACATGTCTGGCTAACAAATTGAAGGATATTCTAACTTTCCACCACACAAACAACTCATAAAATATGACCCACAAACCATGCGTGAAACAGTTCAGTGTTAGATCATTTGGTATCTCTTAATAACAATTGTTTATAGTCTCATTATTATTATAATCATATATTTGGTATCTCATGTTGATACTAATTTTTTATTAGGTTTATATTATTTCAGCTATCTCAATCTTTATGTCTCCCTTCTTGTTAATTAACCAATATTAATATTACCATAGATTTAGATCAAGACATATATATTCTAATTTCTAACTCAATCAGCAATTAAATATTTACATACATAACTGTCAAATTTTAAAAGAGAAAGGTATTTGATATGAAAAATATTTGATAGACAACTAAAATAACTAAAATACGTAGATAATAAGACAACTAATTATAAAATGTGAAGAAAAAAGATATACTAATGTATACGTTTATGATCAGTGAGTGAGTTGACTGACTGACTTCGTATTGCAGTTTAATGCAAAGTTGTATTGGTATCAACAGACAACTAAGAGAAAAAAATACACTAATGTACACAGTTGACGGATTGACTTCTTATTGCAATTTACTGCAAAGTTGTTTTTGGTATCTGCAAGATCTTAATTAAATTAAAATTGCTAATAAAGTTTTTTAAATTGTTTATATAAACTAAATTTGATTTGTTACTTTCCCTTCATAATAAGTGACTTATATGAAATTTTACAGCTGGTGCTTTTAAGGTCAGGCCCTTTAGGGTACTATCAGCTGAGACAAATTGACCGAGAACTAGGAAACCACATGCAGAGTGGAACCTACTTAAGCTTTGTTATCTTTTTTATAATTTTTTTTCTTGGTACACAAAGCTTTGTAATCTACTTTGATCAGTGCAATCAAAATAATCTTATATAAAAGTACCCTAAAAATACCCATCAAGTAGAGAAGAATCAAAGACAATTATTTAATCACCTACAAACCACTTTAGAAGGCTATATATGCTGATTGCTGAGAGACTCAGAAGTGCCAACCTCATCATCATCCTCGGCATATATAACGTAACACACACTAATCAATTTTTTTAATAGAAAGAAAGTTTGATCAAACATCTATTGCAAATATTCAATGAGAGCTTTATTATATATATGTATGAATAGTAAAATCATACTCATTAGACACTCTACATTCTTACTTTGCAAGACAACAATCTATTTTAATATAAAATAATTTTATATCCAATCTCTTCTATGTTAAAAAAATTAAAAATATTTAATAGACAACTACAAACTGACTATCAGACAATCAGTTATAAAATGTAAAAGAAAAGATAAATAGTATATTTTTTGTGAATGAATTAACCGATACTTATTTCCCAAATACCGTTATTATTTTTTCTCTGAGATAAGAAGTTCATAACCCGTAAACCTTCTACCTCTACGCGAGATTGATCCGTCAGGATTTCGCCCGTTGCGGAAAATTCCCCGCTGCTGCCTCCCAGACTATCTACTAATCATCTAGAAGTAAATTTGTTAAAAAGTTTCTAGATTAATGACAGAATTGCAGTATTGCAAACTCTTCAGCCATAAAATGTATAGAAATATATACTCTTGGAATGAAAAAAAAAGAAAAGAGTATGAACAATAAGTAAATAATGTAAATAGAAAATTGCATATAAAATTGAATTGCAGCTAACCTTGTGGTGTGTGGCTACATAGAGTCTCCCAATACAGCTTATTTAACATTTAAAATGAGAGACAATCGCTTTCAGAGATAGTCTCCAAAGTCTGTAAAACAAATGGGCAAAAAATTAATAAAAAAATGTAATCATTATTGTGTTAGATTAAAAAAATGAAGTTAAAGGGTATAGAATATGAGAGATAAGGAGCATAGAATCTAGGCGTATATATATAACTTAACATTGAAATCTATACACAATCTGATCCAGCGATGCAATTATTCCTGGGTTTGCTAGAAGCTTAAAAGAGAGCATAAGAGATCTCTGATTTTCAAGCCAGAAAAAAATTAAGTGGAAGCAGTTCTTCTGGGATTTGCTGAAAAGCCATCACATAGTTATCTTTTTCTCTATATCTCTCTCTCTCTCTCTCTCTCTTTCTTCACTTGATTGCACAAGAAAAAAGACAAAGAGAAGAGGCATCATCATCATCATCATGGATAGTTATTTTGGAGATGCAAACATGGGAAATGAAAGAGTTAGTGGTTCTTCTTCTTCTTCTTCAAGAAAAGGGAAGAAGAACAGTCAAGACAAACCAAAGCAACCACAAAGAGGATTAGGTGTTGCTCAATTGGAGAAAATCAGATTACATGGTCAAATCACTTGTGGTGCCTATCATCCTCCTCTGCACTCTCCTTACCCATCTAACTTTAACAATGTAAGCTTTCCTTCTTTTTTTTTTCTCTCACAGAAACTAGTACTATTTTTAGGAAAAAATCTTAGATATATTAATTTCTTAGTTGTTGGTGGTGCTCTCGAGTTTCATCTGATAATCTGTGTTAAAATAAATATATTAAACGGTTGAAAATTTAATATTGAAAGAAATTTTGAGGACGTGAAATTTCACGTCACCTTAATCATCAAAGTGAAATTTCAATCCTGAACGAAGAACAACACTGAAGCATAAAAAATTATATCTGAGTTTTGTCCAACCATGAAATTGGTTTTCTTTTTTCTAATTCCTCATCAACATGCAGGAAGAGTTAAGAGTGCAAACACCCTATTCATCAGCACCATCATCATCATCTTTTTCTTACTCATCCTCATCTACATCATACTCAGCTTCATATGGCTTCCAACCCAACATTGTGGTATGTGCAGTTTTGGCTTTTCTTCAACCGATCCCAATTGATTTTACACTTCTAGGCCTACTATTTGTACTATATATATATCTTTAACTTATTCATTCTTTTGCTATGAGTGAACATGTTCCACGCATATTTTCATATTTGTCATTAACTATGACTAAAAAACAATGAGTGGGCTGAAATTGTCTCCAAAGAAATTCAAGGTGGTTAATTTCTTTTTGTAACCCTTATTTTTTGTGAGGGGAGGGGGAATGATTGACATGATATATATTTATCTTCTTATTATTGAAAAGTCTACATACATCGCATATAACCCTAGCAATCAATCTTCATTTTGAGTTTGAATTAGTATTCTCCTATAGATTTGTTTGGTTGAAAGAACCAAAAATGTCATTCAAATCAATCATCTTTGTCGTAACAATTTTGCTAGTTTATTATTCTCATAACATGTCCATGTGAGTGTAGTAATATACATATATATATACATGACAAGGGTGAGTTATTGGATAGTGTGGATCTTGAAATTGGACAAAACTGTTTGCTTGCGCAGATGTCCCTACCTGAGTATGAAAGAACAAACATTAGATATGGAGATTCTCAGCCAACTAATACTGCAAGGTACTTAAATCTTTCAGCCCTATTTGATCCTTGCATTGATTGTCATTAATTATGAGCAAAGAACAATACATGTGTTTAAACATGTTTTGAATTTTCGTTCTTCTCACTTTGTTCTACATAATTTGTCATGACGAATTTCTAAGCTGATATATATGTTCATTTTTTTGTTGCAAATCAGATGGCCGGATCAACATGCCAACTCCACTACTCAAACTAGACCTTTACTTAACTTATATGTGAGTAATCCTTTTCAACTTGTATAAACCTCATTTGATATCATAGCAGATGGATTCAATTATATGCAATCACAATCTAAATAAATGTCATCATATTTTACATGTTAATTGGTTTTTATATAAATATCTCAAAAGTCATACTAACCATAATTTTTCTTTTACTAAAATGGCTATATAATAAATTTTATACCATGGTGCGTCATGATTAAACACATAAATATATGTAATAGTTAGTACGTATAATTTATTCATCTGTAAATTAAAAATGACATTTATTTTTGTCTGTATAATCATATAGGATTCACAACACATAGATAGCAAGATGCATAGAAGTGGTTCCCTGGGCGAAAGCAGTCAGAACTCTGAATCAAGTGACACTCAAGAACCAGATTTGGAGCTAAGATTATCTCTTTGATCGATCTGCCACTGGAAAGAGTGGCAATTCTAGTAATTGTAATGCTTTTATTTACAATTATGAATTGCAAAAGCACACATGCATGAACAAGCCAATGTGTTTGTTTTAAAGTTTCATATGGAGATCATACATACTCTTGTGCCATATTGGAAGATAGATATATTGACAGTACTTTTTTGCATAAAAGCAATGCAAACTTCTCTTTCAACTAAAACTATCAAAGTAATTAAAGAGAAGTTATTGTCATGGCTATCTTTAGACATGGCTATTTTATCAGGTTTCCATTAGTTGGTTGCAGAATCTCATGAATTCAAGAATCTGTCTTGGTTAATATGCTAAGAGGCAAGGTTATTCCATTTACAGGAGTTACAAGGTACTTTATTGGTTGAGAATGATGTTTTTTAAGGACAACTTTACTTCGCAGTTCCAACTGAAATATACAACTAATTCACTCACTGAACATATCCGTGTATATATATATATTTTTTTTTTTCTCTTCACATTTTATAATTAAATATTTTTCTTAAATTTTAAGGATAAAGGGGAAGGTTATAAGTTCCAACTTTTTCATTAACAAAGAAAATAACATAAACAACTACCATCTGTTGGTAAAAAGAAACTATTCCATTTATATATGTGACAATTGACAAATACGGGAAGAAGGGGTTGAATAAGATATATGTCTCTAGATATCCGTGACAAAGTTAATTATCATGTGATGGAAAATTCGTACCAATGTTACGTAAAAGAAAAAAAAAAGAATATGCATGTTGGAAAGGTTATGTATCCATAATTATTTTTGTTCCATTTTTATGTGTAAGCAATAAGAATCTGGTGCTGTAGCTTTAAATCAAAATTAACCACTTGAGAAGTTCACAAACATTTTGTCACAGGAACAAACTAACGCATGCTGTTGTGAGTTTTTCCTGTATCTGAAAATTAACTAAATTTTTCTTACCAACAATGTCTGAAAATTACTGTGCAACTAACTAAAAGGTGGTTAATATTGTTGGAAAAAGTATGTGATTTCAGGTGAATTTTATTCAATAAAAATTATTTGGTTGAAAACTGCGGTACGCAAACAATTTTATGATTAGTTGTCTGATTGTCTATGTATTACAATTGACTGCGAAGTAAAGTTATTATTGAAGATTGGCGGAAAATATGCATATAATAATAAAATGAGTATAGTCCACTAATTGCGTCTAATTACTTTAAGTCTTAAACTGAAGCTCTAAGCATGATTATATTATTTTCATGTTGGGGTTAAGCATAGAGACTTTTCGCTAGAAACGTGAGACTGTAAGATACTGACGAAAACAAAAATCAAATTTGTGAATTTGTCAACATTTGCGTTGTCCATAACAGTATGGAAATGGTGTATTTTTCAAAGGAAGCTATAGGGAGATTCATGGAGTCAACTTTGTTGAATAATGATTTATTTTTTTTTTTCATGAACTGATGGATGATGATATTGTTTACTAAAAATATCAAGTACAGATGAAAATTTTTCCATAATTTGTGAAAGATTCTCATCACATTGAGCAGCCAGTGGAAATGCATTTCTCACGTGTACTTAAAAGTGACAAAGATTAGGCAATCAAATTAGAAAAATGTATATATGAAGCAAGAAAAGTCTTCAAATGACAAGAAATTAATTACTTGTTGAAGGTTTTTGATGATGAAGGAAGTTTTGGTACACATGTACAGTTTTGAAAGCCAAAGAAGCCTCTTTTTGATTAAATTTTGACTCAAACATTCAAAGATTAAAAACAAATTATAATGGTATTTACTTTAATAAGACATGATATTTCTCTCTATAATTACATAATCTGCATTACCAAAGTCTAGTACAATTGGTGCATTAGCAAGAAAAATAAAACTCATTTTTATATATACTTTTTATTGTTTTGGTGTGATTTTCACACCTTGAACATGATGAACAATTTCATCTGTCTGTGTTCAAGAACATGGACACCCTTCAGTACTCAAATTAGTCCAATAAGTAAAAGTAGCTGAAGAGACATTAACTGAAGAAATATTAGTCTCATCATATAATAATAGTGTAAAGAGTCATTAGATTACGTAGTCTTTATAAGTCCTAATTGGGTCACGTGCGAAACTCAAAATACTTTCAAAACATATGTGTCTAAAATATATGTGTCTAAATTATGTGAACTTAGAATTTTAGTTTCCTGTAGATATTTTTTAGATTATAATTAATTTGTTTTTAAGGGATAATTTAATGTAATTTTAATAGGTTCTTAATTACTCGTAGATTTTTGTCTGAAGATTTGTAGATTAAATTCAACATATTTTATGTTTTATTTGATTTATAAATAAATATTCTTTGTCTTAGGTGAAGTTTAATTTGAATAAAATATAAATTTTATTTTATTATAAATTTTTTTTAGTTCCTAAGAAAAAAAAAACTAAAATGAATCTTATCAATCATTAATTTTAGTAATCAAACTCATAATTTATTATTTATCTTCTTAACCCTAAAACGTAGTGTTAATATCTTTTCAAAGAAATAAAAAATCAAGACAATACCTTACGCAGAAACTAATTTCCTGGCATTGATTAATCTATAGTGAAAAAAAAAAAATTGTTGGGCATGGTGATTGCCATGTTCCATGAAAAAGCTGGATTCATAGAAATCCTTCAAGAATATTGTATATTAGAAATGATTGAAATTCTTATGAAAATATAAAGATGGATTAGTTTAGTCTTATATTATTTTAATTTTAATCTCTTAAACTAAGAACTAAAATAATAATAAATTATATATTTTAAAAATTAAAATCATAACAAATATCTTTTATAAATTAAAATAATTTTATTACTTTTTACCATCAAATTAAATTACCAAAATTTTGAATTTTTCCATGTGTGGGAAACTACTTTTTGCAATATTTGCGGGAGCAGGTAGTATATGTACAGAGTGTTAAAGTGATCAATGAATAAACTTCAAAGAGGCAAATGATGGAAAAACAGCTTTAGTAATGTCAATCAGTGAAAAGAATAATCAAGACAAAATAGTTAATAGAGATCACCACAAGTGGATGCTATTAGCAGATAAAACATAATTATCTTAAAATATTAATTATTTTTATAACTTTAATCCATAAAATATACATATTATATATATATATATATAAATATTTCTCTTTTCATATTTTATAATAAATTATCTAATTATTTAGTATTATAATTTTTACTAAATATTTATCATCTAATTATCTAATACTACAATTTTCTACAAAATATTTGCTGATGGCTGTACCTTCCCAATTCCAATGGATTAGAGCTAACACCATTTTCATTCTATTCACTATTGCTCATTCATGATTTTTGAAAGAATCTTGCATTCAATTTTGCTTTCACATCAGAGCCTTTTGAAAAGATAGCTGAAGGAAATATTTAGAATAAGTTATTCAATTGATATATAGTAGTTTCTAATGTTTAAAAAATGATTGATACAATGTTTATTTTTATTGTATTTTTTTACTTTTATCATTTGTTATATCTTAATCATTGATATATTAAATTTATTATTATTTTGATTATAAAATAACTAAAAAATTAAATAAAAACATTTATTTAATATTTGTAAGTTTTGATAATGATTATTCAAAACTTTAATTTTCAATTTTACTACTTAGTTTGTTAAATTTTGCACATCATATAATTATTGAAGAGGAAAAAATTATGGTGAAAAGGTTAAATAAAAATAGAATAAAAAATCTGTAAAATCATGAACGTTAAGTAAAAAAAAGTACAAATAAAATAATTAGAATGTAAAACTTGATACAACATAAAGTGTGGGTCATAAAATATGTAATTAAGCAAAATGTACAATTAGTTTGGAAAAAACAATAGTTCATATGTACTCTAACTTGACCAATATAATCAATTTCAAAATAAGTAAAAGATAAAATGTTAAACTGTTTTACTACCTTTTTAGTGAATGTTTGATTGAATTTATATTTTATCATTATTTTTAAGATTGGTTTGATCTTTTTTTTTCTGTTTAATTTCCCCTTAATTCTATTGATTTTTTAAATTGTACGAACTAATCACCACATTGGTTAATTAATCTCCATTGGATTGACCAGATCAATTACACCTTTTTATTATTTTAAGAAAAATATTTAATAAAAAACTGTAATAATTATAATACAGATAATTAAATAATTAATCAATTATAAAATATGTAGAAAAAAATAAAAAAAATATTAATAAAAAAGAGTAAATTAGTTTATTAAGATAATTAACTACGAAATAAAATTATTATTTTAAAGTATAATTAATGTTACCCAGAAATAAACAATGATATATAATAACAAAATTTCACACAAATATCGATAGAAATAATAATTAATGTCACTGTGAAATATGAATTGAACACTGTTTTCAAAGATAAGAAAGGTGTAGTGTTTCATCATCTTCTTTTCTTCTTTTCTGTTTTTACTTGCTCACAGTGGAATTGATCAACTCTCTCAAAAGATAATCACATTCTCTATTTTGTTTTTTTCTTCATTTGTCACATATTTACATGTCAAACTCAGTATGATGACATCAATTGAAAAGAATGAATACATTATTTCTGTCTATAATTATAACTAGGGGTAAATTGTTTACTATCCTGGTTGATTTGATTAAAAAAAATTAACTAATGTATTTTTAATTTAAAAATGGTATCCTAATATAAAAGTTGATGCACCATGCATGTATATATCAATGAAGCTGAAGAATTAATTAAATTAATTTAAATTTTTGAGAATTAAATTAATCAAATTTAAAGATAATTATTAGGAATTGAATTTTTGTGGTTTATAAATTTAGATCAAATCGAATATTTATCTATATATTATTTATTATTTTATTGTTATAATTAATGAATTTTATATAATTTGTTTTAAAAAATAATAAAATTACATTTATAAAATATTTTACATCCAACCTAACTAAATCAAGCTCACTCGTTTTTTATTGTGTGGATTTAATTAAGATTTTAGTCTAAAACCTCAAATCAATAAAAACTAATTAATTTAAATTTTTTTTCAAAATTGATATAAAGCAGACAGTGAACAGCCCTAACCCTAATGTACAATTTGAGGAAACCGAACCTGTAAATCTTAATATGAGAATCCATTATTTTTATTTTATCCAAAATAAAAGATATTTTAATTATAAATAAAAGAGTAGCCAAACTCTTTTACACAAAACATATTGAGTTTCTCAAAAAAAAAAAAATATTGATACTAAATATTTATTACCTTTATACTTTATATGGATCATGAATAATAAGTAATCAAGTATAATCTGTCATCATGTTTGGATGTAATGAAATATTTAATTAGGAGTAAAGCAAATATATAATGGTGTATTTTTTTATTATTTAATTTAACAGAAAGTAAAAATAAAATATAAAAAATTGAATTTCAAATACATAAACTCAAAATTTTTTATTTTAATTAACTTTAACTTTAACTTAAATTTTTTTTTCTTTTTTTATATTTTCTTTTCTTACAACTATATAAATGATGGGCATTTTTTATAATTGACAACTAAACTAAAAAGATGTCTCTATTAATAATTTAGTAATAATAGGAAGTTTTTTATATTTATTTTAAAAAAGAAAAAAATACATGAGATTGAATTTTCATTAACTTTTAAGTATAAAAATAAAAATAAAATTCTATCAAGCATTTTTGCTGATTTTAAATTTTACCTGTTTTGACTCTTTTTTTTTAAGTTTTTGATCAATTCTTTTTGTTCTTTGATCAATTTTTTATTCAAAGTATAAGTTATGTAGCTAAGATACAATATTGTGAATGCATGTTGGTAAATTAAATTTATAAACATGTATGAAACAGAAAATAATAACAACCATATGTACATGCATATAGTATATAATTCAATCAAAATCAAATTAATAAATTCCAGTGATTAACTGATAATTAATTTTAATTTATATAAACTAATAAAGACAATCTACATAAAATCCACACATTACATGACACAAACACCGAAACAAAGAGAAAAAACAACTTTTAAAAGGTTGGCAACATTTGTGTTCCGTACAGAAAATAGTGTTTAATTTGATGTTTGTGTCTGCCTCTTCAAATTAAAGTAGTCAACATTTGTTCAAATGTAAAAGTTAATTAATTGATATTATTACCGTACGATTGCACGTGGATAAAAATCACTTTTATTGATCAAATAATATTTTATATATCACGTTTTACAAAATTTAATCCCATCAAATTCTTTTGACAAAAATTTAAGGTTAGTTGGAGTATTTTTTTTTTCTAGAAGAATTTATAGGGAAAAAATAAAATAAAAATTATATTTTTAAATGTTAAAATTAATTATTAGCTTTTAAGTTTTAGTTTTTAATAAATATTTTTGACAAAATTTGGTCCTGTTAAATTCTTTGGATAAAATTTAAGGTTAGTTGGGTGTTTTTCCTCTAAATGAGTTATAAGAGAAAAAATAAGAAAAAAATAAAAATTACTTCTTTAAAAAGTTTAAAGTAGTTTGTCATTAGTTAATATATAGGAAGTATTACATCTTTTAAAAAATTAAAAGAATAAATTTTAATAAATTAAACAATGAAAAATTAATTTTAACTTTTAGAGAAATAATTAATTTCATTCTTTTTTTCTTATTTCTTCTCCTTAAAGTTCTTCTAAATAAACTCATTTAAACAAAGTTTTCCACTAATAATTTTTAAACCAATGCCTTAAATGGAATTTTGAATGAGCATAGATATTTTCCTAAAACTATTGTAATCTTCACCTAACGTGTGAAAACATTGGAATTGGAATGATATTAGTTCATTACATAGCTACCACAATTATAATCTAAGGTGGAAATTTCCAAAGCAGAAAAATGCTACTTACCATTGATTATAAGGCCCATGTCCTAAACATGGCTAAAATCTATTTACTATTTCTGAAACCAATGGCAATATGAAAGCCCACGTGAAGGTTTATTAGACATACACTAACCTAAGAAACAAAAACAAGACCTCTTAGGTTGTAACAAGAACTCTATATGTTGGGTCAAGTCCATAACCTTCCTTGAGGTTTCTCATCATCATCAAAAAATTTTAACAAAATGGCACATATCCACAAAGTTCTTTTGGTTATCACTTTTGTGATACTAATAATTGCTGTGGATGCCAAAGAGAAAAAAAAATCAAAATCAAAATCATCAAAAACAAACAAGTTTTTTAACACGATGAAACCAGTAGCTTTCTCTGTCAGCCCTGGACAAAGTGCTGTTAAGGGCACACCAAGCAAGCCAGATTTTGAAACAGATTCGTTAGGGAATTGGGAGTTGATTAATCCACAATCAGGTGTTTCTGCCATGCAGATCAATTTGTTGCCTACTAACAAAATACTTGTGTATGATGCCACTGTTTATCGTCTCTCTAGACTCCCTTATCCACCAGGAATGAAATGTGTTCCATTCTTTGATATCAATCTTAAACAAGAAAAACAAGATTGTTTTGCACATTCCATGGAATATGATATTGAGACCAATCAAGTTAGACCACTCACGGTTCGTACCATCTTTACTTCTTCTTTCAAGTTACAAACCATGAGGAATGTTAAGTGTTTCATCTGAATGTTTCTTATTTTTGTTTCCAACGAAAAATAAAAAATAGAGGTGAAAACGTGTTTGGTTGATGTTTTTGAAAATGTTATCATGAAAATGTTTTTACAGTTTGATGAAAAAAAGGAAACATTATTGCTTTTTTTTACAATTTTCACAATTTTGTAAGAGTAAAATAAGTGTATAAATTATAAAGAGATAGAAATATGTATATATTCAATGAGTGAATTGTATATTAATGAGTAAGTTGTATATATTCTTGGTTGGTTGACTGCAAAGTAAAGTTATTAAGTTAGAAACCATCTTGTTAACAACAAAATGAAAACAACAAGATAGTGTTTGGTCTGAATGTTTCTTCTTTTTGTTTCCACTGAAAATAGAAACAGAAGTGAAAACATATTTGATTGATGTTTTTGAAAATGTTTTCAGAATTGAGTGAAAATAACATAACATTGTTGCTTATTTTTACAATTTTCAAAAACTGTTTTAAAATTAGAAATGAAAACAGAAAACAATTCCTTAAACCAAATATCACTTAAAATTTATTTTTGAATGTTTAAGCACCTGAACATTTTCTTTTGGTGACACTTTGAAAGTAAAGGGTAGAAAATGTGAAGAGTACTTGATTAAATGCATGGTAATGTGGTATAATGTGAAGCTTTGTTTGGTGCAGGTAAAGACAGATCCATGGTGCTCATGTGGAGGACTTACACCTGATGGAACCCTATTGGTTGCTGGTGGTTTCGGAGATGGAGGAAAAACATCCAGATACTATGGTGGTGGTGGACAGGCTGAGTGCAAAAACTGTGATTGGAGGGAATACCCTCAAAAATTGCAAGAGGATAGATGGTGCGTACGCAAATAACAATTATGTTTTTCTAAGTAAAATAAAAATATTATTAAGAATATCTTACACTCAATTTGCTTTGTATTTTAACAATTTTATTTAAAAAACATTTGATGTTGCAAATATTTGGCTTGCATTAAGAAAACACCAATTATATAATGAAAGAAATAGATTATACAAAATTTTCATTAGACAAAATTCATCATATATACATTCAAAACTTATCAACTTTTATAATAACTATCATATAACTAGTGATATTTTATTAATTAAAGATAGAACTTTTTACATTAATTCTTTTATATTTTGCCTTATGATTTTATTTGTTATTTTGGCTATATGCCCATACATGGCAAAATTCTTAAATACATATTTTTATCACAATATCTCACTCGGAGACATGTATAAATGCTTTTTATTACATATATTCTAAATTCAATTTTATGTTTAGGTGACTTTTGGTGTATAGATAAAATGGAATGAAATATCTTGCTTTAGCATTCTATCATTCTGTTCTCTTTAATTTCACCTATTTCAATAAAATCAAAATGCACCATAATTTTTTTACCTTGTTTTTGATTTATCAAATATAGATAAATTAGAATGCGCAACCAACTGTAATACGTAGTCAATCAGCTACCAATTCTTTCACAGAATATATATATCGTCACATTTTATAACTAGTTGTATAGTTGTAGTTGTTTACTAAATATTTTTCTATCTATATTATATATGTTTCACGCCAGTTTAATATATTTATCAAATGCTACCTTGGTATTAAGAGAATTGCCTAACATATTAGTTTCATGTCTAATTAATCAAGATGCATAATCATTTGATCATCTAATAAGATGGTTAGAATAATTTGATCAAGATCACTCTTGTATGGTGCTAGGTATGCAACTCAAGCAATTCTTCCCAATGGACAGTACATTGTGATAGGAGGTCGCAGATCTTTTAGTTATGAGTTCTTTCCAAAGGAAGGCCAAGTTGGTGCCAAACCCTTCTTTTTCCCATTCCTCTATGAGACCTCAGACATCGATGAGAACAATCTTTACCCTTTTGTTCATCTCTCTACTGATGGAAACCTCTTCATCTTTGCCAACAACCGTTCTCTCCTTCTAAACCCTGGCACCAACAAAGTGGTTAGAACCTACCCTGTCCTCCCTGGTGGATCTAGAAACTACCCAGCTTCTGGCATGTCTGCTATAATGCCTATAAGACTTGAAGGCACTGAAAGCAATAAAGCTGCCATAGTAGTTGAGGTAATGGTATGTGGTGGCAACACTCATGATAGTTTCAATATAGCTGAGACTGTAAAGGTATTCATACCAGCCCTAAAAGATTGTAGTAGAATGGTAATCACAGACCCTAACCCTAAATGGGACACTGAACAAATGCCTTCAGGAAGAACCATGGGGGATTTGCTTAACCTTCCCAATGGACAACTCTTGTTCATCAATGGTGCACAAAAAGGCACAGCTGCATGGTGGGATGCTGATGATCCTAATCTAACACCAGTCTTGTATTGGCCAGAAAAACCTAAGGGTGAAAGGTTTAAGATATTGAACCCTACAAAAATAGCTAGAATGTATCACTCAACTTCAGCTTTGCTTCCTAGTGGAAAAATTTGGGTTGGTGGTAGCAACACTCATGATACTTACAAAGACATTGATAAGTTCCCTACTGAGACTAGAATTGAAGCATTTTCCCCTCCTTACTTGGACCCAAATCTAGACAAATACAGACCCCTAATTGTTGAGGAAGCTTCAGAGAAGAAGTTGAAGTATGGAAACAACTTTGAGACACAATTCAAAATGGGTGATATGACTGAAAAGTTGACCAAGAGGGACATTAAGGTCACCATGTATTTCCCACCTTTCACTACTCATGGCTATTCTATGAATCAGAGGCTTGTAATTCTCAAAACTTTCTATGTTAAAAACTCTGAAGGAACTTACAAGGTTATGACCAAGGCACCATCCTTCCCTGAGGTCACTCCTCCAGGATATTACTTGCTCTTCCTTGTTCATCGTAGAGTTCCTGGCAAAGGAATGTGGGTGCATATTGAATAGGGTTCTTAACTGGTTATTATAACTCCTTCAATTTCAAGGTTACATATGAAGATTTTTTTTCTTAAGTTATTTTATTAATTATATATATATATATATAGGAAATCCTCATTTTTGATGTACAAGAATGGAATTATTTTGGTCCATTAAAATTAGGTTGTTGAGACCTATCATGCAAACATGATGTAAATTGTAAAATATATCTGTCAACATTTTTTTAAAATATTAATGATAGTTTGAAATCAATTTTGTATTTATTTACTTTCAACATTTTTCAATATTAATGGAATTATTTTGGTCCATTAAAGTTAGGTTGTTGAGACCTATCATGCAAACATGATGTAAATTGTAAAATATATCTGTCAACATTTTTTTTAAAAATATTAATGATAGTTTGGAATCAATTTTGTATTTATTTATTTTGAACTACCTTAATTTGAAAAATAAAAATTCACTAATTTTCAAATTTCAAGTGATTGCCACATTCACACACAAAAAAAAGTGCCTCATTATATACTCAACAAACATATAATTAACATCATAACTTTAGAAAATTGTAAATCTCCTTATTACACAAAAATAAACTGTGAAATTTATTATTCTTATCATTATATATATAAATAAACCAAAAATAAAAAATGATGTTAAATAAGAATAAAATAAATTAACATTTCCAGTATGTACCTATTTATACTGAGTTATAACATGACCAAGTAAAATAGAAAAGAAAAAAAAATTGTTCTTAATCTTGAAAAAAAAAAATAAAGCACAAGTAGTCCATAAAAAATAAAAATTATTTTCCTGAATCAGGTGTGCACGACCACATAAGGATTCCCTATTGTTTCTTAGTGATGAAAATGAAGAATGATAGGTTTATATTGCACTAGTCCTACGCACGACTTGCATTCTACTCCTTCTACGCGTTCCAGCTATGTCTCAGTTTTTGTTCCATTCATTATTTATTCATGTTCTTATTACCAAGCTCAAGTTTGTCTTTTTTTATCATAAAATTATTAAAAATAAGATAGGAATATAACTAAAGATAATAATAACTATTAAAGTTAAATGTTATAATTTGGAAAAATAATTGGTAGACAAAATGGTACACTGTATTTTGTATTTTCTGTGAATGAGTTAATTGATTGACTGCGTATTACAGTTGAATGTGAAATAAAATTGATCTTAATATAAGATTGAGTCTTGACCTTTATGTTTATATTTCACACAATTAAAGATAAATATAATATTCAAAAGACAGATATGTTTGTCAAACTTAATTATGATAGCTGAACCACTTAGTTTTTTCAAATAATTTTTAACACAGAATGTAACATTGGTGCTACTACTATATAAAGACATCATGAACTTGGAGGCAATATATCATTCAAGTTTTCAATTGATAGAACATCAAAAGTGTTGCTGAAGTTTTTATTCATGTGTGTTATTAACATGGCAAAATTTGAAACATTGTTGGTAGCTTTGTTCCTCTTTGCAGTAGTGGCACCTATAGTTGTTGTAGATGCCAACTTTTCCAAAAGCATGTACATCACTTGGGGTCATCAACATGCATCATTGCAGGGTGAAGACCTCCAACTTGTGTTGGATAAAACCTCAGGTAAAAAAAGTCAATGCTTGAATACAAAACATTGTATTTATATATGATCATGAAAATAATATAAGGTTGAAAACATGTTATATCTTTGAATGGATATAATTTAGATAGAGTTTCTTTAATCAGAATTAAAATTTCAAGTCGATAATCTATGCAATCATTTAATAAATTTCTGATAAACAGTACTTAAATAATTGTTGAAAGTCCTATAAACAATGTGTTGATTTGATTAGCTACATTATCAAAATGAAATTAATTCCTCCATATTCTCATCTTCATTTGGAAAATACTTGGTGTTGCATTTGAAAATTTCAGGATCCGCAGCTCAAACAAAGAAACCATTCTTATTTGGAAGTATTGAATCTCGAATCAAGCTAGTGCCAGGAAATTCTGCAGGAACAGTTACTGCCTACTATGTAAGTTCATTGCAGTTATTAAAGTTAAAAACACCTGATTTCTTTTTCCTATAGAAGAAACATATAGCAGAATTTCATATCAGCTATCTTCATCAACAATATATATAGATTTTACTAAAGAAAAATATTTGGTACTCAACTGTAATACGTATATATACATATATGTTCTGTAAGTGAGTTGATTGATTGACTGCGTATTACAATTGCTGTGAAATAAAGTTGTTTACAAAATGTAAAGTGCTAATGCTAGCTTCATGACACATAACATTTGCAGCTATCCTCTACCGGAAGCCAGCATGATGAGATAGATTTTGAGTTCTTAGGTAACATTTCAGGACAGCCATACATTGTCCATACAAACATATATACACAAGGAAATGGAAGCAGGGAACAACAATTTTACCTCTGGTTTGACCCAACTGCTGATTTTCACAATTACACCATTCATTGGAACCCCATTGAAGTTGTGTAAGTTGACAAACTATATATTAAACTCTACCAGCATAAAGTTGTAATTCATTATTCATTTTTTCTAATTTACATTAAAACAAGGAATTAATTGGTATACCGACAGCATAAAAAGGGAAAAATATTTGGTAGACAATTACAATACGCAGACAATCGAGTGAGTTGTGGTTGCGTATTGCAGTTAACTGCGAAGTAAAGTTGATAAAAGATATATTAACTTGAAGTTATATTGAATATGAATTTGATTGAATCACTATGTAAAAGATACTTACAATTCAGAACAATTAAAGTTTAGAAAGAATTGGTTATGCCTTTGTGAACTGTATCATGATCTATAATTTAATTCTATATGATTGTTTTGTTGCCTCAGGTGGTATATTGATAGTATACCAATTAGGGTGTACAGAAACTATGAAAATGAGGGCATTGCTTACCCAAACAAGCAAGGGATGAGAGTTTATACAAGCCTATGGAATGCAGATGATTGGGCCACTAGAGGTGGTCTTGTTAAGACCAATTGGAGTGGTGCACCATTCATAGCAAGATTAAATCATTTTAGAGCAAGGGCTTGTAAATGGAATGGAGCAGTTAGCATCAACCAATGTGCCTTAAATATCCCTGAAAATTGGTGGACTTCTCCCACATACAAGCAATTGAGTTATGCCAAATTGGGTCAAATGAACTGGGTCAGAAACAATTACATGATCTATGATTATTGCAAAGATACCAAAAGATTCAATGGACAACTCCCTCCTGAATGCTTCAAGCCACAATTCTAAGCAGAAGAAAATGGAAGCATGTTGAAAAGTGTTTTTTGTTTTTTTTTTCATTTAATTATATTGCTTTTGTCACATTTGTTTGTGTTTCAGTCTTTGTGATTTCATTCTTGTTAGCCAATTGAATTGAATAATATATACTGGTTTGTGTATTGCAATTCAGTTTCACGTGTCTCCCAACATTTAAGATTTTACTTTATAATTAATGTTAATACACAATTAACGGTCAATTTATTTATAAAACATATACCTGTATATATATATATATATTCTTTTCTCTTTATGTATTTTAATTTTAATTGTCTGTCAAATATTTTTTTAACATTCATTTAATAAAACTCTGAGTTCCCCAATGATAAAGAGTGTTGTAAACTCAGATTTACACCTGAAGCAGAGGACCTTGCAGCAGAATCAAGGCCTATGATTCAACTTCCATAGTCATAGCAATACAATTCATGATCAATTATTGAAACCATTACTTTAAACACTTAAATTATAACATTTGAATGAATTGAAATATCACAGGATCTTTACAATTTCTCAGACATTTCAAAAAGAATATGATTCAATTTGTAATAGATCACACGTAGAATTAAGAAACAATTTTTTCAACACAAAGGAACTGTAAGCAAAACAAACCAGTTAATCATCATAGGCTAACCAGAATAATACCTGAGTTAAAAAATTAAATTATATATAAAATATATCACACAAAAATAAATTTTATTCTATGAAATGAAGTAAAAACCATTTATTGAATATATAATTTTAATTTACTTAAAGAAATTTCAATTTAAATATATTTTAAATTAATTTCAAACATGCATCCCAATGTGTATATATATATATATGTGTATATATATATATAAATATAAATTAATAAAATTATTTGAATATAAAACTAATCCAATACATATATAAAAAAAATATTTACATAAAAAAGCATATTTATATAAATAAAATCAGTATAACATATATATCATTGTGAATATAAATTATTTAAATATTTATAAGCTTTTATAGATATATAATTGTCTTGTTAACTAGTGTCCTTGACACACTTGTTAATGCATTAAAAGAAAAAAGTATTTAATGTCCAAATTAAAAATATTTTTCATTTAATTTTATGTATTTTAATAAAAAAATTCGTGTCCTAAATTTGTATTTTCCTTTAATAATATAAAAATATATTTAAATTATAATGATAATATTAAAATATATATTATAAATTAATATCTGTGCCAAGAACGGATTATTAAACTAATACACTAAAAATTTTCTCATCAATTTTTTTCTATTGACTAGTATATTAATCCTGTTAAAAGGGGTAAATATTTTATATATACAATCATTTAATTAAGTATATAAAGTAAAAATATTTCATTGCATTATTATAATAAATTAAATATTTAATTTAATTTAAATTTGAATGTAACAGTATAATTACAAAAAAAATATTTTAAAGAAAATATATACTTCTTAGAATTTAAAATATAAAATAGAATTTAATTTGTGGTAAAAAAGATAAAATCATATTCATAAATTATAATATAAATAAAGTCTTCTGGATTGTAATGAAATTACCAAAGTACCCTCCGCTGAACTTGGGTGTTGTTGCTCTGAGATTGAATCGTTTTATTTGTATTAGTTTGTAACACTTTGAAAAATAGATAGATACACCGATAGATATAGAAGATAGGGTTTCGGTTTCCACCATGGAACGCATCATCGGCTCCAAGTACAAGCTAGGTCGCAAGATCGGTAGCGGATCCTTCGGTGAAATCTACCTCGGTCTCTTTCTCTCTCAATTTTCCACTATCAATTTTGATTTCCTAATTATTATTATTATTATTGCTGATTTTCATGTTATTATGTTCTGATTGCTGTTCAATTTGATTTTGCAGCGACGCATATTGATACCTTTGAGATCGTTGCCGTCAAAATCGTATGCTGTTTTCTATTTTTTTTTTTTAATTTGATTTTACTGAATGATTATTGATTATTGCGTCCGTGTGCATGTGGTGCTTGAGGTTTTGCTTTGTTAGAATTTTGCAATTTTGCGGATTTGGATTGTTAAACCCTTTGATTTTCTGTTTGGGTGTTGGTGTTGTCACAGGAGAACAATAAAACGAAGCATCCACAGTTGCTATACGAGGCTAAGCTCTACAATATTCTTCAAGGAGGAAGTATGCTGTTTTTTTTTTTTTTTTTTTTTTTTTTTTTTGATAGTTTTAAGGAATTTGAGTTGATTTTTAGTTAATTTATTTGGCATCTGTGTGCATGAGTGTGCGAGAGAGGGTTTTTGAATGAGTTGTTGTGTTAGTGTTGGGTAGTATGTGAGTTTGAAAATTTTTGTGTTTTTGGAATGCAGGTGGTATTCCGAGCATAAAATGGTGTGGTGTAGATGGGGAAGATAATGTGCTTGTTATGGATTTGCTTGGACCAAGTCTTGAGGATCTTTTTGTCTATTGTGGAAGAAAGTTTTCCCTTAAAAGCGTGTTGATGTTGGCTGATCAAATGGTAACCAGCCATCTTTTTAATGTTATTACTACCTTCAGTCCTGTATAGGACTAGAGGTAGTTTTATTATTGTTGGACAATGGATTTTGGGTTATTATGTTGTCTGCAAGTTGTTCATTGGTTCGGCTCAAAGGACAGCAAAACCATCCTGTTGCTCTGCATGATGATGCTGAGTGAGTGAAATATGCAGTTGATGTGGAATTTCTGTAACTTTGTGCAGATGACTAGAATAGAATATGTGCATTCTAAAGGATTCCTACACAGGGATATAAAACCTGACAACTTTCTCATGGGACTTGGTCGGAAGGCAAACCAGGTGTCTACTCTGTTGTTGTGGTTTTCCTTTCATTTGGAGTTGACTTGCACTGTCATTCGCACAGATTAGTTGGCATCAAATTAAATATAAATGAATTCATGGTGTACTTGACAGGTTTATATAATTGATTTTGGGCTTGCAAAACGATACAGGGACTCCACAACTAATCGCCACATACCTTACAGGTTTTTAACTTTATATTATAGTGTTCCATTGAATTTGTTGTCTCTCTTTCTTATACTACCTTCCTTTCTTCTCTTGGGTTTTATGTTTGAGTGTTGTCATTTTAAAATTTCTTTCTTCTGGTCTTGAATTGTTTGTATCTTCGAACCTATTTCTTTCTTTGTTTCTTCTCTTATTCTTGATAAATATGGCTGCTGCACAGGGAAAACAAAAACTTAACGGGGACTGCACGTTATGCAAGTTGCAATACGCATCTTGGGATTGGTAAGTCTTAAGTCAGAAAATTTTATTTAAGCCCTTCACTTAAAAAAAATGCAATTTTTTTCATGTTCAACTTCAATTATTTGTAGAACAAAGTCGACGGGATGATTTGGAGTCACTTGGGTATGTGCTTCTGTACTTCCTTAGAGGAAGGTATGACATTCTTCTCTAGATGCTTTGCTTCCATGAGCATTTTTTGCATTTATACATTGAGAGCAATATAATCATTAAATTGTGCTAACTTTTAAATGATTGAACATTTGTGTTTAGCCTTCCTTGGCAAAACCTAAAGGCTGCAAATAAGAAGCAAAAGTATGATAAAATATGTGAGAAGAAAGTATCAACTCCTATTGAGGTAAGTGTTTGTACACTGATTTGATATTCTGATGTGAAGTGTTTTGAACATGATTCTTATTCATTTGTTATTTTCTGCAGGTTTTATGCAAATCTCACCCTGTAGAGTTTGCTTCTTACTTTCATTACTGTCACTCTTTGACCTTCGATCAGCGACCTGATTATGGATTCTTGAAGCGCCTATTTCGGGACCTATTTGCTCGAGAAGGTGATTTTTTATGATTTCTTAAATAAATGGAATCAAATAACTTGCAGAATTTTGTTTATATTCCTTTCAATATGTAATTTTACCTTTTTGGTATGTGCAGGTTATGAATTTGATTATGTATTTGATTGGACTATTTTGAAGTACCAGCAGTCACAGAAGAATAGAGTCCAGCCTCGCGCATCTGTTAGTATATTTGCCTTACACATACAGAGGTTTGAGTCTTCCCATGTTTATAATACTAATGTTTGTCATATTGCAGGCGGTCCCTGGAGCAAGCAGCAGTCTTGCAATGCCAATGGATGTGGACAACCATCGAGGTTGGTGCATCTGAATTTAGTTACATTTTTTTTTGTGATTTTACAGAACATGTGATTGTCATTATTTCTTATTAGCAGGTATTAATACATATTCAGGGGATGTCTCAGCAGAACGCATTAAATCGGGCAATGTTACTGGTTCTGGTGTTAAAATTCAGTTTAAATCACCAGTTGGTAAAAATTTGGGTTCTGAAAAGCCTCTTGACAAGAATGTGAGTTGTCTTTGTGCAAATATTTACCTATTCTTGCCATGACTGTGATGCAAGGCTGAAGTCACAATTCATTGCTTGCATGCTATTATGTTTACATATTATGAAATAGATTAGTGTTTAACATTTAACAAGCATAATTTAATTAATTTACTTGCTTACTTGTAGATTTTTGGTGAAGGAAATATACCCTCTGCCTCGTACTCTCTTGCCGGTACCTCAAAGAGGAACTACTTGAAGCCTGCCTTAGCCACTGAAGCTGTTAATCCTGGACAGGGGCAGGGGAGTAATAAAATTGGCCCTTCAAGTAGCTGGATTTCATCTCTGCAGCGCATATCATCTGCCAAATGAATTCCCAATATGGTAATTTTCTTGTTCATAGTAATTGTATTGTGGCAAGTATTATTGTCTCCATGCCCCACTCCTATCATTGACTTTATATTATGCTGTTTTTCCAGGTTTGATTTTGATCAAGAACATTTCCTGTACACATCTGTGAAGCTGCAAGTTCATTTTATTTGCTTGCTTCAACCTTATGTTTTGATCAAGAATTCTCAAGTGATCTACCCATGGAGACTGCAAATATGCTGCAAGGTTGATAAATTTCAAAACTCATCTCCAGAGACCATCTTGTGTTGCTTTTTTCTTAAGGTGACTGCAAACGATTGTTTGGTATAAGTTACAGACTACCCAGGCTTCGCTGCTTTGTTGTAGATAGATTTCAAATGTTACAGCAATGTTGTGTATCCATGTTTTATGTAAAATTAATGCGTGAATGTAGAGCCCTGTTTCCCCTTTTTGTTACTTGATGATAATTATCATTGGGCCATATGATACATGGTGACAGTTTCATTTAAATTAATTGACAATATTATGATTTGCAGGTGTATTTTTGGTTGGTTCTGCCAAGATATAATTGTGGATTTGCCATTTGTCGGTTATTTTTATTTTTACCTGGTTATGCTATTTTCCTTGTTTAAATAATGTACAAGTGTATTTACAGTCCTAATACCTTTATATCATGTTTTGAAGTTTACATAAATGGATTTTCTTTGAATGGGGGAAAACCCAAACTGGAAGAGTTTTCCCCGTAAAATATTTTATCAATTATTTTGGTGTTCTGATTTCTTTTATCGTCGTCAGATCAGTTAATGATGGTAAGTTGCTATTCCCTAGCAGAATTATCCCTGGTAGCATTTATTTTATACTTTCACATGATTGTGGTGTTATTTTTAGTCGCTGTTCTTATGAGTTGAGTTGAGATGTTCTTATGAGAGATATGCATTCCATTATTTTTTTTTTTTATTTTTTTATTTTTCGTCTAAATATAGATATTTTTCAAAATAAAAATCTTTAGTGTTGTGTTCAAATTTTGAATTTTACAGAACATACTGCTTTAGATCACCTTTTGACTTTATCAACTTAGTTTTTAAAATTTTTGAATTCAAATGTAATGCTCAAGAAGAACTTCTTCAATTGTAGGTAGCTCAGATTTGACGGTCAGCCAGATTAACTTATATTGTGATTCTTGGGATGAATGAAAATCTGGTTTTATTTCACTGTAGTTCAAGGTTTGGACAAATTCCTATGTATTTGATGTTATCTGATGAAAACTACTAATTGCACATGAGCAGCTCAGTTATCAGTTCACACTTTCCCTTTTGCAGGATTTCTTTTTTCAACCTATATCTTTTGAAGGATGAAATATGGCTGACAGTTGGTATTTATACGGGTACCATTATCAAATGGTACATACTTCTCTAGAAAGATTGGATTGCCATAGCACTTTGTGAGTACAGTTTTTTGATAAGCTTGAAATGAGAATTGCTATTTGACGGGGATGTTGATTAGCAAAAGATAAGATCTATGATTTTTTATTCCCAAAACAACATTTCTGGACAGATGACAATTCAGTTGATGGATATGATCTGGGGATGATATTTGGTTACAAGTAGCTACCCAAAAGAATGTATGCACTCACTTTCGAATATTAAAAACCATGATTTTTGGTGTGGTTTTATGGGCATCATTGCGATAAATATTCTAATATCCTTTTTTGGATTAGTCTCTACTTGGTATCTTTTCATTTGCAAGATTTACTTCATGAAATTCCCTGTATTTACTATTATGTATATGCATCTTGTTTTGCATTATTATCTAATCTATACCATATAGAATGAAATACATGCAATGGTGAATATATGTGCACAATTGGGGTATCATTAAAAACAAATTACTATTTCAAGCATAAAGCAAAATGACTCCATGGATCTTTTGAAATAAGAAAAAAGAATGGAAACGAAAATTTATTTTCTTGAAGCAATTTGATTTCTTAAGCAATTTGAACGGTAACTAAACATACTTCTAATTAAACGCACTTCTAATTAAAATTATATGTATGTATGTGTGTGCCCTTTGCAAGAAAAAATGTTTGATTTTTTTCTCGTAATTTTTACTGTTTATCTATTTAACTTTTTATATCTAACTCACTCATAGAAGAAAGTATAATTTTTTTTAATTTTTTTTTTAAATTATTTGTAAGCTAAGGGAATTTATATATAACGCCTTATTAATAATAATTCGGTTTCATTTTTATTTTTAAACTTACAAATACCCGAAAAATTTAGTTTGGTTTCTTCAGTGGATAAGTTAAAAGAGGAAGAAATTCAACACATTTCAGTACAAAAAGGAGATCTAGATGTCTATTTTTTTTTTCTTTCAATTGTTGTTCTAATCTAATCATATCAAAATAAGTCATATTGATATGATGACTAACACCAACTACCCAAGAAGGCTATTTTCTTTCTGTCATTGCAAGTTAATGATAAAACTTTATAAGTAGTTATTTTGCTTTTAAATTATTGAACACCATCCCCATAATAAAAAAATTTTGTATTAACAATCCAAGGAAAAGAAATACAAAGCTGAAATAATAAATTGAAATCTCAAGCTCAATATTTTATAGGTGTTAGCTTAAAAGACAACAGAAATACTAAAGAAAAGTACAGAAGTCACATTTCAATAGGTAAAAAAAAAAAATGGTTGACCTCATCACATGAGAAGAACTAAAACTCTTAGCACTTAACTAATAATGATTTATCTTCTTCAAAACCTTGAGAACTCTCACTACTTCATTCAGCACAACCACTGGATCAGTAGTGTCAACTCCAACCATCTCAGCCAATAGCTCAATTTTCTCCTTTGTTTTTCCATCAAGCAGCAAATCATCCAAACTCACCTCTTCATCTGATGCATCACCACATGCCTCATTGAAAGAGATTGTATCTGACTTGTCACAAGAATAGTCTCCAAGAACATCACAATAGCCCGAAGAATCTTCACTTGGTGTAAAGGAATTGGAATTTGCTATGTCAGACTCATCCCTTGAATTGTTTAGATCATTGCAGTCCATGGTAGAAAACATGGGGCAGAATTTGCTGAAGAGGATGTGATTATTTGAAGTAGTGAAGTGGCTAAAAGAAGGGTAGGAAAAATGTGGTATTGTATATTGTTCTTGATTTCCAAAGGGTACCTTTGAGTTTTCTCTGCCATGATTCATTGTTGATGCTGAGGAGGAACATTTAGAAAGAAAAAGTGCAAAAGGGTGTTTGATATATATAAGGAAATCAGTGCCTACTTCTTGAAGTGCCATAATGACAACTGTTATCAACTTAGGCCAAATGAAGAAACGTAGAGAGTAAAAGTAATAAAGTAATTATGGACCAAGGAAAGAAAACTAAGTAATTATGGCCATAATTCAATTGGACCATGGTTTTAGAAACTTGGGTGAGGCCTAATACTTTTCATATTTTTGGTTAATTATATGGTCCCATCTCTTGTTCACTGCTGTTATCCTATACTTACTTCTGTAGCTTTGCAAAATATATTATTTAGTTGTCAAATGTTAACAAGTGCCGCAAAAATCTTGTTTAAGAATGCAAATGCATTCAAACCATTGTATAAAGTCAAAGATAAAGGTGATTTTGTGTGTGTTAGGATTGATTTTGTTTTTAAGAAATAACAATATATACACATTTTATTTTCAAGATGTGTGCTGAACTATTTGATATTCAATAGGAATTTGATTCATTTTAACAAGTTGTAACTTTTCATGTCTTGTTAGTATGTTAGGTACCAACCAATAAATAAGTAACATTAAACTAGAATCATTTAAGTGGTTGAGAATTCAATTATGACTGATTTTATTACGAGTACTAACAGATCCACCAGAGATTGATTTTAGTGATAGATTGAAATATTAACTTTGCAATATATGTTCTACCATAAAAAAAAAATAAAAATAGTATGTTGGTTAAGGTTTTAAAATGGATTGCAATTTCGAACTCAACATCACTGAAATTTTTAGATTCATTGCAACATCATGAATGCAGTAGCTACTAAATCTACTACATTTATTAACTATTTTTCAAAATATCAAAGATCATGATAAAGCAGTTCAATCATGACTACAATGTAAAACTTCAATATTAGTTATCAAAAAAAGTTTTGTTTGATTGGAAGGGGAATATGCACATTGTTTTTGTTCAAGATCTTTAATATATTTCTAGTGATACACATTCATATTAATACATGGTTAAAAATAATGATAATAATAAAAGAAAACATTGTTCACTTCTAGAAAGTCCATGAAATCCATTTACATAAATCCATTGACATAAGGTTTTGTTGGAAAAATTAAATGGCAATGGACATCATAAAGTTGGGACCATAATCAAAAGGAATAATAAGTGCCTAAAGCAAAGGCATGAATGGGAATCAAATCTGTCTTTTTCTGTTCACCTCTAAATGAGTCCTTGTTCCTCCACAAATGATGTATACTAACTAGGAAGGTAAAACTTAACTTCTGATTAGATTGAATATGATTGCTTCCTGTCATTATTCCCATGAACCACTAAATCTCCTAATCAAATCCAATCCAACCAGAAATCAAGTCAACTCCTCACTGGCCATTACTCACTGTACAATTTCAAGTTTTGGTTTTCTTCATACAAAATCAAAACTCACCAACTTCTTCACTGCAGTTAATTTTGCATCATATTATATGGGGTTCCAATTCACATTGCAATAAATGCTAAACTTTTTAGAATTAAAAATATTTGGTATACAACTGTAATACGCAGATAACCAGACAACTAATTATAAAATATAAAAAGAGAAATACACATATGTATACATATATGTTATGAGAGAAATACGTATATGTATACGTATTTATTTGGCTGCGTATTGCAATTGACTGTGAATAAAAATTGTTTTAGAATACTCCATATTATTAATTAAAATTTTTATTGGTAAGTCTTAAAAGTGTCTTGAAGGTATTTATTTACAAACATTTGATGTATCTGATTGAATATTTTAATTATTTAAGAGTACTAGAATGAAACATATAATGATTATTTATTTCCAAATATGTCATACTTTTTGTTTATTTACACAGTATACTAAGACACCAGTTAACATTCACCTTATTTATAATATTATATTTAAGTAATAGAATAGTGTAGGAAAATTGGCACCTTTTCAACTATCATGATAAAATTTTGAAACGAAAAATATTTGATAGACAACTGCAATACGCAGACAACTAGACCACTAGTTATAAAATGTGAAAAGAAAGAGAAATGCGTACATGCATACATATATATATTCTGTGAGCGAGTTGGTTAACTACATATTGCAGCGAAATAAAGTTGTTCTCAAACATGCCATGTGAACAAGGAAAAACTTATGTTTTATTGCCAAAATTAGAATGTGTCACTGAAAATTGGAAATTGTATAAAGCTAAAGGTACTTGCTGCAAGGATCATTTGTACAGTCATTATTCCATCATCTACAAAAAAAAATGGACTTGCGTGTATACATTCACTGCCTCAAACAACTTCAACAAAGAATATCAATTCCTCTACCAAGAGTTATGAATCAATTCTCCAAAAATTGCCATGATGACTCTCATAAAAACTACTCCAACTCCTTGTGAAAGTCAAGATTATCTACAAAAACCTGTACAATAGAGGTAGGAACAACAAGTTAGTCACAACACAAATGCTTCATTTCAAAAAATAATGAATAAACAACAAAAGGGAAATAGTGCTGAAAATGTCCATAGAACCATACAGTTTTCCAACCATCAGGATCCACACATGATGTGATCTTTGTCTTGATACCAGGTACTGGTCCAGGTTCGCGAGTAATCTTCCCTCCAGCGAGTTTAATTGCTTCTGCAGTTTTGTACACATCATCTGTGCCGATTGCAATCTGCAAAAAGAGAATGAATAGAAGAAATGATCATAAATGAAGGGTAAGAAACTGTTGGCAGAGAAACACAGGGTAGCAAGCACTTCAATAAAAATCTGATGAAAACTCAATTATTTCTTTACTACAGAAAACAAAAGCAAAATTGGAATAATGAAAACTGCATAGAATATTCAAATGATGTTAAAACAAAAAAGAGGAACTTCTGTCTACCTGAGCATAAGCATCTCCTTTATTATAGTCTCTGATTCCATACTTGTAAGTCAACTCCAGGACAGTATTTTTTTCTTCTGGACCATAACCCAGTACTGCTATTGTATTCTACCAAAACAAAAAGGGAAGAACTATAAATGATCATAGGTGGTGCAACGATAATCACATGGCAATGTATAAAATAAGGGAAAATTTTGTTTATTGGCTAAAACTAAAACCTCAAAAGAAAAACATATGATATATATTGCAAAGAAACATAAATATGAAAGCATAAGCTAGTTATAAGGGAGCATTTGTTTCAAGGTATGAAATTGTATTATCAGGAATCATATTCCCAAGAATATCATGCTTGGGAATAAAATATAGCCAACTTCTATCATGGGAATAAAAAACAAGGAAAAGTGAGTAGTTTTTATTCCCAGAAATCAATCATTCCTTGGAATGTTTCTTGCATGGCGTGAATACAGAATATTTCCTATGAGGGAATGAACTGAAAGTAGGATGATAAGGCAGTAAAGCATGTTCATAATTACAATGGAAGGAGAACTTTGACTATGAAAGATGTTTCTCTCATTAGTTGTTTGCCTAGTTTACATTGGATGATAGTTCTTTATGTCTGTGTCTTCTAGACAGTTGTAAACTCATAGGTGATAGATTTGCTAATCTTCACAGGAAATTTTAAGGACAATGGCATAGATAAAAGTTCAAAGTGACATGTAAAACCAATTAAATACAAATGGATGGTCTTGAAGGCAGCACCATCAAAATCCTAAGGATATCATGAATTTCCTGTTCATTTTGTATGTTTAAGCCTATAGATAGACTATGGAATCATAAGTCAAATAAAAAATTAAAAAAAAAAAAAAAACAAGAACACATCAAAATGCAATGGCATGTGTAGTCATAGAACAATGTTACTTTTAATGGTTTGTAGTATAACCCCGGTCAAGAAATCATTGCATCCTAGAGCATTGATTAGAAGGGGATCCTGTACCTCTGGCCCTCAAGCTTAAATTTTCCACACAGATAAGATGGTACAAGAAAATGTAAGCACCAGAGCCCCCAAAATCAGATACAAACCCTCAATTCTCATTATTTTTTAAGTGTTGAGTTTCAAATACTAGGCATATATTAGATACATTAAAAGATCACAGTGCCAAATATATGTAACAAAATGGATATCAAAGCACCTTGGATTCTGGATCATCTTCTGTTCGAAGTAGCTCCATACCGAAAGCCTAAACAGCCAACAATCACATACAAATTAATGCTGTATATAGAAAATAAGACTTCGAATCAACATAAAATTGCATGGACCCGTACCTTCTCATAAAATTTAATGGAACGATCAAGATCACCCACATGAAGCATTACTTTGCACAAAGGCTCGGGAGAGGGAGTCCTTTCCAAAAGTTCAAATTGATAACCATCAGGATCTTCAACAAATGCATTTATTGTGTTGCCTCCCTTGACAAGAACAGGGTCTCGAGTAACTTTGCCGCCCTTTGCTCTAACAAGTTCCACTATTCTTGAAATCTAGTAAATAATTACAAAGACAAGGAAACTCCACATTATACATTGGTCAAAAAGAATGAGAAAATTCCAAGTAATAACCACAAGTTCCACAACTACATCTCCATCTCAGCAATGATAAGAATAAAAAGATATATTTGGAATAGTTCACAACCAAAACGTTTACAAATCATGGCACTAAGTTTGGCAACCTTACATCATCAACAGCAAGACCAAAATGCCCAAATCCATCTCCAATGTCATACTTGTCAAGCCCATAATCTGAAACATTGTTAAAGGAAAATCAACATTAAAAGAAGGGTCTCAAGAATGCAAAACTGGTTTCATATAATACAAAGTTCTGTAATCATCAGGAATGAAAACAAGTTAGTCACACTCTTACTGTATGTCAGTTCAACAACAAAGTGTGCATCCTCAGGACCATATCCAAGAAAGGCATTAGTATATCTCTGCTCTTGCATGTCACGCTGTCTAAGCAATTTCATTCCCAGGCACTCTCCATAAAATCTGAAATCACAAGTTTGACTAATTTAACATTGTTTTTTTCTAGGTGTCTGCAATCACAATTTAGAACATTGTTTATGACTAATTTAACATTTAGAACATTGTTTATGAATAATTTAACATTTAGAACATTGTTTATGACTAATTTAACATTGGACATACTTTATGGTCTTGTCCAAGTCCCCAACACGATACACAACATGAAGCAATCTTCTCTTGTCATGTTTGACCCAATCTAGTACATTTTCCTGAGTAGCAGCTGTGGACATGTTCCCAGAAGCCATCACTCTCATGCATTTATCATCATTTCTCAAAAACCTAGATGCTTTCAGCCCAAAATTATGAAACTTTTTAATACCTACATAAAACAACCCAACAAAAATCTCAGTTCATAAAAATCACACACAACTCAACATGCAAATGTACCATCAATGTAAAAAACATGGCAAATGCAACATGAACACACACCAAAAAAAAAAACACACACACACAATTTTTATAATGCAAAATACAAAAAAATAAACCCCATTTTGAAATGGATATAAAAATTTGGATTGATCAAAGGGTGGATGAAAAAGATAAATTTTTTTAGAACTATTTGCAAAATGGTGAAAGAAAAAGTGAGATCATTATAGCTTACCACTACCAAGGTGAAAAAGAGAGAGCTTTTGAGAAGGGTTGCAAGAGGAGAGAGAAGGTAACATGAATGAAGAAAGTGAGGGACGAATTGATGATGCCATTGAAGGAAAAAAACCAATACAGAGAGTGAAGAGAACGTGGAAATGAAAAGAATAACAAACTCAAAGGTTTTAAGCTAAGAATAAAGATTATGGGATTTTTTTTAGGTGAATCTAAGATTGATTTAGATTGCTTCGATGCTATTAAGGAATTTTGTTATCTTAATAATACAATACTCTCTTTCAAAACAAAATTTTAAAACCTTAAAAATCTCATTTTTATAAGTTTGATTGAATTTAATAGTTTATTAAACAATTTAGCAATGTTAGATAATTTTTTTGTTATCAAAATACATTGTGTTCTCCATAAAAAAAAAATGGTTTTAGTTGTTTTAAAAAGATTTATTTTATTTTAATTTAATTTCTCTAATTCAAGAATATGTTATTTTAATTTTATAAGATGGTAATTAAGTAATTTTTAAATTAGAAAAATTAAAATAATACAAAGGTTTTAAGAGATTAAAAAAATAATATTTTTACTCTCAAACATCATGAATTGGATCCAACCTTAAATTATTTTATTTTATTAACATTTTTAAAAACATTTATATCTAAATAGACAAGTGTGTATGATATGAATGTTTTTCTTTTCTAAATGTTATTTTGATTTTTAATAAAATATGTTTATCAATATATCTCAATCTCTAATTTAATCAGTATATATATATATATATATATATATATATAAAAAAAATGTGTATATTATATTATATTATATTATTATTATAATTATAATTATAATTATAATTATAAGTGGAATTCAACGTAAGAATCACATTGGCAAAACCAACGTTAGAAAATTACTATTTATTTTTTTAATATTATCCTTTAAAGCATTTTCTCTGTTACAGTCTTAATCTTCCACTGATACAGAGAGATGCAATATTTGACCTAGGGTTTTGATCACCACTCTTCTCAATTTCAGGTATTTCCAATTTCCCCCTTTTACCATTGCTGTTCTTCTCCTCTTTTCAATCATTGGCGTTTGAACCCTAATTTCCGATTTTCATATATGCTTTTATTCATTTTCTTTTTCCATGGTGCATCTTAGAGTGTAAGCTTTGGATCTACTATTAGAATCTTACCCATCATTTTTTAACCTTCAAACAACGCTTTAGATCACTAAAGTTTGTGAATTGAAGACAAAAGGAGCTTGCTTTTGTAGCGTGTGATTTGACCTAAGGCTTTTGGATTCTCCAGATTTAGATGAGAGAAACTTGAAAGAGAGTAAGAGAGAGAGAGAGAGATGGAAGATTTGGATCAGGAGTGAGGTGAGGTCTTTCACTTGATTCACATCATTGCTAGTAGTGAATTTGATTGAATATGTTTTTATAATCTATTATGAATATTTGTTATTCATATAAAGTTCTAATCTTCACTAGATTTTGAAGTTCTATTTGAAAGTTTTTTTGATTTTTGGTGGTTTTTTTAATTATTAGTTTTTATTTTATTGGACTGTAAGATACCCTAGATGGGGTATGATGCTACCAAGAAGTTTCCAGCAACTGAGGTATTATTGTGGTTCACATGGAATTTTATATTAATGAAATCTGTTCCATCCCTGATAACACTGATGAAAATGATTTCTATTTGTATGTCTGTTACCTTGAGTGAAAAGAGATTGTTTTCAGATTTGAGCCCATGATCAACCTGTCACCAAGGTGCAACTTTACCGTTGCGCCAGGGCTCGCCCTCACTTTAAGTGGAAACTGTGATATGTTGATATTTTTCATTAACTTGTGCTATGCCTTTGATAATTGCTCTGACTTCAAACTTGAATGCAGATATTTGAGGATTGTTGCTCATGGAGAAAAGGTTGGTTGATGAATAGAGTGTAGTATGGAAGGTGTGGCAATCAAGGTTTTACGTTGATCTGTTTTGAATTTTGATAGACTCAAAGAGTACAATATGGAGGATGAGAATGGGCTTGAGCTCAGCTTGGGTTTATCTTTTGGTGGTGTGTCAGCCAAACCCAAGAATAAGAATGGTAGCTCCTCAGATACTAGGGCTGAAGAAGTTGGTAGAAGTGGCAAAATGGTGGATGACTTTAAGAGCATGTTTGAAAACGTTCCTCAGAAGCCAGAGTCTATTACTGGGACTCGGAGGACTGATTCCCCGAAGCATGAGGAGATTTTCTTTAGTGACCTTTCAAAGACCAAGGAAGATAATGCTTCTTTGAATTTAAATGGGAAAGGATTTCTGGTTGCAAACAGTAATAAACCTATTGAAATTGAGGATGATAAACGTTCAGAGGCAGCAAAGCGAAAAATGCCTTTTGATGAGATACGTGGCCAAAAGAAGCATGACAGTGATACTCATCATGCTGATTTACATGACAGGGCTAGAACATCTCATATTTCTATTACAGAAGATGGTTCAACTGCGGAAAATGAAGATGTGGCAGACTCTGAAACTGATAACTCCACTTCCAGGCCAATCTCGCACCACAGTGATGGTTCCAAAGGATTCATCAGAGTTGGCACTTCTTCTGATGCTGCAAAAGAGATTCGTGGAAGTGCTGACTCAAACGCTACTGACTTTAGTGGGCAGAAGAGGTTTACTGGATCATCAGAAAAAGATTTTAAGCATGCAAACATGAATTATGGTACTTCCTTTTCTGCTCAACCTGTAAATATGATGAATGTACCTTACCCTTCTTCGGTAAAAGAATCCAGCTCTGTTGGGGTGCCAGGCCCTCAGATACCTGGAGTGATGCATGTGATGCCTGCAACTGGTACAGGAGCCCAATCTGTGAACAATGGGAGCTTGCCAATGATGTTTGGATATCCGCCTGTTCAGCTTCCCATGTTGGAGAAGGACAACTCGTGGGGTTTGGTTTCTCGTCCTCAACAGTTACACCCTTCCTTTGTTGGCAGAGGTCCAACTAACTCAGGTACTTGTTATATTTCAGAAAAGTTATCACAGTTAAAAAAGTTTGAACTTCTGTTCAGGCTTCTGTTTAGTGTATATTGTATTAATTTCAAGCTCAATTTGTTGTTTGATTCATAGCGAACTTCTAATGGAAAATGACATTATATTGTTATTGTATGGACATAGCTGCACTACAAGTAATCTCAAACAATATATCCGAGGCCAAACCGTATGAAGGAAGGCCATTGGAACGTAGCAAAGGAGATGGTAAACAGCGCGTCACTGAAGAAGGTTCATCTTCACTACCTGAAGATGTGAAAGGAAGAAGCCCAAACCTTAGGGTCAAAGATGTATCAGACCCATCAACAGGAGAAGGTACCGCCAATACCATCATTGATTTTTCAAATATTAAGCCTGGTCTTGCTGCAGATGTGAAATTCGGTGGATGTGGTTCCTATCCAAATCTGCCTTGGGTATCCACCTCAGGTTCAGGTCCAAATGGCAGGACAATATCTGGTGTTACTTACAAATACAGCACTGACCAAGTAAGAATTGTCTGTGCATGCCATGGTTCTCACCTGACTCCTGAGGAGTTTGTTCGTCATGCAAATGAAGACCAAGCCGCTGCAGAGGGCAATGCAGTTTTGGGGGCAGTAGGAAATGGCAATCCTCCCCCGTCATCTCACAGCTAGAGTCTTGTCCTGCTCAGGTTGTAACTTAATATTGAGATTCTCAACAAGAGAATCAGGGAAATCGGGCTTTAAGTTTTGTATAGATGAATGAGATTCCTACCATTCTTCTGTAGGAAAAAAACTTGAATACAGTTCCTTAAGTGTTTGTTGTTTATATTGTTTTCCAATCAGAATGGATCGGTTATTGGGGCAAGTAAAATTTGAATTCTTGTTGGAGAACAACACAAATAACACCTAAAGAGCTGTATCCAAGTTTTATCCATTTCTAAATACACTTTAATAACTCATTTGGCTATTTCACTTTATTTACTTATAGCCAATGCAATCAACAAGTTTACAGTTGTATGTAATAATGGCTTATTTAGCATCATCTGTTCTATTTTTTAGTTATCAGACCTTAGATTTTATGCAAGTAATCACATACTCCCTTCCTTTTAGTCCTAAAGTATCAACAAATAGTAGGGCGTGTTGTGCACCAATTATTACTTCCAAAGGTGAGGATGAACAATCTTCAAAAGTTGAAGATGCAATGTACTTGTTGGAATTTGACAAAGGTCATGCATTTGCCTCTTTACATTGGCTCATCCAACACTTGCAGTTATGATTACACGTTGCATTGAATGCTGTACATCACTGCTTAATGTAATGCTTCCTTTTCAATCATCAAACGTCATGCCTACAGAAAATCTGCACCCATTATCCACTCTCACGGTTGCCTTTGTCTTCAAAACTTCTCATTCTAGAAAAACCTTATAAGGTCAGTTGAAAAGAGTATGGGCTAAATCATGAAATTAATAACCCTCCGGAACTAACTGCCATTTCCCTGCTTTCTCCATGACCACACAAAGCCTCACTTATTGCAAAGGATATTAACAAGAAAGAGATGAAGGGTTGTGCCGACTTCTATTTCTAGTTAGGGAGCTTAACATTTTGGGAAAAAGTCTGATATGGTGCTTTTGTAAAATTTTTATACTATCTTTTAAGGTAATTTGAAAGTGAGGGGTGGTTTTGATTCAAAGTTACACAGTTAATCCACTGCGTTATTGAGCCCTTCGTGATTTTATTGTCTTTAAATTTATATTATATTTAAAGTCACAAATTGATCTCATTTTTTATATGTGGCACTTCCCATGTGAAGTCATAGATCCTTCTAATGTGAAGTCGTAGATCCTTCTGTGACTTTAGTCCAAAACTAATATTTTTTGACACGTGACATTCCCTCCCTTAAAGCAGAGCTTTGTGCGTTTTCATGGAAATCGTAAATTCTGCTGCAACTATGTAAAAATCACATTCCTTCTGTAAATAGTTTTCAGATTACCCTAATGACGTAAATTCTTTTTAAAAAGGCATCAATTGAGACTTTTTCCCTAACATTTTACATATTTACCTTGTTTTCTTTCATTATTAGTTTCAATTCTTTGATTTTCCAAACTTACTTTATTATCTAGTCATGTTGTAACATGAGTTTCAAAGTGTGGTAACACATGATTCAACCTTAACAACACTAAAACAAAACTAAACTCTTTTACTCCTTCATTGTATAGCAACTTGTAATAAAAAATAATCATCCACACATTGCAGCTACCTTTCAGTCTTAGAGTTTAAATACGACAAAATGCCAAAGGGCAATAATTTCACAACACTTTTTCGTGTTTATCACGTATCATTAGCATTATCTTTTCAGCTTGTATTGTCATCATACAAGCAATGAAAAACTAAAGCCTTGCTTTGACCAAACGTGTTACAAAATCTTGTACTTCTTTGCTACGAACTCTTGGAACATTACAGCTTTTATTAGGCAGCAGCAAGACAAGCATGCCCTTTGTTGATTCCTTTATTATAGTTGACTAAATCAAACTTGGAATGTATATATTAACATTGTTTTTCAACACTTCCTTATTTAAGTTTGTTTTGCAGGGTCAAGAAACTAATACAGTTAACTTGACCTCAATTGGTAAAATATATATATATAAAAAAAAGACAGATACAGGAATATAACAGGTTGTTAAGGATAGTACATGATTCATGACTATCATTGAGCATTGATAATATATTAATTCTACATAAAGCTATGCCAGTCTCATATTCAAACAGCACCACAGATTCCACACTAGATGAAGCCAGATCAGATTATCCTTTTCAATCTATTTTTTCATGTACTTTTAGGTTGATAATTAGATCATAATATCATTTTTAATTAGATCATAATATCAATCTAATTTTTGGGTTAATAATTATCAAAAGTGTCTCATTTCTGGTGAGTTCAGATCCATGTCTTGATGGTTTGCCTAAGCTGAAAGAGCAGCTGCAAAGGTAGACTGAATCCAAATCCTTGACCTGTGGAATGTGATGTGATAACTACTTTTGACATTTTTTTTTGGGTGTGAGATTGATCCCTTTGGCCTGAAGTCATAAGGTTAAACCCTCCTCACAAATGACTTTTATCTTCCCTTGAAGCACAGTTTACCTACCACTGTCCCAACTCCTTTGTGGGGTTTACTACCTTTGACATTTTAGCATATCCCTTTATATATTATTTAAAGAATCAATAATACATACACTCATGATGTAGAATTCTTATATACTATCAGCTAATTACATGAATCAGTATAAATGGAAAGTTTCCTCATTTTTTAAACCAATTTTACTTCGCAGCCAACTGAAATACGCAGTCAATCAACCAACTCATTCACAGAACATATATATACAACATATACATATATATATATATGTATATGTATTTTTCTCTCTTCACATTTTATAACTAGTTACCTAATTATCTTCATATTGCAATTGTCAACCAAATATATATTTTTATTCAACAGATACCTTAAAAATCACATGGAGAGTGATATTTGATTGGTTAATGGTATAAAAACTCTTTTTTAAGGCTAATTTAATAAGTTGCTGAAAGATATGGAATTTTCATGCTTCAAATTAAGTAGTACAGACAAAACTAAAATGGTGTTCAGTTCAAACTTCAAAATTCAAACGCAACATGAAATTAAGGAGTAATGTTTAATGTCTTATTACCAGCAAAGTGGGGTAAGGATTAATTAAACTATTAAATTTGGCATTGTCATACGCACACATGTGTCATTAAGACACGCCTACCAAGTCAAAAACCAGAGTTAAATACAATAGTCCCCACCTTGTAGTCACTACTGAGTCTATAATATTTTAATGGCATATTTTAAATGAAGAATCAAATTGAGACGCAAAACGTAGCCTAAGAAGAAACCAAGAAAACTGACATAAGAAAAGGTTACTATTTGTAGGAGAAATATTGAATAATGTTCATGCACAACAACCCCATTATAAATTTACAACTCTTCAATTAGCATTTTTGATGCAGAATATGCTTGAGGAGAACCATAACCATGGATCAACTTGGTGTTATTATCCTTTTGGTTCTCTCAGTCTTATTCTTTCATGTTAGAGCACAAACATCTGCTCCACCTTCAGGAGATATTGTCTCCAATTTCCAACCAAGTCTTGCTGTTGTCATAGGAATCCTTGCTGTTATGTTTTTACTAACATTCTTTCTTCTCATGTATGCTAAGTTCTGTCACCGCCGCGGCGTTTCGGCTTCAGTCGGTGGCATAGAAAACCGTCCAGCTCTTGTGAGATCAAGGTCTAGATTCTCAGGAATTGACAAGACTGTGATAGAATCACTTCCCTTCTTCAGATTCTCTTCACTCAAAGGATCAAAGGAAGGACTAGAGTGTGCAGTGTGCTTATCAAAGTTTGAAGATGTTGAAGTTCTAAGACTTCTACCAAAGTGCAAGCATGCTTTTCATATTGATTGCATAGACCACTGGCTTGAAAAACACTCTAGTTGTCCTATTTGCAGGCACAGGGTCAACCCTGAGGACCACACAACCTTCACATATTCAAGCAGTTTAAGGAGGCTAGCAAACCAATCAGGGATAGGTGAAGAATCCAACATAGAGATCTTTGTGCAAAGAGAGGAAGAGAATCATGGTTCATCAAGATTCAGTATTGGAAGCAGCTTTAGGAAAACTGTGAAAGATGTCAAGGATGAAGAATTGCTCATTCAATTAGGAGCAGAAGATAGTGAAGGTAATCAGAAGGGATATCACAAACATAACCACAGGATTACTATATCTGATGTTGTGTTCAAGCACAGGTGGAGCAACGTGAGTTCTTCAGACCTTATGTTTTTGAATTCTGAGATGCTGAATGCTACATCAAGCAACAGATTCAACATCCTAGAACCAAATGCTGAAATGATGTCAACTCCAAGAGGGGTGGTGGAAAATGAGCAAATTTTGAACATCAAGGAAGAGATGGAGAGGAAGATTTCCTTTGAGACCAAAGTTGGTGTACTAAACAACATTAACTCAGTTTCAGATAAGGATCCTTCTTTTGCACCAGATTCTGAAGGGAAATCAAGTCATGCACCGAAGTATGTGAACCCTGGTGAGAAAAGGTCAATGTCAGAAATCTCTGCTGTCTCTAGATTTGGAGATTTAAGCATGAAAATGAGAGTCTTTAAGGATTCTTCTTCCCTTGAAAATAACCATAAAGAGGAAAGAATGAGACAGATTTGGTTTCCAATTGCTAAAAGAACTGCTCAGTGGTTTGTGAATAGAGAAACAAGGTCTCAACTATCTCAAAATAAACAACCACCATTAGATGTATAATCCAATCCAATCCAACCTTTCTGAGGTACAACTTCATGTAGATTTTAGTCTCTTTTTTTACCAATAGTAAATAGTTAAGCAAAGAAGACACAGGTTCCTTGTTTTAGTTTCAATCTCTATTTTTTAATTCTTATGTTCTGCATAATAATGATAATAATCTCTATTAACAACTCAATTTAGGCAACATGTTCCTAGAATAGTGGATTCCACCTTGGTTTCATAAATCAAATCAATTATTTTTCATTCCCTCCCTTTTCAGCACCAAAAGTTCAAGAATCTACAATAGCAACATATGATTAAGCAGAGTTAATTTTTTTATTCTTAACATTGGATTAAATCTAATAACCAAATGTAAATTTCCAATTAAATAATTTACATCAAGTCAACCAACAGGAAAAATAAAACTAAGTCTATAATTTATATCATTAGGTTGAATAATTACATATAATATTGATAACTTGGTGAAGCTTATCAAAGTAAGTGGCAGTTTTTGTCAGTTTCTTCTGTCTAAAGTGTCCACAAATTCCTGCCACAAGAAATGCAATACAATACGCAAGGCATAAGTCATATGTGATTGTCTTAAAGGGAAATTGAAGGATACTATTAATATTTAAGTGTGAGTGTGACCTCAGCAATTAGTATCAGCAAATTTTTACACACATTTTAATTTGTCTGTTCTGTCTAAAGTTTTGTATTATGCAGATTAGAGTCGGCTAGGTACTACAAAGACAAGTTGCTTACATGCTTCACAAAATTTTATTCTAAGGATATTTTATTCATTACTAGAGGGCTGTTTGATGACAATTTGTCGTAAGAACGTGTGGTAGACAACTCTAATATATAGACAATCGGACAATTATTTATAAAATGTGAAAAAAATGGAAGAATGAGAAAAAATTAATAGAAAAATACATGGACGCCCCACAAAATCTTATTCTAAGGTTATTTTATTTATTACGAGAGACTTGTTTGATGTAAATTTGCACAAAAAAATGTTTGATAGACAACTCTGATACGTAGATAATCGAATAATTACTTATAAAATGTGAAGAAAAATAAAGAACGAAAAATTTAATAAAAGAAATACAATGTAAACAGTAGTCTCGTCGGTTGTGTATTGAAGTTGATTGTGTAACATTTGACATTGTAGCTTAATTGTTGTCGTTAACTTATATAATTATTAATTTATTATTACATTTGTCAATGTAAATTTGTATTATTGCATTTTTTTTTAAGGATTAGGTCTCCTTCTTATCATTATAAAATATTTTTGCAAAGAGTATGCAGCTAAGTAATTAAATGATAAACAAGTTGAAAACAGGTAATTAAAACTTGTGATTACTTTAAGTCTCAGTTGACTTTATTGAGTAACTTTGTGTTGGGTAAAAGATTATGGATCGAGTTTTATGACAAACTTAAAAACATCTAAACATAGATCACATCATTTATAAATTTAAAATTAATTTTTTCAATGCTTATTTTAACTTAGTTAATTGGCTATGTTGTAAGATATTTTTATTTATTTATATTGTAGGTTATTGATGAGATATTATTTACATGTGGTATCACTAAAACATTCAAACAAAATTGGATTTATGATAAATCATTCCACTTTGAAACATATAGCTTGGGCCAAAAGGTATTGGGCTGCAGTTTTATAAAGAAAAGAAAAATATTTAGTAGACAACTGCAATACGCAGACAATTAGATAACCAGTTATAAAATGTGAAAAGAGAGAAATAGGTATACGTATAAAGTGTGAAGAGAGAGAAATACACAGATATTCTGTGAGTGAGTTGGCTGGTTAGTTGCGTATTGCAGTTGTTAGCTGAGGAAAGTTATAAAGAAAAAATAAAAGATGTAGACATTTGATGTCATGATACTTTGTTTACCTTCCCCTAGATAGTAGATAGTGAGGATGAAAGTAATAATAATGATACATCTATTTTATTTCTAAAGGCATAATTTTTATTATTTCTTAATATTATTTTTTATGTTTAAAAAATAATATAGGAAAAATTAATTAATGTACCAAATTTACTTTCTTTATTTTATTTGCATGTTTTTAATCAAAATCAATACAAAAGTAAGATAAAATTTACGTAAATATTTATAAAAAAATTATAAAACAAAATGAGGGATGTTTTACAGAATATTTATTTTTGCAAAAATATTTTTTTATTGTACAATATAGTTTTAAATAAAATTCAAAGTTTTGAAATTTTATTAAACAACGTTTAGTTTCAAAGAATTTTCTAAATTAAAAAATATAAAAGTTCACAATCGCCTCTTACTTTTAATTTTAAGTTCCTATTTTTAGATTAAACTTAAAAGTGACTTATAAGTTAAAAAAAGAAAAAATTGGGAACTTGGAGTCTTAGACTTTATGATGTGTAAATATATACCAACTTGGATAAACTTGAATTGGACACAACTATAAGTTCAGAAGAACATAAATAAGATTATACTCTGTATCTTCATATGAATATTGATCCATGAAAAAAAAAAAAACTAATTTGCATGAATTGCAATTGAAAATGGAAACAAATTCAATCATTTACACATATATAATATTTACAGAGAAGGGGAATTACCCCAAAAAAAATTAGAAAAGGGAAGAGATGAAGAAGAAAATAATAAACCTACCCTCCCCATTCTGCAACTAAAAGATGCAAATTATAGAGAATATTCTGCATCTATAGCTCTCTTTGCATGTTCTGGTTAACTGCATTCTTGGATTGCAATTTGTCCAAATAAGCAAAGTTAAATAATGGTGCAGAGCCAAACTTCAAAAATAAGACAAAACCTAATGGCAATTCATTCTTTTACCAGTCCTCAAGCCATTCAGGCACATTAAGTTCTTCTACCTCCTGTAAGGGGGATCCTGGATAACCACTGCTACAATCCTCAGAATGAACTTCCAAGTACTGTTTTAGACGAGAAATAATTTCCTCAGGAACAGGAAAGGTGTGGTTTCTAATCCCTTCCCATTCAATACCATTAAACCATGGGTGACTCTTAACTGAATCAGGACCTTGGTTACCAAGTCTAGTGCTTTCTTCTGCTTCAAGTAGCTGAACCAATCAATCAAATAAAACAGAAATAGAATAAGTATGCATAGAAGTTCTCAAGCATGCACTTTTCAGCAACACCAACTACATAGGCTATCTAAGAGAAAGAGGGTGTTAGATTTTGTAATACCTTGGAGATGAGATCAACTGCTTCAGGGCTAAAAGTCTCGGGAAGATGTAGCTTCCTTTTAGCAATTTTGGCAACTGTATCAAGTTCATTTTCTCTCCATGATCCAAATGGCATCTCACCACGTAACATGAAATATATTAAAACTCCCAACGCCCACCTGCATAATCATCAATGAAGTTTGTCTGCTTGAATGGGATCATGGAACATATGTCACAACCATAAATGCTTTAAATGCAAGAGATTCAGAGCTTGTCCATTGCCGATGAATGTTAAATACCATTCACTCCAATTTGATGTAACAGAGTAATTGGACTGATTAAGTTCAAACGAAAATTTACATTCAGGAAATATAATGCTATTTTAAATTATCTTTATGTTTTGAGGAAATAAAGAAAGTGGTTTACTACTGATGAGAAGAATTGTGTGGCTTAAGGAGAATCAACAAGTTTGGACAAGTTTTATTTATACCAGTCTGCAGGGAAACCATGGCCTTTTCCCAAAACAATCTCCGGAGCCAATGAATCTGCCATCCCACAAATTGTAAATGTTCTCTCACCAGAAAGCTGTTTTCCAAATCTGAAGTCCACCAGCTGCAACCAGTACAAGAATAATTGATCATATTGTGCCATAACATGAGTAATTGTATATAAATATAAGATATCCATGGCGACACAATTCATATAAATATCGGGGTTATCAAATTGCTGCCATGGTGGACATATCAGGGTCATCGCTGATAAACAAGGATGAGATAAAAAGCAATAAAACAGAAGTTCCAAAACCTGTAAATGTCCTGTTTGCTCCAACATCAAAACATCAGGAGACACACCTCTGTAGAGAACACCATTCTGAAATTCAAGTATGAAATGCAGGAAGGAAAAGAAAACCTTAGCCACTAGCCAAAGAAGGCATAAAAACAAGACAAAAAAATTTATTTAGAGATAAGACCTTGTGCAAGTCTTCTAAGGCAGTAACCACAGAAGCAGCACAAAACTGTGCTGCTGATTCACTAAAAGGAGTTGAAAGTATGGAAGACAAAGGGCAAGCAAGGCATGTATTTAGCAGTATTCCAGCATACATGCGGTCAGCACAAGTGCATAAAACCGGTGGTATACAAGCTGAAGAGCCCATACTCTTAATCAAGTCTTTCTCTTTCAAGACTTGCAATTCCTTTCCTAGCCTTTTCACCTTTGGCTTAGAAAATCTCTTCAAAGTAAGCAAATTGTCTGCTATCAAAAGTATTCATGCATCAAATTTCATTAGCAAAATCAAAATTCAACATAAACTACTTTTTATCATTTTCGATTACATTAAATGCTACTAATTGATGTAAGAAAAGGCAACCAAGATACCAAAAGACGAAAAAGAAGTCACAAAAGTTTAAGAAAATATTGATATTTTGGCCACTAAAAGATTAGGTTTACATCGATTTGGTCTTTCAGATATTTTTCACATCCACTGACTACATCAATCTCAAATTTGATTAGGGGAGACTAATCGTCCAAAGAGTTTGTAAGTTACATCAAATTACTCTACAAGATTTGGGAATTGAATTGATGTAAAAAGTAAAAAAAAAGGATTAAATTTATGTGAATCAATTATTTCAGGATTAAAGTGTTCACAAAATATTTATCTACCTGAATCTCTTAAATTTGCAAGCCCTATTTCAGAGCAGTCAGTTGAATATAGTGTCTTTCTCCACTCCTACCAAAAAAAAGGCCCATAAGCTAATTTGAGGATCTCATGCCCAATGAATTAGAAAGCAACAGAAAACTCTTACCAAATCTGAGAGCTGAACTCTATCAAGGGTTGAAAAATCATAATTTCTACTCAACTCCTTGGAATTTTCCCTTGATCTATGATTAAATTAATAGTGTCAATGATATGAAACCTCAATTTTAAGAGCAGCATATAAGCAAATAAGCAGAAAACACAAATCTGTTGTCAAACACAAGCACATTTTAAAACGTACTTGTGATCTTCCTGAGAAATCTTTTGAAAGGAGCCAATTACAGATTCAAATTTGTCCTTTGTTAGTAAAGCACATACAACATCACCCACAGCAACAGCACTTACGGAACCAATATGTTCACCAAGAAGGGCCCATTCACCAAAATAACTTCCCTCGGGCTTCTCTATTGACAGTTCTCTTCTGCTCTGTACATCATCCTCATTTTGGATGTCAGGCTTGAGGCTGTAGGCATTTGAACTCGTCAATAAATCAGAATCAAAAGTGATTTTCACTTGTCCCTTCTGGATAATGTACAATGCAAAGACTTCATTCTGCAAAGACAGACTGAAGATTATTAAGAAAAGAACAGAAAATAAATGGACAAAAGCAACCAAGCAAAATCTTACTTTATCAATTATTGTCTGCCCATTTGAGAAGGAAACTTCAGAAAGGGCATCAGAAATCTGACTGAGTTGTAAAATTGACAACCTTGAGAGAAGATCTACTGACCGAAGCAACTTCAAGGATGATAAGTTAGAGAATTCTGACATTAAAATCCCCCGAAAATCTTCTCGTTTTAAAGCCCAAAGAGTTCCTTTTGTTACAGCACGTACAGAAGCCTGGAGTGGTTTATTGTACCTGTAAAGCCATTTCAGGAAAAACAAAATGTCAAAAATCTGCAAGGCAAAATAACTAATATTGTTGCAGAAGATACATGCGAAGAAAATCAAGAAAAGACATAAAAATGACTGTAAATACAATTAAAACAAACTAAGACTTCACTATTGTGTGCTCACCCTCGTTAAAATAAATTAACATTTGAAAATAAAAAGGACAGTTGAAAAAGCATCATATTAAGTACATCTTGTAAATTTATATAATATTTCCTATATTGTGGAATACTGCAATTATAGTTTAACTTTAAAAGTCTGTATAACAGTCCTTAACAAAATTGATACCTAACCTAGTGTAAACTTGAACGGCCTCATAGCCAGATATTTCTCAAGTCAAAAAGAACTACTTCAATTTAGCAGAACAACCGCAAGAATGTAAAAAGTATGATTGAGTGACTAACATCAAAGCAAGTTCTCCAAAGCATGAAAGTTTTTCAGCTGTGTAGCGCTGCAAAACCCTAGGTACCTCCCCATCTTTTTCCTCCTGCCATTGTGATAAATGCAGAACAAGAATTGTAAAACATCTCGTTAACAATACAGAAACACACAAATTAAAAAGACAAGGTACAAACACCATTCATTATATGACTCTAGACATGGCAAACATGATTTCATCTTGACTATACCAAGGGCAAAGCCAATTATAAGAGCTGAAGTGGTGAACTGGGCTTTCAATATAACACAAAAATGGTTTTCGAAAGATGTTAAATCTAGGGGACGAACTTTATCATGAATGAAAAATTACTGGCTTGGAAATCTGGGAAGAAATATTTATAGAAGTTTTTGAAGTCTGAAGTTGCTACAACCCTTTCCTTTGCCTCTGGCTAGGATAATTATCAATATTTGCATAAAAGAATATCAGTGGAGCCATCACAAATTGATACTGAAATCAAATGACAAAGTTTATAAACCTGAGTCGCCAAGACCTCAAATTCTCCACTACCAACAACATAAAAACAGTCACCTTCACCACCCTGCAAAGTAAAACATTTTTCACAGTTGTGCAACTCTAAATATCAACGAAGCCAAAATACAGATAAATTGTTAACAAGATCTAAAAGCAAGTTCCATTCAAGATAAGTAAAATTCAATTTCAGCCCTCAGAAATCTACAAAAGCTGAAGATATACTCAAGAATTTTCAAGTTTTAACTAGAAAACCGACCTGTTTGACTATAATATCCCCAGGTTGGACCTCCACTCTTTGCATGCAATCCAATAAAACATGGCACTGAGAATCAGTGAGTTTTCGGAAGAGAAAATGATCATGCAATGCCTGCTCTATGTGTGCCTGTGGCATATGAAGATGAAGCACTGTTAAAATTTCACAATCATTGAACTTTCACATAGCAGAAACCAAAATTTATGATTTTACACTAGCATACCAATGTTGTTATCAACGCCAATAAAAAATGAAAAACAGAGAAGCTAAATCAATTGTATAGGCAAAAGATGAATTGGGATTTACTTCTTCTTCCCATGTCTTTCTATGGGCTGAAGATGGAGGAACCCAAGCTTGCCCATTCTCTAGGGAATTTTCAATTGCTCGGAGGCGTGCCCTTGACAAGTCATGCCTTACACGATGATTTCTAGCACTCCAGCCAAAGGTGGAAGGGGATTCTGAACCTGTCACCTCTACAACTTGAGGCACAGGGTTTCGCAAAACATCACCATAACTTGCTGACTGACCAACAGCAGACTAATTTGAAAGACTATATTAGTTATTAACAATGAACCAGGGAAAATGAATGTGACAAAAGGAAAATATATAAATGAATTGAATCAGGAAAAAAAGGAAAAGTACCATACTTCAGTTAGCCCATTTATATGCACAATGATGACTGTAATGTCATCTGTACGAGTTTCATACTGTAGCCAAAGTCGATAAGATTCTGCCACAATTGCAGCACAAGCATCACGGGGATCTTTGAATTTCGCAACCTGGAAACATAATGGCAATTAAGGGGCAAAATATTTAACTTAAATTGGATGATAAACCGAATCTAGGTTTGAAGTTGCTTTAAATTAAATTTACAAAACCTATTTATGAAATCAAATGCATATGCACGTGGTCATCATGAATGTATCGTTGTTAGAAATCCATAAGGTTAGCTACGTGATTTAGTTTGAACTTTGGAAAGATAGATTGTAAGGTTGCTGATGTGTGCATCTAGTCTGTACATACATAATAGACAAGAAATTTATGAACAGGCTTCTATGAATGAAGACATACCCTAGTACATTTCCACATCAGCTGGATAGCTTGACAACAATAAAGCATCTCACCAGAAAACATAAATAGTATTCCATCAAAAAACATCTTTTTTAATATCCTTATTTATCATACATGAGGGAGAAAAGTTTACCAGATAAAATTTCCATAAATTCTACCACATTTCAACTATTGGGCTTAATTTCAAATATAAAATTGTAAGCAAGTTGAGCAGAACTCTTGACTAGTAGTTTGCCCAAATAATAGAAGATTAATTTCAACAGTCACAAAATGGTGAGTTTGGACTCAATTGGATAGTGTGCTTGCAATTCTACAAATGCCAGTCTTGTTTGAAACTGAAAAACAGCTTCATAATGAAAAGACTAATTGCTCCCTCTCATTTTATAAAATACATATATAAAAAAATTTGCACAATCCATTATTGTCAATTATTACAAAGTGACTATTCCTAATGATACTCACTCAAAAAGTTTTGCTTATTAGATACAGGTTTTGAGTGTAGAAGGAATAACAAGGTGCTTTGGAACTGTGCTTTCTAAAGCTGAAGTGTAGTGTATTTGACTGGAGTATAATTTCAATTTCCAAAACTATTAGCTGTAAATTTCTTTCTCCACACCTTCCTTTTATGGACAATCCTGTTTCCTTTAACTTCCTTGTGGCTCTATGTTCATGAATGAATCTGAATTTTCTGTCAAAAAGTTGCCAGCTGCATAAGTTGGTTCTCCTAATTATAAGAAAGATTCCTAATCCCTAATTCCTAACTCCTAATTCTAATTCAAAATATGAGAGTGACACAGTAACTAACATCAATTGTGTCAGATCATGATTGTTACTGAAATGAAAATAATAACCTCACCATCAACTTCTTTACCAAACAAAAAAGCAAATTTCAACAACAGAAACCAAAAAAAAAAAACAGAGAGAGAGAAAAAAGAATATTTGCCTTTGCACAAGAATAAAGCTGACTTAAAAGAAAAGCAAGAGACAAAGCAATATAAGATCCAGCATATACCATTTCAACCACAGTCTGGCTAGAGAGAAACTCAAACACCCCATCACTAGCAAGCACAAAGAAAGGGTGATCCTGCGTGAGCTCAAACACAACAATCTCAGGATTAGCCACAACCCCAATAGTCTCAGCAATAGAATCACCAAGACTCCGAGTAAACGCCGTCCCCGGATACATCCCATTGGGCACCCACAACCTAGGAGGGTCACCATCATCACCCTCCTCAGTGCCCCAACACTGAACTTCAGGGTTCTTCAACCCTTCAATCTGATCCAAAGTAAGAACCCTAGCTCCACACATCTTCACTCTCTCCAACTCATCAGCCCTAAAAGGTGTCTGATCAATTGACAAATCAACAGCCACAACCTCCTTCCCTCTCCTCTCACCAATCACAGCTCTGGAATCACCGGAATTCGCCACATATATCGTCCTCCCCCTCACCAGCACCGTGATCGCCGTCGTCCCACTCATACTATCATCCAAAACATCAGCATGAAGCTGAGAATTCGTCGCTAAAAACGCAGCATGACAAGCCTCCACAGGATCCCCACGGAATTTCGAGTTTCTAAGCAAATTCTCACACAATTTCCTCTTCACAAACTGAGAACACTGAGCTCCAAACTCACCATGCCCATCAAACACACCAAAAAAATGATCATTAGGGTTCGTACCTATTCACACAAAGCAACAATCAAACCACAGAACAAACACAAAAACACACCACAAAAGCAAAAAAAACACAAAATTTATCATCATCACAAGCAAAAAGAAACAAAACAGTACCAAAAGGTGTGTGGATGCAGAAACTGTCTTGGTTAGCTTTATCAAGTGCATCAGGGTAGTAACCTCTTTGAGACAAAAACGAGTAACGCAATTCGAAGTTTCCAGAAGGAACCTTAACGATTCGTGAACCATCTGGTGGAAGAAACTGCGCCGAAACCCTAGCTAATCTTCGAATTCCAGCTTCAGAGTCTCTAGTGATACTCAATTGGTTCAATTGGTCTCTAATTTCTCCTTCTTCAACATCAGAAGAAGTTTGCGAGAAATTCGGCACTTCACCCAATTCAGTTCTCACAATTGGGTCACCATTGATGCTAGAACCTCTGCAATTGTCACCTATACACACTCTCGAGTATATGCAACCCATTAACACACTGAAAATGGTGGCATCAATGCTTCTTCTTCTTCTTCTTCCTCTGGTTCTTCTTCTTCTTCTCCACACACACGCGCAATGTGAAGCGCGTGACAGAGAAAGAAAGTGTGTGAGAGAGAAAGAAACACAGTGTTTTCCGAATTGGTGTGGCTAAGGCTATAGCAAAAGCTCTGTGTCAATCTGAAAACTCAATTATTATGAGAAAAGAATTTTCGGAGTATAGAGAACCACAAATTCTTTGCAATAAATGATTTTTTGAACAAACAAAATAAAAATAAATTAAAAATATTTCTGAATCATACAAATTTTAACGTTTTGATTCACCACTTTACTTCACAGTAAATATTATTCCAAATTAATTAATAGTCAAATGTAATATGCATTAAATCAAAATTCGAATGTAATAAGAATTAGCCGCAACTTATTTATTTATGAATATATCGCAGAGTCAAGTGTAATGACTATAATACGTAGTGAATCAACACTCAAATGTAATATTAACTTAAACACACTCTCATACAGTCAATTAGTTGTCAATTCATTCATTTATGAATATATCATACATAATTAACTTAACTCTGCAGTCAATCAACATTTAAATATAACATATAATTTGCCAACTCATTTATTTATGAATATATATTTTTTTCATATTTTATAATTAATTATTATAATTTTTTATCAAATATTTATATTTCTTTGAGTATATATATATATTTTTCTTTTCACGTGTAATTGAGAAATTAAGTAGTATTCAATGTTAATGAAATAATGTAGATGATGAGAGAGTGATGCAATGCAATGTACCTTTTAAATTAGAAAAATGGTAGAAAGGGGGTGTGTTTAGAAAGTGGAGGGTACTAAATGGAGTTTAGTAAGGGAGTGTTTGGTGGGAAGAATAGTAGTGTGGTTGGGTTAAAAGGGAAAGTCAAAAGAAGTAGAAAAAGTGGGAATTGATTAGAGAAGCAATTTTGGAAAGGGGCAAAGTGAGTAACATAATGGGCGTATAAGTGTGCATGTGTGTATGGTCAGACTCAGCTTTTTTTCTTCCTTCACTCATCACACTACTTTTCTTTCTTTTTTCCATTATGCACACCCTATGTCCTCTTGTTTTCTTTTCTTTCTTTTTTGTAATCTTATTATGAATCAAATTAAATATTTACTATTTTAAGTTTTAAAATTAATATTTATTGTTTAGTATAAATCTTTTCATATTATAGATTAATTACGTTTAATCATATTATGACTAAACGATGTTGTAAAATGTATTAAATATGTATTCGACTTGAATCTGACTTGTTTAAAATTAGATTGAATTTGACTTATCTAATAATATAAGTAGAGAAAATAATTATTAACTTATTTACAAACAAGTTAAATCAGGTTATGCAACTCGTATATATTATAAAATTTTAGTATAATTTATTTGTCCAGTTATAATTTTTTAAACTAAATATTTTCTTATGAAGAGATATGTTAGTTTAACTGACATTCGTTAAACATTATTTTTTTTCATAATTTAGCTTCATTAAAATGATATCTTTATTTTTTAAAAAAATAAATTTTTGTTATTATTTAATATTATATATTTATATACACCAAACTAATAATTTATGTAATTTTCTATTTTTAATAACAAATTATAACTCATTATTTCCTGTACGTTGTAAATAAATATCTTATTCCAGAAAATATAAAGTAATAATTTTTTATGTACAAGTGTTAAATTTGTTCCCACTAAAATTAGTTTTCTTTTGTATGAGATCAAGAAAAAAAGATGAGAATCATAACAATGATTATAATGAAAAAAGAGTAAAAAAATAATAATAAAATAGAGTATCAAAAATGGACCCACTAAAATTTTGTTATCATGGAAGTTAATTCAAACTTCTATCATTCAGCAACTTTTGTAGGGCCATTAATTGATGGTTTGAAAAACATGGTTGTTATTTATTCATCATTTTCTTCATCATAATCACTTCTAACAAGATCTGCAATGTGCAGCATACACACACCATGATTATTTCTGATCAATTCAATTCAATTCTCTTGATGCACTAGCAAAAACATGAACATGATAAGTTCATATTTAAGAAAAGTATGGTATTATTGAAGGAAATTTAATAAGTATGGTATAGAATGCAACAATCATTTCTTATGACACAACCTTTCCTTTTCTAGTTTCTTAGGTGGTCCCTATATATATCACTTTCTTTTCACACTTTTTTCTCTCCATGATTAATGTTCATCCATTTATGTATAAAAGAATTATCATTGGACACTTTTTAGAGAATGAAGGATATCCTTCAATCAATTTAATTAAATGAATTGAAAATGATAATAATAAAATAAGTTGGACATAAATGGATTTTATAAATAGTGAGTTGAGTTTTAAATTTTTGTGTTTGAGATTCAATGTTGTAGTTGAAATTGAACTATATGTAAATGAATGATGACACCAAAAAAAAATGATGAACTAAAACCAAGAATATGATAAATACTAAGAATCAAAAGATATTAAACCCAACTATTCTTATACCAAAAATAATTTTTAGTTACTTAAAATGTTATTTGTTAAGTGAACAAGAAATAAAAGAGAAAATAATATGAATACAATAAAAAGAAGATAAAATTTACATGCAATGTCATTAGTTTTATTTGTAACATTTTTTCATCAAAATTAGAGTTTTGTTACAATAATTTGTTTTAAAATTTAAAGATATTTCATTATATAGATTATTAAGATGAAATGTTAATTTAAACTGAAAATAGTGCAACAACAGATAATACTTATCAAATCACATAGTTTTATATTAAATGAGATTGGTTGAAAAAATAATATTAATATTTTTTTTTATAGAGTTACTAGTGGTGTATTCATGGTAACAATGTGGTTGTTCAACATTCAAAAAAAATAGCTAACCTAATTAAATGAAATGAGTTTTATTTTCTCCTTAATTACTGTCGTATCTACCTAAAGATCTTAACTAACTTTCAATTTATTTTTCTAATTTTAGTTGTAAAAATATTAATTAAAGTTTTAACAATTACAACATTTCATATTATAGTATTCCATTCAATCACTAGCTAGCAAAATAGTCAATCTCAAATGAAATTAAATTTTAATTTTAAAACCCTTTTGACATTTCAGCTTATAGTAATCCATTCAATTACCCAAAAATAGTCCAATCTCAAATGAAATATAAGAATTTTAATTTTAAAACCTTCTTTTGACAGTCATAATAATTATAAATATTATCAATAATATTCTGTAAATAGTATATGAATTTAAAAGGATAGTTTTCATATAATTTAATACTTTTACTAATTTTATTGTTAGTATTTTTTTATAATTTTAAATTTAGGAAAAAAAAATCAAGGCTATATTCAATCTTAAATTTGTTACAAAGTCAATATAATATTTTTCAACCCACAATTCTACTAACATTAACATTAAACATTATATTATATTTATTTATAACCCTTATTTAATATTTATCTTTTTTGTGTTAAATACATGATAAGTTAAAAAATAAAATAAAAATATAAAAAATTAAACCAATTCGATTGGTTCTTTACTAATTCTAGAACACTTCGTATAATGATCAGACTGATTACTACACAAGTTGAGTTTGTGAGAATTTGTATTCAATTTCTATATAATATACTTTTAGAGAAAGGTAAAAATATTTATCAACACTAAGCCTTTTATATTATTAATAAAATACATAAAAATAAAATAATTTTAATAAATTTTATAAAATTAATACTATAATTTACAAAATATATTATTATATAACTATATATATTTTTTTCCTATTTTGGGGCCTCTTCTATGGGCCTTAACTGTCTGGCCTATGCTTAAGGCGCCTTATCATAAACCGTCAACACATGAGAATAAACTTCAATATATTTTTTAACAACTCACGCCAAATTCTAGTAAGTTTGTTACAAATTTTTTAAAATATATTTAAAAAATTAAATTATCTCAATATTTTTAATTTATTTAAAAAACTAAAACTATCTTTCCTCTTGAATTCTCCAAACTACATCTCATATTTGATAGCCAACTACCTTATAAACAAATTAACCTTACAAATAACCTTACAAATAAATTAATAAATTACAAATTAACAAAAGAAATACGTGTATAAATTGGCTAAATTTTATGAGGTAGTTGACTATTATAAATTTTATGAGGTAATTGACTATTATAATTGGCTGGCTAAATTTTATGAGGTAGTTGACTATTATAATTGATTACTAGACTGACAGACAGACATGTATTACAATCTTACAATCGATCTGACTTAACTAGGTGGAATCCATCTGACTTAGATGAGTGGAATCATTGTAACTAACATGTATTGTAATCGACCACCATGTTAATTGACATATATTGTAATCAACCACCATGTTAATTGACATGTATTGTAATCAACCACCATCTTAATCGATCACTATCTTAATTGATCGTGACCACCATCTTAATTGACATGTATTGTAATAGACCATCAGGTTAATAGATATACATTATATTTGGTTAGTGAACATTTTTTTCCCAACTAATATCCATCACATACAATAGAATTTATATAAATCAATAACAACCGGTCATATTTTAGATGTCCTTCTTTACAAGATTCTTAGCAAAACCGTTGGAACAATTGATCAAGTTGGTAACCATGCATTCATATACATAATGGCAAATGAACTAACATAATGTAGCAAATAATGATCAATCTTGCTCATTCACCTTTTATCTAATAAAGGCACTTATTCCCACATTACATTCCTTTTGTGCCATTAGAAAAAAAAAATGTGATTTTCTCACCTCTTTCTCTTGTAAGTAACAATGAAACATAGTCTATCAGTGATTGCATGGCGAAACGTACGAATGGCAACAAAATCATCTTTCCTTAAGCAATGTTGGTCACAAAAATTAGCCCATCCTCGATTCATAACATAGAAACCATTTTTCTCGAATTTCTTTAGCATCATTTCAAATTCATGGCCACCTTTATCATACACATTAACACAAATGGCTTCTTTAACGTTTTCACTTTCTTTCAAGTAACCAAAAAGGTTGTTACCTTCGAACTCAGACACATGCAAGAACAGGTTCGATTTGTCGTAGGTTAATCTTGTCCTGTAGGGCATGCTAACCTTTGCATCTTTGACGAGACCATTGTTAAGCATGAAGTCTAGTTGTGCCTCTTCGTTTATTAGAATTCTTCTGTTCCATGATGATGAATTTGAATTCTCTGAAGTCATTATTGATTCTTCTTTTGTGATGATGATCAAGAATAACATGAATTTCGGTAGGGTTTGTTGAGAATTTTGTGTATTGATGAGGAATTATATTTTAAGATTCCATCAGATTTGAATACATGAAACCTGGTTTGTTAAAATTCAGTTTTTTTTTTTTAATTTTTTTATCTTCTAGATATTTTGTTTAGAAAAATGGTTTAAATTTCTTAAATTTAAATTCTTTATTTTAAATAAAATAATTAAAGAATTCCACAAAGAGAAATTAGTGAGCAGAGGAGATAGAAAAAGAAAAGAAAAGAAAATAATTTCAATTTTTTTAATAAAATTTAAAATTCTACTTATTAAAACATTTTTACTAGATTTTAAAATATTCTTTAATGGGTTTTGTACTATCAACCAATTATAAATTAAATTAATAAAAATTTTACTGATTTTTTTATTAAAAATTAACCAAATCACTGTATTTACAGGGATTTTATTATTTCAATTTTAAATTCTCTGAATGAATTACTCAAAATTTCTGACTAGGTTATCCAAATTCTGAAATTAGCCATCTATATATGCATTTAAAAGCAAATAATTTGTAATATATGACATTAGTTTTTATTGATTGTATTTTTTAATTAGCATTTAATAAGACATTGATTTCTGTTATATTATATTTTTTTTGTATTTGTGCCCTTTTACTTTTTTTAGTTATGTTTTAAAGTAGTAATTAAGATACTTTAAAAATATAAAAAAAAATTATGCGTTATTATTAACCATTAATTAATTTATATACACTAACATGTAAAATTTACTTTCAAAAATTGAGAAATATGTTCATGTGATTACACCAGTTTTAGATGACGTTCATATAATTTGCATAGAATTATATCAACATTATCCCTCTTGAACAATACAGTGACATGGCAACAATTTCATTTTCTTTGACACGAAGAGCAAGAATTAGTGATTTGATTAATCAAGAAACTACTAATAACAGTGAAAATTAATTATGAAACCAATCACACATATTATCTTTGTCACAATCTTTTGTGCAATTTGTGATACAAAAGAACCTATTATTTATGTTTCACTCTGAATAACTAACTCTGGTGAAAGTCAAAGTAAAAATGGACATGATGTAACAAATTGGCATTTTGATAGGTATATTTTTTTTAGAATAATTAAAGAGATATCTAATTTACTCCAAATAGAAAATATATAGGATCAAATAATTTTATCATAAATGATTAAATCAATTTTAAGATGGTTACGTATAATACTATAATTAATTATTAGCTACATCAATTATTTATAACATGATGGTTACTCTTCTATTTTTTTAAGTTTACAATGATACTAACAAAATTAAAATTTAACACACACGTCGATCTCATTTCACAATTAATTTCTACATAATGTATAATTAAGAATTGTTAATTTTTTAAAAAATAGGGTTAAATAGTAATATAAATGATTGTTTCAATTTTTTATATAATTCAAGATAGTTGGTATAGTTTATTAATTTCATCAATCATTTTCAATGGAAACGTTTAGAGAGTCTAAGATTGAAAAACTCAATTGTAAGTAAAATTAACTGATTGAAATCATAATTAACCAAAAGAATATCTAATAATTTTGCTATCATCACCAAGCAAACCTGGGTCAAGTCGCATTGGTTTATCACTAATATTACCCCCATTCAAAAAATCATGTTAATCATACACCAAAGTTTTTCTTTGGGAGATATATTTAGAAAGAGATAGAGATAAAAATAAAAATAAAATTAAAAGAAGAGAAAAATTAATAAATATGAATGTCATGTGAAATAAAGGGAGAAATATATATATATAGTTCTTGACTTTTAATCTTTTATTTGTCTTTTGAGTATTTTTAGAGTCAATTAAATGTTTGATATATATACTTTTTAGTACTAATAAAAAAATTATTACAAAACACTTTTATGTCAATATTTAACTGTTATATTAACGTCAATGTCAATGATTATTTTTATTGATAGAAAATTAATTAAAAATTATTTGTTATAAAAAAATTTATAGAACTAAAGGTCAAATTATTAAAAATTAGAAAGACAAAAAATTTAATTAACCATATATATTTTATTTATTGAATAAATTTTAAACAAATTCAAAAGGGCAAATAATGTTGGAACATTACATATTAACAGCAATTATAATAAAGTAATATGTATTTTATAAACTCATTATTGTCATTAACTATTCTTTCACACACATCAAACTCAAACTCCAACACCAAACAATTTTAAAATATATCTCATACATTCGACAATTACTTCATTCTTTGGTAAGTAACAAGGAAACACAACTTGTTGGTTATTGCATGGCGAAATGTTCTCAAGGCAATAACATCATTTTCCCTCAAGTTCTGAGCCATGCAAAAACTATTCCACCCTCTATTTAGTGCATAGAAACTTTTGTTAGACTCTTTCATGACCCATTTCTTTAACATTGCTTGAAACTCATGGCCACCTTTATCATACAAGTTCACTTCAAACCCTTCTATCACATCTTCCACCTCTAAATATCTCAAGAGGATTTCTTCAAATTGTTGCACAGGTAAAACCAAGTTCAACTTATCCTTGTTGAGTCGCAACCTAAATGGCATACTCAATGCGTAGTCTTTCACGAGACTGACATTGAGTATGAACTCAAGTTGCGACTCATCATCCATTACAATTTCTTTCATTTTTAAGCCTTTAATGTTTTCAATAGTTTCAAAGGGTAGATTGATCCTATTTTGTCCTTCCATGGTTAAGTGTTTTCCTTTTCCGGAATTTGATGAGCCCTGATTTGGCATTGCAAAGATAATTATAAATAATTAATAAAAATTTTACAATGTAAAATATCAAAATTATCACACAATATGTTTATTACACATGCAAAAATTATAAACATTTACCCTACTCAGGAAGAAGATGAAGAGAACATAGACGAAGAGAGGAAGTTTGATGTGCATGAATAGAAGAAGACTGAGAATTTATATAGTAAAATTAGATTCATGAGATGAGTGGATCCATCTCAAAAGATTTTATTATTTTTTCAAACAAATATCTATAGAAATCTCCAAATTCATTATCTAACTGAGTTAGATTTGAGGGAAACAAAATCTAAAAATAATAGCGTATTATTTAAATGGAATAATTTAATATTATATATCAGTAAAAAATAATTAATATTATATTTATAGACTTCTATAAATTAATAAATAAATGCATTTCCATGTAAAATAAATAGATGATTTTTTTCTTATATGGTATGATACAGATTTTGTAATTATTTGAAGATTTATAAAAATCTTTTGAAAAGAGAACATCAAATGAATATTAAAATGATTTATTGAATCTGATAAAGTAATATACATATAATCTATCTATATATGTAAGTAAATCAGACTTGCAAAAAAAATGTAATATAATATTAATGCTATTATTAATATATCTATAAAAATATTTACAGTTTTCTATGGCACAACTTTGTTAATTAATCATTTTTTTAATAAATATTTACTATTTTGTTATTTAATTTTAAAAATGAGTATTTAAAATATTTTTGAAAGAAAAGAAATTCAAATGTATCTCAATATAATATATACAAATTTAACTTTAACATGTTAACATGGTATAAAATACTATGACCAGAACAATTGTCTTCTATTGCAAAATCAATAGACTTTCTTATATGTTTTGAATTTATTATTATGACTTTAACAGTTTTATTATGTCTTTGATCATTTGACATATTTTATAATGTTTTTTCTTTTTCTCATTTATACGATGTATACATAAAATTTTATATATTTATATATATATATATATATATATGACTTTTACAAATATTATAGAATCTTTTATATATATATATATATATATTTTCTTTACGTTTTATTGCAATTACCTACTAAATATTTTTTAAAAATAAAATGTGAATATTCTACTTTGACTTTTGGGAGAATTAACAGAAGAAATGTGCATGAAAGTAATAATATACCATTAACATATGTATGAAGAAATCGAGAAAAAATAGGTCAAGAACCATGAAACATGAAAAACGGTTAATTAAGCAGAACCAATGGACAAGAAATAATTGCGCTTGAATAGGTATGAAAACACTTGTTTCAACACATTTAAGACAAGGAATTAGTCAATTAAGTTCATAAATCCTCAATCTTGTAAAATTTTTCTGTTAATAAATTTTGCTACACACTCGATCCTTTTTTCTTGTACTTGAGTGGCTTATACATCAGAACTGTGTAACTACCCTTCAAAGCCATTAACTATATCAAGCAAATGTAAAAGAATATAAAAACAAAGCAAAATCAAAGGATATAAAATCAAATTAGACCTTGGTATTAATCAACTGTGTCATCTTTGCTACATAAAGATTAGTTGATACAAGCTTTTTGTATACTCTTGAGAGTTGGCACTTAACTCTTGTCTTTGTCCACCACTTTGATTTTGTGTGAAATAAGATACAATAGTGATTTGTTTTTCTGGGTGTTATATGTAAAGTTGTAACCTTAGTTTAGTGAAGTGTGAAGATCTTATGTTAATTAACCAAGACAGTGATTCTGTTAGCATGAATTAATTGATAGGCACATTATAAATAGTAAGGCAAAAATGGCAGGTGGAGCATTTAGTGATGCTGCGAGTCTCAAGAGGGCTCATCTTTATGAGTACAAGATTACTGGATTTTTCATCTTTTCTTGCATTGTTGGAGCTCTTGGTGGCTCTCTATTTGGTTATGATCTTGGTGTTTCAGGTGAGTTCTATAGCTACCATCTTGCATTGTGTCACTCCAAGATGAAACCCGAGGCTTTTATGCCTGCAAGTATTTTTGTTGGAACATTAATATATAGTTAAGGGAATGTTTGGAAATAGTTAGCACATGTTTGATTATTATGTTTGTGTTGGGAACTCAACCTTTAATCTATAAAAGAGACATGTTCGGTGTTTTAAGAATTAGTTCACAGTTTTACTAAAACAAAATTCATTATTTATAATTTTTGAACGGAAAATTATAAATTTCTTTTACATATAATTTTTTTACAATAAAATTATAAATTATTTTATATATATATAAACTTTTTACACTTCTCTAGTTGAAACTTTGAATTAACAAATGACGATAGTTTAATTACTTGTTACTTGGCAATTACAGGTGGAGTGACCTCCATGGACGATTTCCTGATAGAATTCTTCCCAAATGTGTATGAGAAGAAGCATGCACATCTTGCGGAGACAGATTATTGTAAATATGATGATCAGTTATTGACACTCTTCACTTCTTCTCTGTACTTTGCTGCTCTTTTAGCAACGTTTGGTGCTTCCAGTCTAACAAAAAACAAAGGCAGAAAAGCCAGCATCATAGTTGGTTCCATAAGCTTCTTCATAGGAGCTGTTCTAAATGCAGCTGCCAAGAACATTACAATGTTGATCATTGGACGTATCCTTCTTGGAGTTGGCATTGGTTTTGGCAACCAAGTATGTCTAACCTTCACCAATAACAATAAAAAATATTTGATAGATAACGAGAAATATTTATATTATATATATATATATATATATATATATATATTTTTTTTAGAGAATTAATTGATTGGGCTGCGAAATAAAGTTGATAGCAATGTTCTAAATAAGGTTTTAAATTGCTGTCATAGTCACACAAACTTTTTTTAATCTTGTAATATTTTTGTAATTACTGTGCAGGCTGTGCCTCTCTATCTTTCAGAAATGGCTCCTGCAAAGGTTAGAGGAGCAGTGAACCAGCTCTTTCAGTTAACAACATGCTTAGGAATTTTGGTTGCCAACCTAGTGAATTATGGCACTGAGAAGCTTCATCCTTGGGGATGGAGGTTATCCCTTGGTTTAGCTACAGTTCCAGCAACTCTAATGCTCATTGGAGGATGTTTATGTCCTGAGACTCCAAACAGTCTTGTGGAACAAGGAAGAATTGATGAAGGAAGAGCAGTGCTGGAGAAAGTTAGGGGCACCCCTAATGTTGATGCTGAATTTGATGATCTTCTTGAGGCTAGCAGAGAAGCAAAATCTATAAAGAATCCATTTCAGAACCTTCTTTTGAGAAAAAACAGACCACAGTTAATAATTGGGGCTGTGGCTATTCCTGCATTCCAACAGTTAACTGGGAACAACTCCATCCTCTTCTATGCTCCTGTCATTTTCCAAACTTTGGGATTTGGCTCCGGGGCATCTCTGTATTCTTCTGTTATTACAAGTGTAGCACTTGTTGTTGCCACACTCATCTCAATGGCTTTAGTTGACAAGTTTGGTAGGAGAGCTTTCTTTTTGGAAGCTGGTGCTGAAATGATTGTTTGCATGGTAACTATGTTTCTTCATAGCTTTGTACTTAAAACCATTGTTAATAACATAAAAACAACAATTCATGTAAATTTACTTAATTACCAGCTAAGTTTTAATATAATTGGAAAAAAGAAAGAGAGATAGTAATATGATGTAATAGAAAGAGAAAAAAGGATAAAAAGAGGAAAAATATTTAATAGACAACTGCAATATATAGACAACTAAACAACTAGTTATAAAATGTGAATAAAGATATATATATATATATATATATATATATATATATATATATATATATATATATATATATTATACGAGTGAGTTAGATTTGCGTATTACTGATTATTTGTCAAATAAAGTTGTAAAAAAAAATTGAGTATTAATGAAGTATTTGAAAAAGTGAAGTGTAAAAAAGAAAAGAGGACAACTATTTGTGTTTTAACCTAGTTATAACAGTTTAAGGCATGGAATAGTTTTTTCTACAACAAACATGATATCCTCTACTCATTATGTGTTGCTAACTTGAGGATTTTATATTTTTGTGTAGGTTGCTATGGCTATAGTTTTGGCTTTTGAATTTGGAAAAGGCAAAGAACTATCATATGGTATTAGTATATTTTTGGTTATAGTGATTTTCCTATTTGTTTTGGCATATGGAAGATCATGGGGTCCCTTGGGATGGTTGGTTCCTAGTGAGCTTTTCCCACTAGAGATAAGATCAGCTGCACAGAGTGTTGTGGTGTGTGTAAACATGATCTTCACTGCACTTGTGGCACAATTGTTCCTTGTATCTCTATGCCACTTGAAATATGGAATCTTCTTGCTGTTTGCAGCCTTCATTGTCTTAATGAGCTGCTTTGTTTTCTTCTTCTTGCCTGAGACAAAACAAGTTCCAATTGAGGAGATTTATCATCTGTTTGAGCAGCATTGGTTTTGGAAGAAAGTAGTGGGAGAAGAGAATAATAAGTCACAAAATAATGATTCAGATGTATGAGCCAAAATCTCAATATCATGTTCATTGATAGGACAAGAACATAAGAGTCAAAAACTTTATCCATACTTCACAGTCAATTTCAATACGCATACGCAGTCAACCAGTCAACTCTAATATAAAGTCAATCAGTCAATTCACTCATAAAATATATACATATTTTTCTTTCTTTACATTTTATAATTAGTTGTCTGATTGTCTACATATTATAATTATTTCCTAGATATTTTTTTTAGAAAAATAATAGTTGAACAGCTGAGATTTTGATGATAGAGAAAGATAGAAAAGAGGCAATCATAGTGAGATGAGGAGAAATAATAGGCATGAGTCAAAAATTTTGTGTAAGTTTTTATGTATTATCATTCTTAAATGTTACCAATGTAATAACTTTCTGTTGTTGTTGCAAAGTTAAAGTGTTGTATTGGGCAGAAATTCACATGTTAAATATTTTTTTATGACAATTATGGTTAAGTTAAATAAGATCTTTGTGAGTGACATAATTTTTTTTAAAATATTTACACTATTTCATATTAATTTAAAGATTGATTTAAAGTTTAAATTCTTGTAATCATTGATTAAGTTAGAAAAAAATATGTAAACTCTAATTTTTAAATGATATTCAGAGAGAAAAAGAAAATAAAAACTAAAAGGAAATGCAAGTATGACATGATAGAAAGATGAAAATAGAAAAAATAATAAATATCAATGAAATATGATATGATAGAAAGATGAAAATAGAAAAAATAATAAAAATGAAATATTTTAGAAAAATAAGTTAATGTTATATTTTAGATGTAATTTAAAAAATCGTAGTTATAATTTGGTTACTTCATCCTGGAAAAGAAATATATATATATATATATATATATATATATATATATTAGTAAAAATAAAAAACATACTTGGTTATATTGTATGTATTTACATTTTTTTATGATTAAATTTTATTTGAAAAGATAATAGATATTAAAATAAAAAAGAAAATAATAATTAAAAAATACGAGTAAACAATTTTAAGTATGGAAGCTCTTCATTTTTTTTAAAAAAATTGACATTTTAAAAGTTTAAATAACAGGATAGAAATATAATTAATATAAACCCATCTCAAGAAAAAATTATTAATTAATAATATTTTAAATGAGGAAAGAGAAATGTGAGTACTTTTTGAATTTTGAGATATTTTCTTTGTCAAATTAATACTAGGAGGTTAAAACATATCTGTACCAAAAAATTATTTAATTTTTATAAGAAAATATTTAATGCTTTTAATTTTTGCACATTTTTTTATTTGTGTTTGAGAGAGAAAATTTCAATGGTCAAAAGGTTGTTAAGAGTTATCATTTATATTTATTTTTTATGTAACATATTTGTATGGAGACTGGATCCTCTGCAGCCACCCTTTCTAAGGCTCATCTACACCCTCTATCTCTCTCCATATAAACTCTCTTCATCACTCTATCATATCCGTTGATCACTTTTTCATTTTGTCTTTTTTTTTTATTATTTTTATTTTCTTGAGATCTTTATCTGATCTACATGGCATGATATAAATGTCAGTATAATAATTTTTAGATAATTAGAAATTTCGTATATAAGAATTAAGAGAATAAGGAATATTTGTAATTAAATTTCTCTTTAAAATATTTAACATAATTACATACACAAAATTTAGATTTAAAATTATTAATTAAATTATAATAATTTTATGTTCAATTAATAGACATTCTGAATGGTCAGCATGAATTAATAAGATGTAACTTAATTTTAATTGAAAAATAATTTTATAATCGCTAACGACAGTATACATTTAATACTTTCAATTACTGAAATAAAATGTAATAAATGCTATGGATTTTAGATATGAATTTTTATATTTATTTCATTTTCAAATTCTTCAATACAATTTCCAGCTGGCACAAAATCTTAATCTTATTAATTTTTTGGATATTCTCCAATTTTAATTTTCTTTCTCCAAATTTTGCCATTGATTTCAGTAATTATTTTTTTGAAGGTCTCAACCATATTAATTTTATTTTTTCGTAAATCATCATATACATATTTTATGATATTTGATCCCCATAAATATAACTGTAGATAATAAAATTCACTTCATAATATTTAGCATAATTGTACAACAAAACTTAAACTTAAAACTGTTAATTAAATTAAGATAATTTTACATCAACTAATCTAGATGTTAGATGATTAGTTCACATGTTATTTAATTTAACTTTAAAAAAAATATAAATACTACTGAATCCTTTTCAATTAAAAAATCAAAACCCAATCTGAAATTCATCTTTAGATTTTGTCACTACTTAACAATCTATTCAATTTTGTAATTAATACAAAGTTTATTTATTTATTTGTTATGTAATAAATATTTATTTTACAGGAAATTTGAAAAGGTTTTAATTAATTTAATCTGATTTTCTTTTCTTTATAAAAAGGATTTCAACATACATCTAGGTCATTTCCCTTCAAACAAAACACATATCATATAGCCTTTTGCTCCATTTGAAGCCAAAGCAGAAGTCTCTTTCACTATTACTTGTAAGTTTTTTCTTATTTCTTTCTTTTTTCTCAGTCAATTAACTTTTATTCACATGAGATACAAGGATACCCCTTTTACATAATTTTCAATATACCGTTCATTTCTCAATATTTTTTTAAAAAAAATCTGTTTTGATTCCTCTAAAGAGAAATTAAAAGTTACTTAGTGTGAATCTCATACTTAATAGTTATTAATTTGCTCTAATCTCGTTTTAATTTATCTCTTAACTTTATTCTTTCTCTGCAATTTATCTTTGCTTTACTGTAGATTGAAATTTAATCTCATGTTAATCTCAAAAAGTGCTTTGAAATAAAAGAAAAAAGTGATGTAAAAGTAGGGAAAACATGTGTCTGGATGAAAACAACTGGATGATATCATCTTGTGCATATTTTTGAAAATACTTTTTTTTTTCATGTTTGGAGATTTTTTTTCTCTCTTCGTTTCATATTTGGTTGATCTTTTATGTATTGATGTTTTTTGTTTTTAAACATTACTTTTACATCTTAACAGGGATTTCAAAGTAATATTTTTTTAAAAATTAAAAAGTCAGAATAATACATAAAAAGGATGTCAACATAATAGTTTTCAAATAATAGAGAGTTTTGTGTAAAAACAAAAGAAGAAGAGATGTTTATGAAATTTTGTAGAAACACAAGAAATGTCAATGTGATTTTTGAGGGGTGGTACTGTAATTTTCTGTATTTCAATAAAAAAAATTATGTGGTTTTCTTATATTTAATATTACAATCAATTATATATTTATTAAAACAATTAATAATACAATCAAATATACATTTATTAAAACAATTAATAATACAATCAAATATACATTTAAGTATGAGTGAGAGTTATTTTGTCTAAAGAGTAAATTAAACTAACATCTAATGTATTTTCTTGAAATTGCACTTTCTAATGCTCCATTTTTAAATGTTAATTTCACATCTTGTATAAGGGTCTTATTCTAATATTTTTTAAAATTAACAAGCTTAATATAATACATAAAGAGGGTGCCAATATAATATTTTTTAAATAATTAGGGAGTTTTGTGTAAGAATAAAATAAACAAGGGTGTTTATGAAATTTTGTAAAAAATCGAAAAATATTAAAGTAATTTACTCTTAACAACATAATTTTACGTATTTCAATAAAAACTTTCTTTTCATCGTTTTCCTATATTTAATACTGCAATCAATTATTATATTCATGACAGTAATTAATATTGAAATCAATTATATATTTTCACACATGAAAGAACGTTTTTTTTTCAAAAGGAGTTATTCAATGATGTTTGTTACGTAACATATGCGTGTGTACGAGTTAGTAAATTGTCTTTGTCTGAAAATTTTCTTTGATAGGTATATTTCTTTCAGAAACCAGCTTTCACATTCTTTAATCTTCATTTCACTAGACTAATTTTGTTCTATATTTTTTGTTTTCAATTCTCAAAGAAGGTGTTGATCTTGTGGTTAATTGTTATTCATCACAAAATGGACGTTGAAACTGAGAAGTCTAAAGAAAATGTTGACAAAAGCAATCACACCATGAAAAACAATGATGTTGAACAAGGTTCGGAGAGCCGAAGAATTAGTCTACGGATTCGAAATCAACCAAAGAAGTACAGGAGCAGAGAAAAGAAGAACGGTTTGAAGAATGAGGTTGATGAGAATTCTATCGGAAAGAGAAGCAGAAACATGGTTGAAAATTCGGGCAAAGACAAGAAAGAAATGGTTGAAGTAAAAGAAAGCAATGTAAGTAATACATCATCTCATTCAAATGACTCTAAAAAATGGATAAGAATAATGATTCAAGTGACAACCTACTTGAATTCTATGAGGTAATCTTATTATTAAACCTAATTTGCACATATTTTTTTCTCTTGATTTCTCATTTCTCATTTTTTTCTAATCAACAAATGTAAAATTAACAAGACCATAAGAGGTATTTCAATCTATTTATAAAGCAAGGCCATCAAATCTTTTACTTTTGAGTAATAGGAAAAAAGAGGGATATCCATGAACCCTAGTCGAACAATTAAACCCTAGTCAAAAGTCGAACAATTAAACCCTCGTCAAACAATTGTCTTTGTGTCTCTTGCTATTAGGTAGTAGTCAGATCAAATATAGTCCAATTCAGAGCATCTTGGTACACCCTCACATCCTAACCTTTTTTTTTATTATTATTATAGAAGCCAACTAATTAAAAGAATTGTCAGAGTGTCAGAAGAAAATTTTAGGGCTCAAAGTGTATTTTAGGACAGGTAAATACACATTCAGCAAACCTTTTGAATATGTTCATATAGATTTATGGGGTCTGTCTAGGACTTGGACACAAAGTGGAATGTCTTATTTTCTTAACAATAGTGATGATTTCTCAAGAAAAGTATGGATCTACACTATGAGGAACAAGGGGTAGATGTTCTAGAACTCAAGTGGAGAATCAGCAAGGGACCAAGTTGAAGGTACTGAAAACAGACAATGAGTTGGAGTTTGTTTTAGAAGAGTTTAACAACGTTTGCAGAAGAAAGAAGATTAAGAGGTATAAAACTGGAACAGGGACCCTTGAACAAAATGAGCTTGTTGAAATGATGAATAAAACTATCTTGGAAAAGGTCAGATGCACATTTTTGGGTGCAAATTGCCTAAGTTTTTCTAGGGTGAGGCTGCAAGTACTATTGTGTATCTTATAAACAGATGTCATTTTTCTGCTTTGGAGTACAAGACACCAATGGAAGCTTGGAGTAGGAAACTAGCAAACTACTCTAATCTAAGGGTGTTTCAAGCATTGACATATGCACATGTCAAGTAGGATAAGCTGGAGGCATGGGGTCAAAAATATATCTTCCGCGGATATGTTGAAGGAGTCAATGTTTGAAACTCAACCTGGAACGTACATAAGGAAAAAGAAAGAGTACACAAAAAAGATTAATGTGATTTAGTGCCTCAGAACTTAGTCCACAGTTCCACTGGAACAAAACTCACTAATTGTAATTTTTTAATGGAAAAATTACAAACCCTCCTCACATGTAATATTTTGAACGGAAAAAATATAAATCCTCGCCACTTGTAATTTTTTAACGGAAAAACTACAAATCGTCCCCATAGTGTTTGACACACTACCTAGAATCTAATATATCCATTTATTAGATTTAAGGATGTGGTGTGAGTGAATAAAACCTATCACTCTATCTTATATAAGTTTTTCACTCCTCTCTTCTTTTAATGCTCACCCGATGTGAGACTTTGAATTAGTACAATACACAATAATCATAAGATATAAATTATATAGGTTAGAACTCAAACCTTCTAAGCTCATTATCAGTAGAGATGTAACATTTGATAAGACAATGATGGGAATGGTTAGTGAGAACTCTGAAGATGGGAGGAAAAAAACTCACATTGAGGTTGAGGTATCTAACAATAGATCCAAGGCGAATTGTATGATTGGACCAGATGATGCGCTTGACGATATATCGGACGAAGTTGAGCAAGCAGCTTTAGACTTAAGAAGGTCAGCATATACTATGAGTAATTACTAGCTCGTACGTGATAGAGAAAGAGGGTTCCAAAACTAACTCAGATGTTTGGACATGCAAACCTTAGTTATTATACTTTAAGTATGGTTGAAAAGATAGAAGGCTTAGACAAATTGAGAAACTTTAGGGAAGCATAAGAGAGTATGGACAGGTAGCAATAGTATTGTGCCATGTAGGAAGGGCTTGAACCGCTAAAGAAGAAAAACACTTGGAGGATTATAGACTTGCCAAAGGCATAGAGGGTAGTTAGGTGCAAGTAGATCTTTAAGAAGAAAGATGGAATTCTTGGGTTTGAAAAGGAAAAATTCAAGGTGAGACGTGTGGTTAAGGTCTTTACACAAATTGAAGGTATAGATTATAAAGAGATATTCTCACTAATAGTAAAACATTATTCTACTAGGATTTTGATGTCAAATGTGAACTAGTTTAACTTGTACATCATTCTTATGTTCATTCTTGATTATTTCTTTTAATTTTGTTGCTATACCCAACAAACTCCCTATAAGATGCAGAGAAAAAGCAGATAAAAAGTTCTCTTATGTCATTTTTATGTGCTTAATTTGTTATAACATTTTAGTAGGGTTATAATGTGTGAAAGAGTTTTTAACGATGATTAAACATATTCAAAGTCGAGTTCTACTTCGTGACTAACTCGTATATTCAAATAATCAGCCACTATATGTGTATACTTTCTCAATTTTTAAATTTTTTTAAATAAAAATATAGTGTAAATATATTTTGGCATACAGTAGTAGCAGTTGGTTGTGTATAGGCATTGACCGCCTAACATTATTGTTCAAAATCTAGCCAAAACAGTTCATATACTTGTCATAATTGAGATACTTGAACTTGATCTTTGTTTTCGAGACCATGGACGTGATAATTGATATGGTGCTGGTAGAATGAACAGTTGAGTGCCCACTACTGGTGTTTTAAAATGTACTCTTAATCAATGTATAGTAATGAAAATTCCACTCTCACACATTGTTACAATCCAGTGCATTCTATCAAATTTTCATTGCCTTGTAGGTTAATGTTGAGAAACCCACTCCTGAATTAAAGGAGTCTAAGAATCCTTCAAAGAAGCCTCGAACAGTTGCAATGAAAGGGAACGAGGTTGTATGATTTGTACTTATTTGGTTATTTCTCTTTCACTTTTCATTTTTGCATGATCAATTGGATGGAAACCATGATTCTATCAATCTCTCTATAATCTTCAATTAATGTGTCAAATTCTATCACAGATTAATGCATGTGTTTTGTACATTCATATGCAAATTAGCATGGATTTAAGTAGATTTTCTTTATTTCTTTTTTAATGACAACTTGAAATGTTTTTGTTTCTTTTTCCTTGCTCCCAATACAAGCATAGTGTTTCTTGTTTATTTAAAAAATGGAGACATTCATCACTTGGCTACTTGTTTTCATTTATATCTTGGATTCATCACTTGGCTACTTGTTTTCATTTATATCTTGGATTCATCACTTGGCTACTTGTTTTCATTTATATCTTGAGGAGAATGATATTTAGTTTTCTTTAATCATTCTACAAGTCAGGAATTTAGGTTTTGTTCTCAAATTGTTCATCATTGTTTCACATTTAAGTTATTGATTCCTTGCCTATGAAATTTATATAGTGTTGTTTTGTACTCTTGTTTTAATTCTCCCTATAATCACTTTCACAGGTTCTTCCTTTTTAAACATAGTTTATGTTGTCGTTTCATTTCACTCCATTGGTGATGGTTGTATTTTAACAATTGACTCCATTTCTTATGTTAGGTTGATTCTGCTAAAAGACGCAAAAGCAAAAAACCTTCTGATCATTCTTAGTAAGCTATTATTGATTTGCTAAATCCTCTAAAAGCATTGTAGCTTGTAACTAAGCTCAAATTTGTAATTTAACTAAGTGGATATATTTTCTTAGTTTGGTTTGTAAGGACCTCAGCAATGGTTTAGAAGCTATTCCCATACCTGTCTTCAATGAGGTAGATGATGCTCCTATTACACCTACTGGTAAGTTTAAAGTTCCAAATTTAATTTCTTTTGTTAGAATATACATTATAAAAAAATTAAAGTTACATATTGAATTTTTAGTTCTAAAGTACTGTTTTTTTTTTCTCTAATCATCTAAAGACAGAATTACAAATAGACATAATTCCGTGTCTAAAAGGAGTTTCTTTAAATTTAGAGATGGAATTCTGAATTTATATTTATGAAAATTAATAACAAAATTTATAGTTATTGTAATTTCATTTGAGAAATTTTCACTTTCTCATTTAAATAAGTAACTATGTGAATAATTTGTTGATTAGGATTTCTTTTAATCACTAAATGTGCATTTTTAGTAGTTATTAGTTTTTTTAGTGAAGGATTTGAACTTGTAATTTGTTGATATTTTCTTTCTCCTGTTTCTGGATCAACTTTGTCATTTTTTTTGTTGACCATGTATAAAATTGTTGTATAATAATCTAGTTCAATTTTTATCTTCAATTTCATTATGGTTGAATATCATGTATTTTCTTGTGAAAAAGAAAAAAAATATATATCACTTGTACTATTTACTTGATATTTTTACTTTCTCTCATTATTTATTTAAGAACTTACTTGAAGTTAATGATTAGCACTAATGACATTTTAATTAAAAATGTAGAATTTACTTACATAACCTCTATGCAAGTTGGAAATAATGTTCAAGTTCCACCAAGTAATGGCTATGGGTGTAGATGTAAAGGAGGATCTTGTACACATAGCAAGACATGTTCTTGTGTTAGACCTAACAATGAACTTCCATATTCAAGTCGTCGGAAAGTTGGGAGGTTAAAATTTATTTTTGTGTTATAATTTTCTTCTATTCAATTTATAGATTTTATCATGAAAGAAAGTTGGATGTGTATCTTTAGTGGATATTATAAATCTAATAGTATGACCTATATATATTACTATAGTTTATTTATATGATTTTTTAATATCTTAAATTTAAATTTAGAAAATGATCAAACAATTTTTACGTATAAATTTTGCATGTTCCTTTTCATTCTTGCATTTCATTTAGTGCCATAAATTTGACCAAGTCATGATTTTCTTAATTTGATTCAATATATCTAATTACAATAGATATTTTCCTTCTTATATGTGAATGTGGCAATCTTGTATTGTTATAAAGGATTTTATAGATTTTGAATTTAATCTTGGTAGGATTTAGAAGCATTAAGATATTATTCTCATGGAAAAGGCACAGAATTTTGTTTATTTGCCACCTTGAATGCCTTTCCCATCACATACATTTCAAAAAAATCCTATCTTAATTAGATTTTTATGTAAAATATGATAAAAAAAAATTTTTTGGTAGTAACTAGTAGTTTATTTTATAGTAAAGTTATTATTTTTCTCTAAGCATACATTTGAAATCATTTTTTTTTTGTCATCTAAAAATAAAATTTTCTTTAGTGCACCACTCAATTTCTTTCACATCATATATTTCAACAAACATTCTATCTAAGTTTCTTATGTAAGATTTACATAGATATTCTTTCTTTTACAAACATAATAAGTTGTAATAAATTTTTCTTTACCTTATAAAAAATTCTATTACAATAGATTGTCAATCTTCTATAATTAAGTCATGTAACATTCCCTTTTGGCTTATTCACATTCAGATTGATCAAAGCTAAAGATATTGTGTTTGAATGTGGTCCAAATTGTGGATGTGCACCTGTATGTTTCAATAGAGTATCTCAAAAGGGTATACAATACCACCTTGAGGTAATTTATTCATCAACTTTACTTTATATTTAATTGCAATAAGTAGCTAACTAGTTAATTTATCTACAGAATGTATACATATATGTACTTCTTTCTTTCTTCATATTTTATAATTACTTGTAGTTGTCTAGTTGTCAGTGTATTACAATTATCTACTAAATATTTTCCTTTATTTGTACTTCTTTTATATATATATAACATTAGCTCTCATTAATGTGTGAAATGTGACAAATCCATAATATTATTTCTTTTGGCCAGGTTTATCGTACACCTAACAAAGGATGGGCTGTTAGAACAAGGGATCATATTCCTTTTGGAGCTTTTGTTTGTGAATTAGTTGGTGTTCTTAAGAGAAGTGAAGACTTAGAAAATGCTAAAAATAATGAATATATCACTGAAATTGATTGCTGGCAGACAATCAATGGTTTTGGTGGACGTCAGGTAAGAATAATATTACCCATTTAACTAAACATTTTTATATATAGAAAAAAAATTAATGATATATATAACTTATTACCTTGAGTTTTGAGATTAATTAAGCAGCTATTTTAATATGATAAATGATTTTCTATTTGAATGAATTGTTTTTCTTTAGGGTTTGAGAGTTTAGAGAGGATGAATATATAATACTACAGAAATATGGGAATACAAAAGTTTAAGAAATATAAGATATATATAATAAGAATAACTATGAGATTCTTGTTGAAATTTTAGTAAGACTAATTAAATAAGAATAGGACATACTAAATTTCACAATTTTCAATAAATCTTAGCTCATCATAAAAAACTTATATTTAAAAGAATGTTCTAAAAGATTATTTGTTAACATAAAAATGGAATCAATTAACCATATTGTATCTTTTGTAGGATTATTTTGTTTGAAATTATGCTTGCATTATGGTCACTTAGTCATACTTCTAAGTATATATTTATTACATACATTACTATGAATTTTTATATTATGAAAGATTTTTTGTATTGATCTTTCTCAGAAACGATTGCCACATGAAACATTGCCTGAAAATATATTCGATGTAAAAGAGGAAGACAAGAAGAGGGAAGAACCAGAATTTTGTATAGATTCTTATTCTTCTGGCAATGTGGGAAGATTCATTAACCATAGCTGTGAGCCAAACCTTTTTCTACAGTGTACTCTGGACTCTCACTATGGAGTCAAACAAGCTCGACTTGTTTTATATGCTGGCAAACGTATTCGTCCTAATCAAGTAAGAATCTTACTTTAAAAAAAGAGTTAATATTAACAATTTGTGTCATTCAAAATTTTCATATTTTTACTCATCTATTGATATTGTTATTATGTGGTTAATGAGAATGATTAAATGTGTTTTGAATCTTATTCGTCCATGTAAAAGTGTTAATATATTCGTCCTAATCAAGTAAGAATTTTAGTTTGAAAAAATAATTTTATTTTGCAGTCAATTAGTAACTCACTCACAAAATATATACGAGAATATATATGTATATATAAACATATTTCTTCTTCTTTACATTTTCACATTTTATAACTGGATATCTGGTTGTCTTTGTATTGCAGTTGTCTGCTAAATATTTTTCTTAAAAAAGTGTTAATATCAACAATTTGTGTCATTCAAAATTTTCATATTTTTACTCATCTATTGATGTTGTTATTATGTGGTTAATGAGAATGATTAAACATGTTTATTTTAACAGGAACTCACATATGATTATGGGTATCTACTTAATAGTGTGGCTGATGAAGATGGAAACATCAAGCAAATGAAATGTTGGTGTCGTGAAGTTACTTGTCGTGGGCGTTTATACTAGTTTGATGATACATGCAACAACAATGCACATTTGAAATTTGTCTCTTTAAAGAGTGGATTAATTTGTAAGAGATTATTCATTGTCCATCCATGCATGCATTTTGAAGACTTTTTGGTTATTGTTATTTGTAAACTTCTTGCATTGAAGACTTTGTGTATTTTGTATTGCAATTTCTAAACTTATGCATTGTAGACTTTTTCTGTGTTGTTATTTGTAAACTTCATGCATTAAAACCCTACAAAGGTTTGGTTAAAGGTATAGACAATTTGCTTTAATTTGCATCATTTTAAGCCTCCTATTTAATATATGCATGGATATATATCTAGGTTAATTGATTGGTTAGTATGAAAGGATGAAAGAAAGGAAATTATTTGGTTGACAACGGAAATACAAAGATAACCGATCAACCCGTAAAATATAAAGAGAGAAAAATATGTATATATTATGTGAGTGAGTTGGTTGATAGACTGCGTATTACAGTTAATTATGAAGTAAAGTTACGAAAGAAACTATAAAGTTGGTTGTTTGATTTTGTCCCATGTATAAGGGTGTTGAGATATCCAATTTAATATATTTAATATATCTAAGTTATTCATTATTTTACAAAACTAATATTTCAATATATTTTAGTTTTAAATATTTATATTAGAGTTAGAAAATGAAAAAATAAATATATAAATTGAGAGAATTTATTTAAAGACTATTCTTATTTCTGAAAACTTCATGTCTCAAAAAAAATGGGTTGTATTCCATCAAACATCATTGAAGTGATGATAAACTGCATAATTAGCAAGTATGTCTGCGCATTAATATTTATAAAATATTTTTAATTGGTTATTTAATTTTTTTAGATAATTAGAATATACAAAAGTATTTAAAAAGTATAATATTTAATATATTAATATTTTTTAACAAATTAAAAAATTGTTAACAATAAGTTTTTGACAAAAAAAAATTCTTTTAACCGGTGTGAGAATACTAATTAAAAATTTTAAAAGAGAAAATTTTTATTGTATATATGATATATGAAGGGGAAAAAATGTTTAACAACGAATTTTACTTGACTCAGTAGAAATTTTTCTTTTTTTTTTTTTTAATTCTTTGACTAATGTCTTCATGGAATTATTTAACATTTACTATTGAAAAAACTTTAAATGTTGATTTAAACGTGTTATAAAAAAAGGAAAGAAGGATGTAATTAATACCAAAAACATATCTCAAGGAAAAAATTATTAATTGATGCTTTAATAAGATGTAATTTAATACTTTCTTTATTATGTTTTAATAAGATGAAGATGTATTTCCTTAACTGAGTCTTATTCTTTTAAGATTATTTATATAAATATTTTGTTTTGTATAAGTAATATTTACAAATATATTAATAATAAAATTCAAATTTCAGACCCAGAATCAATAGGAAATAAAATAATTTTTAAACCATAAAATTAATTTAATAACTTACTTAAAAATCCTTATCATCAAAATAATATTATCTGGTTAATTTTTAAATTATAATGAGTGTAAAATCAGCTGAAAATAACTTTGTGTTGCATCAAAATGAGCAAATGTGTCCTAACATACACTCTTAGTTAAGTATATTTTGAAGGATTGTTTTCTTTTCTAAGCTTATGTTTCAAAGGATTTCTTCTTTATTTTATTTTAAAATTTTGTTTAGCTACTACCATTCAATTTCTTTCCACCATATATTTCAACAAACAATATTCTATCTCAATATCTTATGTAAAATTTACTAGATTATTTTCTAAACATAGATGAAATCATTTTTTTACCTCCAAAAACATCTTTTGCAGTGGATTTTCTATCTTAATATAAGAAATATGAATATACAAAGTAACAAAAGACAATGTAATTGAGGTAGATAATAGAATATGAACAATAATAATAAGTTTATTCCCTACACAAGTAATAAACAAAATATTTAATAAACAACTACAAACAGTTATAACAAATGAAAAATATTTAATAAACAATTACTATACATTGTAACAACTAGAATATGTTATAATAATTGTGAATTGCAGACAACATGTGAAAAAAAATTAATAAAAGAAATATATATAAATATAGGCTATTTATAAATTTTGTAAATGAATTGACGGATTGATTATGAATTGAAGTTGGCTAAAAAGAAAAGTTGTTTACAAATTTACCAAATTTTGATACTTCAAATTGGTACATCATTTTAGAATGGCAAGTTTATCTACATATATCGTTCCTTTCGGTACTGCTACATTCAGCTGTCCCTTATTACATTCTTCTTTTCTTCTAATTTTAGAACTCTCATCCATTTTTTCATCTTTCATTGTAACACTGGTAATTTCTTCTTTCTCCAATGACAAACCTTCTTGCGTATCACTTTTTACAATCACAACCTGTTTAGGTAGCTCATAAACAGGGTCGGGTGGAGCTGATTTGGCAAAAGCCACACTGGTTTGATAAATGTAGTCATCATCCAAGAATTCATCTTCTAAAACAAGTGCATTACCTTTATCAATAGCTTGCTCCAACAGTAACAAAACCCCTTCTGTACAAGGTGAAGAACTTGAGGTCTCACTGACATTCCTTGCTCCTGAACCATCTAGCAACTTGTCAGAATGAGAATCTACTATGTTACTAAGAGAATTGTTGTTATTAGTTTCGGGAACCGTGTGTGGCTCACAAGAATATGCCATTCTATCTTCTGTGGTTTCAACTTCACAGGTTTTCACTGGAAGTGAAGCAGAAGCAGAATCAGTAACCACAGACACAGGTAGATTGCTATTTTCCATGGAACAAGGCACAACCTTATGCAAACTCACATCATGTGAATTAGATATAATGCTACTGCCATGTGGTTCATTGCTTGGATGGTCTACTAGATTCTTCTGTAGACGCAGTGATGACGATTCTCGGGCACTGGAATTTCCATTGTCAACATTAATTTTATAGGCTTCCTTGTCATCATCTCTGGGTGAATAGGACTTCCAATTTTGTCCCCTCCACATAAGTATGTGGTCATTCTCAAATGAAAGTAATACGCATGGAACAAGATCCTAAAGTCAAAGAACACGTATGAAAGAAAAGATGTTACTTATAGCATCATTAGAAAAATAGTAAAATACATATTACACAAGTCAATCCTTATTTGAAAAGTTAGGTGAGAACTTGGTTATACCTTTAGTTTTGCTCCAATCCTTCGATAGTCACTTGTATCTAGTTCTTGGCAATTTATTAGCACAAGCTCACACTCTTCAAATGCCTCTCTGACATTAGTCACAAGGTCCCAATAAACACCATTTTTTGCTGCAAAAACAAAAAGATAGGCATATGTCAGTTTGGCAAAAGAAAGGACAATAACTTTCCTCTAGTTGAATTGTAATGAATGTCCAAAAGAATCTACCTAGTTTGCGTATGGGCATCAAGTTCCTTCCCTTCTTCCGCATCTCAATTGCTTGTTCAGGTGTTAGACCTTCTGGAACGCGTTTAATCAGCCTAGGATATACTGGAGTCACCGGTCTCCACCGCATGAGAGGAAACCGTGGACGCATATCATAGTCGTAGTTTCTGCCCCGGAAAAGGTACACTGTGCCACTCTGTCTGTAAATTATTTTCCCCCCAGTCCTTTCCTGGCAAAACCAGATACAACACGACACAAGAAACAAAATGACTTCCTTATTTCAAACCTTGTCAAAGCATAAAGAACAGAAAAAATATTTAGTAGACAACTAGAATACCAGACAACCAGACAACTAGTTATGAAATGTAATGAGAGAGAAATACGTATATGTATAAAATGTGAAGAGACGGAAATAAGTATATATTCTGTGAGTGAGTTGGCTGGTTGGCTGCGTATTGCAGTTGGCTACGAAGTAAAGTTGTAAAAAACACAGGTGTATACTCATGATAAATTGGTAAGACCACAGAGCAAATGATCAGAGATTAAAAGCTCAAGAAACAAACCTCTAACTGCTGGCACATGTTATCCATGTCAATTGTACACACTCCTCTGCACTTTATCTTACACACACTCCGCCGCTTCCAATAAGTATGTATATTTTCCAACATGTTATGCGTCAAACCATCCCTACCTAAAACAGAAAATTCAAGTGCACATACAACAACAGTAAACTTTCCATTCCCAATAACCAGATAAGTGCATACATACATGCCATCTCCTCACTTTCATCCAACATGCACTATTTACCACTCCTCATTCAAAGTTCAAATAATCTTACAAGCAAGGTTTCCCAAAAGAACAAAACTTAGGTACAAGTTTTCAAGTGTTCTTGGTGTTGTTTTGTAATCAAAATTCAAGCTTCCCTCAATATTCCATGCTAAGTTCAAAAATCAACCTTTATAGTTTTTAAATGCTCGTTTCTCAAAACAAAGCCATACAAACAACAAAATACTAATTATAAACCCAAGCCTTACATGAGAACACATCCAAGGATTTGAATTACACGGTTTTGGTTACATTCAAGGACTGCTCCTCACTTATAAACATGCAACAAGTCTAATTTTTAGGCGATGTAGGATTTCCAACGCACATCTCTCACGCCAAGCCAAGCATGAAGACTAAACAAACGGGTGACCCAATATTGACCCACAACAACAAACAATCCCCAACAACGGACACAGACAATTGTAGGATAGATTCTGTTAGCATGTTAAGAAATATGGGTTATGAGCCTAACACATTCCTACAAAATCGGCTTGAAAGGTGAGGATTCTTCTCCCTTGTGTACATGCAATACACCCGACCCTATCTCTAGACAAAGTGAGATTTTCTTCCTAACTAACTAATCTTGAGACTTAACAAAAGCACGAACACAAAGAATATGAACACATCATGAAACTCAAAAACATAAAAATGCAAAATTGAACAAAAGAAAATACCAATATGTAACTGGCGCGTGGATTTGTCAGTGCCCTTAACCAACCGATTAATCTCATCCTTACTCAACGGTTCTCCCAACACTTCCTCTCTACACTCCCAAACCGGACCGGTTAAACGAACCGGTTCACGCGCCTCCTCCTCCGGCGGAGCCACCGCGTGAAACTCCTTCACCGTCGTCTTACTCGGCGGCACCGGATTCTTTCCGGTCCACGGCCTTGGCATGGACGCAGGTCCGAACGGCGGGAACGGCGGCTCGCGCAATTTCACCGGCCTCGCATTCGGCGTCTCAGTGTAACTAAACCTGAACTCGAACGGAGCTCCGTCGACGACGAAGGAAACGCCGTCGTCGCCGACTCTCACGTTCTCCGGCCCCGGCCGGAACTCGAGGCTCCCGGCGCGGGAAACCACGGGATGCGAATCGAGCAAGGGTTTCGCCTTCGGCGGAGGCTTCGAGTACTTCGATTTTTTCCCCGGAATTGAAGGTCGCGACGGCGCGGAGGGGGTTCCGACGGATTTAAATGTTTCCGCCGCCTCGGCGGCGGAGGTGGTGGTGTTGGTGATGTTGTCAGCGGCGGTGAAGCGGCGAGTGTGGCGGATTTCGTCTTCGATTTCTTTGATAGTTCGGCGGCGAAGATTGAATTTCTCGGCGTTTGCGTTGTTCCATCGCGAGAAATTGATTTCAGTGGAAGAACGGTCTCTGGTCCGGGTCGGGTTCGGGTCAATGGGTGGGGAGAAAATGGGTATTTGGATTCCCACTTTCAGAAGCAATTCCATTTCTTCTTCTTCTTCTTCAATGTGCCATAAACCCTTCATAAAACTCAATCACCAAGGGTATTTTCGGCAATCATGACAGCGACGTCGTTTTGTTCACTTTCGGATAGTGGCAATAACGTAATAATATACACTAACCGTGATATTTTCATATTCTGCTAAGTTTGAGCAACACTGAAATGGCACTGTTCTGAGGTAAAGTTCTTTCCTTTTCCCTTTCTCCTTTTTCTTTCAATTTTTTTTTTTTTTTGGGGAATGAAGTTTATATAGCAACTATGTGTTTTTTCTGTGTTTTTTCGTTGAAGGGTGTTGATTTTGTTTGCAAAGTTGGAGTTTTTTTTGTAGTTAGTTCTGGAGAGTGAAGATTTTCTCGAAATATGGTTCTGTTTGTACTTTCAGTGGGTTGCGTTTGATTCAGTTTAACTGATTAAGGTTTGCATGAAATGGGTATATCTGTTAAGTTGAGTGATGTGGCAATTAGGAGGCTTTTGATAATTGGAGTGTTCATTGGTGTGATTGTTGTTTTCCAATGTTATTGGACAACTTATTATTTTCTGTTGGATGTTGATGGGAGTTCAGTGGCATTCTCAAGTGAAGTTTCCATTTCTGGAACTTCAAAAAATGAGGGTGTGTTTAGATCCACAGTTAACAATGTCATGGTTAATGCCACTTTTGCTTCTCATTCAAAAGAATATGATTCTGATAAAGAAGGTGATTTGGGCCATGAATTTTCAAGGGAGGGACATATCCTCTCCAAGAGTTTTGAAGTGGAAAGTCATGAGGATGCAGTTTACAGTTTCACACAGAAAAGACCCAAGTATGCTGATTTGAGCACATCTGATATGTTACTTGATTTAGAAAAAACTTCAAATGTGAGTACAATACAAAGTGTGGAAATGGAACCTCAAAATGATAAACCACAACTGTTGAAATCTCCTTTGGTTTTGTCTAATAGTGAACCTAAGATGGGTACTTCATCAACGAGGAGTAGGTTGGTGTGGCCAACTTCAATAGCACAGATTAATTCTTTGCTGCTTCAGAGTTTTAGTTCTGTTTCTATGGTATGGATTTCAGCTTTGTGGTTCCAATTTGAGCCACTGTTGAATCTTTATGGACTCCTAATTTTCATGTGTTGTGTATTGATGACAGAGGCCGAGGTGGTCTTCTCGAGTTGACCGGGAACTCTTATCTGCAAAACTGGAGATTGAAAATGCCCGAGTCATATCAAATACTCCAGGACTTTATGCACCTATTTTTCGTAATGTTTCCAAGTTTTCAAGGTATCCTGCCAATTCTTCAATAGGTTAGATGTATAGCATTGCATTATAGACTATTATTCTTTTAATCTCAATATCTTGTGTATTAGTTGCAAGTTGTTCTGTATACAAGAGGAGGGTTATGTTAGGCTTTTGGCTGCCAACACAAAACTCGCCAATATAACACATGGATCACTCATGACATGATCCGAATGGCATCATGTGGTCTATGTAGCAAACCTCACCCAATGGTATAAGACTAGATTTGGAATTGTGAAAAACCAATTTCATGAATTAATTTGTAATATAATCCTACAAATTTAAATATGCACATTTTCAACTAGACTTCACTTGTACCAGCAATAATATGGATTATGAACATCATTATTCATTCCAAATATTCCCCCACCCCTTATCCATCAATCTGTTCTTGCATAGGGCTTCTTTCAGCAGATAACTGAAGCACATCTGTGCATCTATTCTTCAGGAGTTATGAACTGATGGAGCGGAAGCTCAAAGTTTTTATCTATAGAGAAGGAGAAAAACCTATATTTCATCAACCAAAGATGAGAGGACTTTATGCCTCAGAGGGATGGTTTATGAAATTGATGGAGGGAAATAAAAGGTTCATTGTCAGGGATCCCCGAAAAGCTCATTTGTTTTACCTACCATTCAGTTCACAAATGCTAAGAGTTACTCTTTCTGACGGTGAGCAGATGCAGCAATACCTTAAGAAATATGTGGAGTTAATTGCGGGGAAATATCGTTTCTGGAACAGAACTGGGGGAGCAGACCATTTTCTTGTTGCTTGTCATGATTGGGTGCGCTTCCAATGCATCACTGATTCACTTTTATTAGTGTTTATGTAAACATTTTTATATGATAGTGTTGGTAAAGTTCTCTTTTAAGATTGTCATTCTTCTAGGAAAAAATTTTAAGCAAACAACCGCATATCAATTCAGAAATTTTGATCTGATCATACATTAGCTACTCATAGTTGAACTGATGATATACTAACATAAGTTGGTTTGCCTTAGGCGTACAATTCCTTATGATCTGAGTACCCTGTTACTACAATGATGTGGTGAGGTATTGTCATAGCTCATAGTTTTTGAATACTTGTTATGCGGAGTCATGGAAGGATTTTTTTTCCAGCTAGAAGTCTTATATAATCATATCCCACATGTTTTACCCTATACAATTTTATGCAAATTCTAAGACTTGAAAATTTTCAGCCTCAGTGCTTTTGTATCTACTGAAAAGGGATAACATCCCTCTGCTATATTTACTTCAAGTGCTGAAACTGGAACTATGGTGCAGCTTAAATTTTCTGCAATATTAACAGTGTGATGTACGAAATTGCAGGCACCCAAAATTACAAGGGAACCAATGAAAGATTGTATTAGGTCTCTTTGCAATTCCAATACTGCTAAAGGCTTCCAAATAGGGAAAGACACTACTCTACCTACTACATATATACACTCTATGATGGATCCACTAAGAGGATTTGCAGGGAAACGTCCTTCAGAGAAGTTTATTCTTGCCTTTTTTGCTGGAAGCATGCATGGTTATCTCCGTCCAAAACTGCTAAAACACTGGGAGAATAAAGAACCTGACATGAAAATTTTCGGTCCAATGCCACGTGATTTGGAAGGTAAAAGAATGTATATGGAATATATGAATAGCAGCAAGTATTGCATATGTGCTAGAGGTTATGAAGTTCACAGCCCAAGAATAATTGAGGCCATTTTTTCTGACTGTGTACCAGTTATCATATCAGATAATTATGTGCCTCCTTTATTTGAGGTATTGAATTGGGAAGCATTTTCTGTGTTTGTTCGTGAAAGGGATATCCCTAGTCTCAGAAACATACTTCTCTCAATCCCAGAAGAGAAGTACCTGGCACTGCATTTGGGAGTAAAGAAGGTTCAAAAGCACTTCCTATGGCACAAAGTTCCCGTTAAGTATGACTTGTTTCATATGATTCTTCACTCAATATGGAACAATAGGCTTTCTCAGATTAGACCCAAGTGATGATATCATGGACTGAACAACTGAATAGCAAAGATTCTTTCTCTTGCTTTCAATATATTGGAAAACTTTTAACCCCAAGCTGCATTATGGATAACCTATAATCACTTTTGATAATTGTAAATGGTCTTTTCAGGCTGTTGTGTAAATAAAACTCTTCTCATTTCTCAAGCCTTTTGAGGTTTACTTTTCTTGTCCATGTTTCTACCATGCATGAGGAAACCATGTGAGGGTGGATCTTTATTTGATTCTCACCTAATACATTTTTTAAATATTTTTATTTCGCAACCACCATACTCAACTAACCAGTCAACTCCAATACTCAGCTAATCATTTAACTCACTCATGTACATTCACGTATACATATTTCTTTTATTAATTTCTTCTTTTTTTCTCTTTTTTTATATTTTATAACTAGTAAATATTTTTCTTTTAGAGAAGGAGTGAAGAATCCTAAGCATGACTAAATCTTAAATCGGAGTAATTAAGCTTTCTTGAAGTACATTGCCATACTAAGGAAAATTCCTCTTATGGCAATTTTATTTCTTTCTTTGTAGATGTTGTAATTTGCTCTAAATTTATTTCATTTTGTTGGAAATTAAGAAGGGTAACTTTAACTTTAAGGGTTTCATATGAATTTCTATCTCAAGAACTTTCTTTGCAAAGCATGACATCACTATATTTTTTTATATTTTTGCATGATATAAACAATGATATACTTGAGAGGTACAGTTAGGTGCACATAAAGTTTTGAGGTCACTTCTTCAACACATTGTCACACAGTCTAAATAGTCGGCATATTGTTTTTTTTTTTGTCCTTTTCTCAACCTTATATTATATTAGTGACGAAAATCTTAGATATGAATGTGTATTTTGCACCATCCATTGGAATCACATTTCACTAATTCTCACAAAAAAAGTTCTTATAAATTTAAATTGTTAATTGAAAAACAATCTAAAGGAACACTCATGAACTTATTTTATTTAGTTATTATTTTACACCTTTATTTGTCATTCACTCATTCAATACATTGTTTTCTATTTGGTTATTTAACTATGTATATGTATTTTATTTTATTAATTTCTCTTTCTTTCTATTTCTTTACATTTTCTCTTACTTTAATTAATATTTATTACTCATCTCGTGACAAATTATAGTATTTTATTGTGAGTGTATAAGAACACAATTATGTTAAATATTAAGAGAGTGAAGAAAAAAATGTTTAAAAATTCTAAGCTAGAGATTAGTTCAACTTTTGTTGGTGGTTTTTCTATGCTATATTATATATGTGATGGATAAATTACAAAAACTACATATGTTTGGTACAAATGGTGATGCAATTTAACTCATCTATTTATATTTATTTTTATAGTTTAATGAATGAATTGGATATATGAATATAGAAAAACAAATATATACACAATTCCTACCAATATCATAATTTATACATATAAAAAATAAAACTCAAGATCTCTGAGGCATTCATCAAGAATCAACATGAGGGTATTTAATACAAAAACGAGGAACAACTCCCTTATGTTTGTGCATTATTCAATTACATTCACCAATTCATACATATGCAGTTACTAAAGTTCATCAACCTAAAATAGACTTCAGAAAAAAAGTGAGTTTTGGCAAAAATGGTTCAAGAAAGATTGAGAAAGTGCAATTAAAAAAGTGCACTGCAAGGAAAATTAAAATTAGAGACATAATGTTAATGGAATTTAACACATAGTTAATGTAGCAAAATGTATAAATTATTATAAGGCTTATTGACACTCGTCTTCAATTGTCACGGATAAAAAAAAAAAATAGTGACACAATAGTTTATGCTTAACTTTTTCAAAAAAAAAAAAATATATGCATTTGTGACCCCAGCATGTTATTGATAAGAATAATTTTTGTCACTAAAATTTTTCAAATCCTTTGATTTTTAAAATATGAAAATAAAAAAATGTCTGTGGAAATATAATATGTGAATTCATTTTAATCTCTAAAAGATATTTACTATTATTTTGATCACTGAATATATGAACTCTTTTCATTTTAATCCCTCAATTTAATATTTATTCTTGTTATGACTACACGAAATAAAAATTAAAAAGACAATAAATAATATAATTTAGAGATTAAAATAATAGATATCATTCAAAGATTAAATTTATTATTTTTTATTTTTCAAAAATTAAATACTGAGCCCAAGCATTCTGAGAGACTAAAATGCACTTTACATGAAAAAAAAAATAGATAAGAGAACTTTCATTTCAGTTTAGAAAGTTTTCTTATCTACCTAATTTAATTTCATTAAAGCAAATTAATTGAAACAAAAACATCTTAGAAATTAAGAAATGGTATGAACATGAAGTACTATTGGAGGCCCCAAAAAGCTATGGAAAATGGTGGTACAGGAATTGCATGTGAATGACTATGGCATGCATCCAAAACAAATTAAGAGGAAGAACAAGATAGCAATATCAAATGGCTCCACTCATTTATTAAATTAAATTTTTTGGGTCCAATTGCAAGCTCAAACACCTATAATTTTCAGAATCAATGCATTGCACAATCTACTGTAGGCCCACAAATAAAATAAAATAAAATAAAATAAAAATATAGGTGGAGGATATTGTACATTATGTTTAAGTTCTCTCAAACCAAATTGATCTTCTTTTTTCAATAATTGTGTTTAAAAAGATCACATAGGATATATGATTTAAGAAAAAAATCAAATGAAAGTGAGATCAGAAAGAGATTATGAGAATGTTAATGATCAAGAGGAAATACATGTTATAAAGCTTTCTAAAGAGAAGATATAAATATTTTAAATGCCAATCATTTTCCAATTTAATAATATAATTTCTTGCCCACACCTCTTAATAAATTATTTTTATATATACTTGATAAAAAAAAACTATAATTTATGAGATTTTGCATATATTTTTTATATTAGTTGTCATATATATATATATATATATATATATATATATATTTCATAGTTCTTTATGCCTTATATATTAAATTAGATTACGCAGTCTTAATTTTCTCTAGGATGTGCCTTTTCTAAAAATATTTCTTTTCTTTTAGATTTTAACTTCAATTTCTGTTGAATATAGTATGCAATTTTTTTTTATATTTTTTTTTAAAAAAATTATATATATTTTAAAATATTTGATAATATATTTTAATTTATATTTATTCAAATTTAACTTGATTTGGAAATTCCACACAAGCATTAATTCCAAACATTTTTAAAAATGAAGATATGGCTCCACTCAATTAATGTATCAGATTCTGCTATGTAATAATTAAACGCAAGTTAACAACTAATCTCATGATTCTCAACTTCTTAAACTCTATATTTAATATAACAGAACACCCATTATTCGTAAATTGTTCTGATCAAATAAATAGAGTTTAGAATAATCTGGTAAAGATTGTGTGTAAATTCTTAAAAATTCTTACAATTTAATGATTTATTATGAAAAAATTGTGTTAATTATTTTCTGAAAATTGATGGTCATTCATGATCATTTAAGATTTTAATTTTTAACATAAAAATTTACGTTTTTATTTGTATAATTATATACATTACTAATATAATTTTCTATTTCACTCACAAAATCTCATATGCAAATTTATATTAAAATTAAAATTGGACATTAAAATTATAATGAAAATATTGATAGCTTTTAGTTTAAGGCCAAATTTAATGTTGATAAATCACAAGATATTTATCGTATGTATATTTATATTTAATTTTAATTTTTTTTAGAACAACTTATAATTTGTATTCCGGTCTTTAAATTTATAATTTTTATTCTTTTTCAATTATTTAATAACATCTAGATTTTTACACTATATAGCTATTGGGATTTAGATGATACATACTTTTCATCAAATTATATATACCTTTGGCCATTCCATTAATTAGTTTTAATTAATTGCTTCATTTCTTGAGATATTATTACGTAGATGCTATTGAGTCTTTGCCTTAAATATGTCGTTATGTTAATTTAATTTTTTTTTTCATATAAATATTAAGAGAAAAAGCGAGAAGGGAAAGATTTACAAAAAAAAAATTATAACAGTAAAATTTTCTCTATAAATTATATTAAAAAAATTATTAGTAGTAAGTACACTCAACATATCTCACAAATTAATATTTATGTCCCAACCCTCACCAATATAAACACAATTAAGTATCTCACAGTTAATTTAGGAGACAACTAGGAAGTTGTCCAAATATTAAGGGGTCTTGATGTTTTTTAGAGGACATACATTTTCATGTCAAATTATGATACCAACAAATAAAATAAGAGTATCCTATGCTATGCAAGCATTCCAATCAATTAAGAGGTTCATGACTTGGTATACATGGCACAACTAAAGTGTACCACTCTTGTACACTTATAGATCAAATATATACTCATGTGTGTCCATACATGTTAAGATATGAAAACAGTACTTCATTATAAAAAAAAAAAATTACTTAGTTCATGATAACATCTCAAGCAAATGGTACAATATATCATACCAAAAATTGTCATTGAAGAAAGAAAAAAATATTTGATAGAAAATATTACACAAACAATTAATTATAAAATGAAAGAAAAAAAGAAAAAGAGAAAAATTAATAAAAAAATTATGTATATATATATATGTTCTAGAAATGAATTAGTTAGATTTGTTAATATTAAATTTGATTGTGAAATAAAGTTATCGAAGAAAATCAGAGAAAAACAACAACAAGTTTTATTTTTCAATACCTCGAAATTATTTATTATAACTTTAAGCCAATCACAAATAAAAAAAACGTATTATAACTTCTAATATTTAAGAGATTATTTATACATTTTTCTTATTTTCTAGGAGATTATTCTAATTTTAGAGATGAAATTGAGGGTTTAAACCTAATTATATTATATATTATAACAAAATTAGTTATTTTTTTGAATTTTTTATCCATAAAATTCCAAATTAAATAAAGAAGTTTATAATAATTTACACCCTCTACCTAATCAATTTCCCTCCATGATTTTTTAAGGACATGTTATCATCATAAAATGGAATATTGGTACATTAGTTAAGATGCACACAAGTTTGGCCAGAAGAATATTTACTCATTCTTAAATTTTCTTACCCTTTCCAATTAATTTTATGCTGCAGATACAATACAAAATTATTTGTACCTAAAATAGTACAGTACTAGTGTGTTCTCTTGGTCTATGTTGTAAATGTTTCTCTTGTGTTATTGAGGAGAATTCTAGTTTATTGATTTAAAAAATAATATAAGAAATTAATGTCCTCTTTGCGAACCAATTAATTATTTTGGATTTTTTTGCATCACTTATTTTGGATTTTAGTAAATATAAAATAATTTTAGAGAGGACAATTATTGCTGGGGCATGTAACACATACAAAAGTCTAAATATCTCTGTCAGAAATGATATGTTCTGAGTATATTTAGAAATCAAATGCACTTTTAAATTTAGTTCGTACTGAAATAATTGAAGTTTAAGAATTTTATCTTACAAATAAATTTATATTTAAGTTTAGTATAAAACTATAAATCAACTATAAACATTAGTTTTTGTTTTTAACTAATCATTTTGAAGAAAAGATAATTTTAATGGATAAAAACAATTTTTTCATGCACAAAATTACATTTTAATTTCTGCTTATTAATTACACTTTTAGCTCCCATATTTTAACTTTTGTGTTACTCATATTTAGTTCTCATGATTACCAATTGTTCAAATGAAGTCTCTCACCTCAAAATTCTGTCTATTAGTTAATTAAAACATAACGGATAAGATATGGGAATGTCATTTACATAAGGACTAAAAAAAAAAGAAATATATCTAACATATTTAAAAATCAAAAATTATTTTTATTATATTTAGTATATTTTTTTTTAGAAAGGTAAATTATGAGTTTAACTCAATATTAATAATACAAACTCTTATATCATGTTATAAATGCAGATTATGAATCTAACTTAACTTTACACTACATATAAGAATTACTCTTCACCTTTTTTTTATATATATATATATATATATATATATATATATATAAATAAAAGGTCATATATTCAGGCGATCTATTTGATTTACACATTTCTCTATTAGTGATTTACATGAATGAATATTATTTTACATTATGTTTTGATACATTTATGTTATAAATTTTTAATTGCTATATGTAATTTTGGAGTGAAGGGCTGTATTAATTGAATAGTTGAAAAACTATTTAAAGTTAAGAAAATTGAAATTGCATTTAGATAAAAAATAACAAATATAAATAAATAAATTTTGTTTAGTTTTGTTTCTTTGGAAGGGGTGGGGGACAGAAAAAAGTGACTTCACACGAACGTTTTGGTGTATAATCATGTGTGTAATGTGTGGAACAAAGTACGAGTTGGTCACTTTGTTAGAGTTAGCTATGTACCTAGCCAAATTGGAAAAGAGAGGATGGGACAATAATAGTATCCCTAATGTGTCCAAAATATGCACCACCACCAAAGAGGGTTTGATAGGTGAAAAGGGAAAAGAACAATTAATCCAGAGAAAAGAGAGACACTGGTGTTTAACATGTATACCAGCTTGTGGTGAAGTTTTCAGTGAGGAAGTGGATAAACTTTAATCCAAGTAGATGAGACAGTGTTGCACTATTGTTTTGGCCTATGGGTTATGCCATTATTTCTTCAATTCCCTATTACTTCTTTATTTCCTTCTAGTTTTTGTTAATCATAAATTTCTATTATATATTGGATTGGTTAGAATAGAAAAAGAAATATAATATAGAAATAAAAAAATCAAAACTAATAGATGTTCTTATCGAACCTTGAAATGCACATAGTCAATTAGACCCAATTACAAAAAAAATCGTGAGTTAAAGATTCTTTATAAGATGATATCGTGGAAGAGTTCGAGTTGAAGTTCTTTTATAAGATGATATTGTGGAAGAGTTGGAGTTGAAGATATTTTATAAGAGAGTTTGATTTTCACGGAGAGTGTAGGAGGTATACATGCAAGGATACTCTGACTACCACATAAGAATTTAATGATACGGTTAAGAGTTTAAGAGAATGAAAATATATATATGGAAGTTCTAATAGAGTTAAGAAAATATTCCTTATATATTTATAAGTTGAAGTTGGTGTCAAGATTGTACATAAAGACACACGTTAATATTAAATGAAGAAGTTCTATTATTTTGGCATGTGGGTTATGACATTATTCCTTCAATTCCCTTTTACTTTTTTATTTCCTTTTAGTTTTTGTTAACCATAAATTTCTATTATATATTGGATAGATTGGACTGGAAAAAGAAATATAATATGGAGATAAAAAAAATTGGATAGATGTTCTTGTCAACAAAAAATGCAAGTAGGTAATTAGGGTGAGTTGTGAAAGAATATATTGAAAGAACTTGAATTGAGTATCTTTAATAAGAATCATTGCGAGTATGAGATTTGTTTTTGTAAAAATATTTTAAAAATTAGATAATAATTTATTAACGTGGTTAAAAGTTTAAGAAGATAAGAATATATATATAAAATTTTAACAGAATTAAAAAGAATTAAGAAAATACTTTCTTATAGGTTGAAGTTGTTATTAAAAACGCGCAAGGTAGAACTAAGCTATCCTACAAATAATTGATAAAGCATGAATTTTAAATTTTACGATAAATTTCAACAAAATAACTACGATTTGATGTCATCTACCATGAATATTCTATAATTGACAAAATATACCGCAATGTCAATCAAGATTTAGATTAGTACATGTAGTATGATAGGTAAGTGACTATTTTTTATATTTTTATTTTTTTAATACATTTTTTTTTTATACTTTTAAGTTTGGTGTATGAATGAATTCGAATAAGTGTTTAAATCTATTTCAAGATTCAATTATGATTTTTGGTGTTTTTCTTAATAAATATAATATATAATAAATAAATAAATTGAGAGATGAAAACCAAATATACTTCTAACTTTAATCGCATTATTTTCATTGGAATAAATCATCAAGTTCATTCCAAAATTTTGACACACCGTCACTCATTTCAACACAGACCACATATTGTTAGATAATCTTTCTCAAATCAAATGATTAGAGCATTTAAGTTAACTATATATTTAAAATTCAAATTAAATAATATTAATTAAACTAAATTAATTATTTGTTGTCGATTAGTTCTTAAAATTAAAAAATTTAAAAAAAAAATCTTTGAAATCACATAGTTCATTGAGTCATTATTCCAATCATTAAAATTTGTTTTCTTTAAGAAAGTGTATATCTGATATACTCAGTCCCTTATTTTCACATGTTTTTACCTATAATTTCTAATACATTTTTCTGATTTGTTTCTAATTTATGTAATTTTATCAATGTTTTGTTTTTCCACTTAACTCTTTCACAAAATACTCATGTAACAAACGAGTGAGTCTATGTTCATCAATATATACACTTCAGTTACATAAAACAAAACAAAAAAAAAAAAACACTTTAATCTCATTAATACATTTATTTGACTAGCAATCTACAATGGCAATAAATTTCTTCAATTTTATGCAATAAATTCCAGAAACTAATATGAAGATTTACTCTTTTAAATTGTTCCCCCATTCTTTATTAACTTTGTTTCTCTTTCCCTCTTCTCCTTCTATATAAACAATATATTTAAAATTATTATTATTATTATTATTAGCCCATGCCCCAATGAAAAATCTCTAGACACAACTCTACCTATATGCCAGCCTGTTTGTGACCTATTCCTGACCCTTGTCACCTTCCTTCTTCCTTCTCCACCTCCCCCCAAAAAATCCACTAAATTAATAAACTATTCTACCATCCAATAAATTATTATATTACTAACCATATTATATATATCTATTCATTCACACATATAATGTACACTAATTAAACTAAGCTTGATTAGGTTTTGAAGGCAGAGCCATTCGTGTGGGACTTTAGAGGGTCCTTAATAAAGTGTCCTTAGTAGAGGGTCCTTAGTCCTTACATAACCCACCCACGTTTTTTATTTTCTCTACACTTTCATTCTTCCCTCTCCTCCATCTCTACTAAAACCCCCTCTTCCTTCTCTTCCTCTTCACCTCATTTTCCTATTATTATTCCCCTCACTCTCTCCCACTTTGTCACTATCACAACACATAACTTACACACACATCAAAACCAAAATCTTTCTATTTTCATATTTTCATGTGTTCACCCCACACACAACACTACTTAATTCAAGAATCCTAAACCCAACAACAAAAAAGACCTCATCAAACTTCAATAACCTCTCTATCTTTTCAACAATGGTTGAACCAACTACTCCACAAAATGAAACAACAACAACCTCTAATTCAACTTCACTTTCAACTTCACCATCACCTTCCTCGTCATTATTATTATTATCATCATCTTTATCGTCAAATTTTAATAAACGACGAGAAGACGATAATGGTGACCATAGTAGTAACCATTCTAAAAAACATAGAAAAAATGATAATGGTAATAGTGGTGGTAACGACAACAACCATCATCCCGTGTACAGAGGGGTGAGAATGCGCGCGTGGGGTAAATGGGTGTCAGAAATTCGTGAACCTCGAAAAAAGAACAGAATCTGGCTAGGAACTTTCGCGACGGCGGAGATGGCGGCGCGTGCGCATGATGTGGCGGCGCTGACAATAAAAGGTTCTTCAGCTATCCTTAATTTCCCCGAACTCGCCGCCTCGCTGCCGCGGCCTGCCTCGAACTCACCTCGGGACGTGCAGGTAGCGGCAGCGAAAGCAGCATCCATGGAAGCTCCGCCACAAACTCCACTGTCTCCGGTGGCCGCTACCGCGGCGGAGGATGACCTGGGCGAGATAGTGGAGCTGCCGCAGCTAGGAACGAGTTATGACTCGCCTGAGGCGAGTAGCGAGTTCGTGTTCATTGACTCGGATGAAGTGTGGCCATATTATTGTCACCCATGGTATAACGGCATTTATGACGGTGGGTACTTGATCAGTGACATCAACATGGTTTCAATGCAAGACTCTGACAACATGCTTCTTTCTTTGTGGCCATGAACTTAACTATGCCAACTACACTGTTGCTCTGGTTCTTTCTTCATATTTTTGTGTGATATATTAATTAACTGTTAATCATGTTTTTTAAGAATGTGATTACAAATTTAATATCTGATGTATGTATATGGAATAATGAATATTGAGATTGTAGTTTTTAATTCTCAATTCAAATATTTTTTTGTCAAATTGTTTCTTTTTATATCTTGTGTTTGATTTTTTGCTTTCTTTAATCAAATTTTAAATTTATATATTGCTTAAAAATTATTATCACACTGAATAAATCTATTATATACATAATGGGTCTCGTAATTAATTGTATTTTAATATATATTATTTTTCTTTTTTTAATATGGTTCTTTTGCCAATTTCCCTTTGGAAAAATAATATAGACAAGTATAATTTTTTTTTCCAAGGGACTACATTGTATTTGTATCGGAGATTTTATAGTGATCGTTAAAATATTATCTGTTAAGTATATATATATATATATATATAAAGGATAATTGTCATTTAATGAATGAATTTTTTTAAGTTAAATTATGTTGATAATTCAATCGTCAGACAGTTTTATATAATTAAATTAAGTTGATTATTTAATCTTTATTTAATAAATTGATTTTGCGGGTTAAATTAGATAATTTATATTTTTATTGTTAATTTGCTTGTTCCTCTCTCTATATATTGTTTCTTTTGGAGATTTTTGGGTTTGTGATCCACGTTTTGTTTGGTGCAATGTGCTAGTAGAGGAACTGGTAGTGTGGTGGGTTTATGATGACAGTGATGCAAATGAAGTGAAAGATACTTGTAGAAAGTTGTTCTAAGCTTACATTATATAGTTCTGCTTTTGAAGGACAAGAATAAAGGTTAAAGAAGATTCTCTATAGGTTTTTTTCAATTTTTTACAGCTCATTCTGCCTTTTTTTTTTTAATAATGTTTTTGGTTTATTTTTTATTTTAAAGAATAGACCCGTCTTAACAATAGTGAAACTAAATTGCAAGTCAATATCGTATGATTGAGTGAAACCATTAATGAAAGCACTGTGCAACATTTGGTTTTATATTATATGTATTTGCAAAGAAGAGTGAAAACTTGGAATAGAAACTCCATTCATGCAACTTACAGCTAGCAATGAGAGATAATAGCCTTTTACACACGCAACGCGAAACTTCCAATGCTACTCCCAATTAATCCTTACTATGAAAATTAAAAAGTAAATTGTACATTAGTTTCTTTTATTCCTGCATAAGATTTTCTCATTTCTTAGAAAATATTATGTTAAACATTTTTTATGTATTATATTAATTTTTATAATTTTAAAAAATTAAATTAAAATTACTTAAAAAAAAATTGAAAATTTAAATAACAATACATACAGTCAATTAACTTAAAAAAACGTGTACATTTACATATTTCATTTATTAATTTTTTCTTTTCTTATTTTTCTTTTTTATTTTATAATTAATTATCTCATTATTTATGTATTAGAGTTAGTTAATCAATAACATTACATAATTAACTTAAATATGTAATTAATTAATTAATTAACTTATAAAATTTATATATTTATATATTTTTTTATTGATTTTTTTTCTTTCATATTTCATAAATAATTATCCGGTTACGTACATATTAGAGGTCCTTACTAAATATTTCTCCAAAAAAAAAAATACACACAAAAAAATAGCATTATTAGATTGGAAAAAAAAATTGGTAAGAAAATGAAATTCTTGTTTCATTCCATGTTAGGCTATGTCGTTATTTAAATGTGATGTGTGATGATTTGATTTGTTAGACAGGACTTGCTTTTTATATAGACTCTGATGGCAGAAATTTAATTACTAGACATACCACTGTATTATTTTTTTATTCGTACGTGCTGATTATAATATAGATTGTTTTTTTTTTTAATTATTGAAATCACTATTTGATTACATTGTCATGGAGAAGTAATTAACCTAACGTATATTCCATTTACATTTGCAAATGTATCTATTTCCCCAATAATTTTTAAAGGCATGATACATGTGATATTTTTGTTATACTATATAATTATTAGGAAATGGTATCTTACATTATTATTTTCATGTATCCTCTCACAAAACATATCATGCCCAAAATCTTAAGGAAAAAGTTAAAACTAGTACTTATTTTCTCCTTTTCATCTACTTCATTAAGATATATACACCTGACCTTAAGTTGTGGCCTTGTGGGGTTTTTAATAATGACTCTTTTAGTGACAATTTATTTTATGCTGTTGTTGTGACACGTTTGTATCTATATGCTATTGCTGTCTGGACTTTACAATATGGTCAAAGACACACGAATTTAAGCTTGAATGATATAAGAACACAACAAGCTTCAATCAAAATGTGTAGTATACCATATATTTCTCACAAATTAAAATATAAAAATTCATATAAATTGAAAAGTATTACTAGTAATATACATTTTATCATTCATCAAAATTAAATTACAAAATTGTGGACTCTTATAAATTAAACTCATTGAATAGAAAATAAGATTCAAATTACTATGAATTAAACTCATTTACTAGAATTCATTTAAATTACTGTGAATTAAACTCATTGAATAGAAAATAAGATCAAAAAATTTTGGACTTGTGATAAACTTTTAGTTAATAATAAAAATATATTAAAAATTATATAGAGGTATATGTTACTAGTATTTTTTTTAGAAAAAAATATAAGATAAGTGTGAATAATAATACACTCTTAACATTCTTCCATTGAGACATTCTCTTTTTTAAGTCTATAAAATTATGAATTCATTTTGTTAAATAAAGAATGAAACTCACATAATAAATAATACAATATGTTAGATAATTTGTTATCTTTATTTCTTTAAAATATTATTTTTATTACATGACCTGTATTATCATAAAATTATTAATTTCCCTTACCTATCTACATCCCTTTTTTTTGAGCAAATAGACACATTTGTTAATGCAAACCTCTTCCTCGTAATAAGATAACCAGAAATTTAATGACCCCTGGTAAACACTGAAAATTTAGGTTGGTTATCAATGAAAATTTATATGTATGTATGTATGTGTATATATATGTATGTATGTATACCCCCAATGGACATACATAGGTCACATTACGTCATGAATTTTAATAAAGATGCTGATTGTTATAGAATCTGATTTTGTGGTTAGGAATTATAAGTATCCAAACCTAAAGCACAGAAGATAGAATTAATTAAAGCACAATAAGAGTTGCAGCTTTCAATAATTGCCACTGTGGATGTACTTTTTATTGTAAATGTTAAAGAAATGTTTTCAACGAGGAAAAAAAAAGTAAATAATGGTAAAACTTGGACAGCCCAAACTAGAAGAAAAAGTTCCTCATTGTTATCTTCAACCCTAAAATGAGGGATGATTCCCTTCATATATACAAAAAATGACAAATTAATGCTGAAAATCTTGTACAAGAATCAAATTTATTCAAAACTAATCTCTAAGAAATTGGTTTAGTGTTACACAAACATGTGCATATTATACTTATTTATGGATGGTTAAGCACACGATCCATATGTTGAAAATGTTATACTAATTAATAAAGTTCAACACATGTTAGATTATTAATTGGGATCTTAAACATATAACTTTTATCATGTATATTAAATTAGAAGACACTTTATCTTGAATGACAAAATTTATTTAGTAATCTCAAGTGATTAATTAGTCTAATTACTATACATATGCATATCAGCTGGGTTATATAAAATAAAAATGTTCAAATTATCTATGTATATAAATCAATTATTAGGTACCAAAGTTTTGTGAATTAATCCCTAATTTAAGACAAATAACTTGTTAATTCGTGGAATTATAAAAAGGATTAAATATTCCAGTACATGCAATCACTGACAAAAATTAAATTGCATTTGTTACTTTGTTTTGGTAATACATTGATCGATTTTCATCTACCATTCGCCACATTAAATAGAACTATAATTTTTTATATGGTGGTCCACGGGTAGAATCTTTGTGACAATAATAAAGATTGTGAATGTAGCATGTTTTGGTAACCTTGGAAATTTAAAACTACTATGAATTGATGAAACATATATTCATTCTTAGGTATTTTTCTTAGGGTCTTCAATTTTAAAGAGGCACATTAAATGTACATCTTTATGTTCAGAAGATTAATATATACTAAAACTCATTCATGGAAGAGAGAAAGAATTATGTAATTAAAACAAGATAAAAGAAGTGGTAGGAAAAAATAAAGAGAAAATTTTGTTTAATTATATTATTTTGAAAATTTTTACTATTTGAATTGAACAAATTATTGAACATTCCTATAAATAACAATAGTTGCCACAAGGTGTATATATTTTAGTGGTGTATATCAATTTTGGTTGTGACATCATCTCTAACGTGGCATTATTGTGAGGAAATCAAGGGTAGGTGAACTCCATTATAAATAGTGATTTTTTGTTTCAATAATTGAGAAGTAGCCCCAACTCATTTCTTATATGGTTATTATATTTATGTTTATATTTCTATTTTCTCTCTCATTTTATGTTCATTCAATTTTGTATCATACTACTTTTTACATGTATTCTTTTCTTGCTCTAATTCTTTTGCTATTTGTTTATTTTTTTTTTCCTTTAACCCTAAAATGGAGCATAGACTCGTTTAGATTTTCCTTTTCTTACACCTATTGAACTTGCACGCGATGATTTCTTTCCCCATCAACAAGGAACTCCTTTCTAAAAATCTATGGGTTAGATTGAAAGTCTAAGTTCATGACCCCATTTCACAGCTGTATGATGTGAAGCAAATTAAAAGGGTCCATTGCTTTGCCTTCTAGCTAGTACGAGATTTAGGTTTTTGTTTTTTCTTATATGGTTGTCAATGGACAAATCTTATTTAATCAAACTAACCAAGATCATCACCTTGATTTGAATTAGATTATCACTTAATAGAACACTTATATAAAAAAAATTAGAACATAATATGCTTGTGGGTGGATATTCTTTTCGTGATTATTTTATCTACCTTTTAATTCTAGCTAGCTTTACTAATTCTTAGTGTGTTTAAAAATAATAATTTTATTTCATAATCAATTCTAATATTTCCAAAAATTTTGAGGTTATTTTGTCGAGTTCTTTAGAGAATTGTCTTACACTTTTAGGTATTCTCTACTTATCCACCTATGTCAGTTTCGGGTACAGGTAATTATTTGTCGAAGGGCAATTAATTTCAATACACAGCGAATCAGTCAACTCACTCACAGATAAAATATATATACGTAACGAACTAGTCAATTCATTTATAAAACATATATATATATATATATAAATATTTCTTGTTTTTTATATTTTATAATTAATTGTCTAATTATTTATATGTACTATAATTATTTATCAAATATTTTTCTAAAAATTATTAACCATGTAGTCTTATGAAACTTTGTTATACGGGCCATTCATGTGCAATGGTGTCAACATTGGTACATTAAGTGAGAAAAACTCTATTGTTGCACTATATCAAACAGTAATGGTTGATGCATTTTGACCCTATTAGATTTATAACAAGTACATGTTTTAATTGAGATGATGCTATTCTTTTTCGTTTCACACGTGCTCTTTGATCCCAAAGTTGACTCCAATTAATTAATCAAGGAATTATTTGGGAATTACAACATAGTTAATACTAAGACAGGTTTGCGTGTCATGTACTATATAGTATATAAGGTTTTACACCAACCAATGATACAAATCATAATGGTTTGTATTATTTAATCATATATTTCTGACAGTAGTTAATTATTTTTTCTGATTATAAATACTTCGTATCAAAATTTGTTAATTATGAAAAAAAAAGTTGATATGCATATTTTTTTTATAATTATGTTATAATTAACTCATTGTTCAACCAACGTCATCTTATTAATTAACTTAATTTTTAATTATACATTTTAAAAAAAAATTATTTTTATTATTTTTACGTTGAAATAATAATGAATTTCGATGTATAAAGAGTATTAATATTTTTTCTAAATACGAATTAATAAGTTGTTATATCTTAAAATATTTATTTTTAAATATTTTGAGATACGATGATTAATTGGCCCGTAATTTTTCTGTCTAAAAAAGTTTAATTGTGTCTTTTTAATTATGCTTGTTTTGGACAATGACGTAATTAATTTTAGTAGCATGAAATTCTCTAATCTTGGCTCAAGACAAAAAAAAAACAAAAATACTATCAAATTTAATATAATGGACCACTATATATCCTAGTGATTTCATATTCAATAGCTCACCTAATCATTTTTTAGCACTAATACTAAATCATGTGGTGACTTAGATTAAAGACCAATGTTTAGTTTCTTTTCAAAGGAAAAGACTAATGACTGCGTGAATAAGGTTAAACAATTAATAATGAAATGAAGAACCACATGGATTCCATAGTCACATGCCTCTGCATAGCGTTGCAACCGCTTCAAATGACCAAGTCAGAGTCAGTGGTTTGCTTCAATTACCAACAAAACAACCATAAATCATTGTTAGATGCAACACAGAAACAGACTGGCTCAAATATATTAGTTGTCCTTATTCATTTTTAACTAAGAGTTTGCTCATGAATCGTATCTCACCATAGAATCTGATGAAAATGTTTGCCACCAAACCCCAACGAAGAAGGATCAGAAACAGAAAAAATATCTATAATCACTGGATAATTTTTTTTCCTTATAGTATTTGATTCTAATTAATAATTAACCGTCAATCATGTAAAGCCTTCACTTAAATTAGTACTAGCTAGCTGGTAGGAGTAATAAATATTTGATATTGTTCATATGCAATATCATATCTGATATCTGATTCATAGAAATCAATTTAAAATTATACGTGATAATTAGACCTGTAAAATCTAAACATTGGTCTATTAGGTCCATAGATTAAAAATGTTCAGGTGGGTTAATTTGTTTTATTAAACAATTCATATTTTATTTGGTTTGATTTATTAATAAATCTTGTCTGAGTTAGGGATTAAACAAATTCAATTTTATAAAAATATAAAAATATAATTAATATATTTTAACACTAAAACTTGTTTTACCAAGTACATTCTAATCTCGTCTTAACTCGTCACAGCCACCAGATTAACCAATCAAATAAGAGTAATTATTATTGTTCTAATGATAATTTTATATAAAAAAAAACATACTAAATTAAACAGAGAATAGTATATTGATCAATTAACATAAAATTATTTAGAATTATTATCTTAAAATTAGAATAAATTACTAATCAAAATATATATTACGAGTTCTCTTACTATATTAAAATTTTTTAAAATTTATTCACGTCATTTGAAGTTACCAAATCATACTGGTTAAGGCAAATAATTTAAAACTTTGTATTATTTTTAAATTAATTTTATTTCATAGCTAATTTTAATACGCAATTAATTAATTAATCAACTCACTTAAAATATATAATTTTTTTCATCTGGTTGTTCACGTATTACACTTATCGGTCAAATATTTTTCTTTCTTCATGTACAGTCTTTTTGAATCCAAAAAAAAAATTACTTTATTATTTAGAATGATATAAAAAACATGATAATATTTTATAAAAGATGATTGTCGTTTTATAAAAAAGAAAAAACATGGTCTCTGAGTTGGAAGCTCAAGTGACCCCTAAAGGAGGTTGAGTTGATTTAATGGGAATACGTGGGAGTCCCTAGAGGACCATTAACCATTTCTCTCAAACAATGATGTGTGTTAATAACAAGTGTATATGCAATCTTATTCCCATAGGACAAGTCTTGTACCACAACGGCCGAATCCCATTTTGGGTCCTCATTTCATAATAAGACAATCAGACACCAGTGCTGTGTGATGATAATTCTACATTTTCATCCAAATTTCTATTATTTTTCAGTGTCAGATGATAATTGATAATTGTATGAATCTCAAGATTTTCTAGTGCCCAGATTTTGCTTCACATATAATATTATTTTATACATGAAAAAGGTTGGTCATGTTTTATGTTTATATTATCATAAGAAAAATATTCGATAAATAATTAGTTATAAAATGTGAAAAAAAAATATGTATATATACATGTATATATTTAGTGAGTGAGTTGTCTAATTAGCTGCGTATTGCAGTTGGCTACGAAGTAAAATTGATATTACGATAGCCAAGTGCGGAGCGGATAACTGCTGAAAGCATCTAAGTAGTAAATCCACCCCAGATGAATGTTCTTCTATTCCAGCTTTCTCATAACCTCTGGTAGCACAGCCGGGACTGCAATGAGGCCCGATAGCACAGCCGGGACTGCAATGAGGCCCGATAGTACAGCCGGGACCGCGATGGGTTCTCTGCACCAGAGATAATAAAGCAAAAAAGGTTTTGAGAATTTAAAAGAATGTCCAACGAAACAAGCCGTTTCTAATTAATGATAAGTGACATGTGAAAGTGTGATGTGGAAGTAGCTGAGGCATTATAGGTTACTAATAATAAAATTTTAAAAGCCTAAATTAAACTAAGATGAAGGTAATTGAAGTGATTTTATTTACTCTTGATTTTCTTGCTCATGTTGAAATGTAACAATAGCATGATATAAATTTTGTCAAAGTAAATGGGGTATAGTATTAGTTGAAATTAATTAATAGGTAAACACAAAAATAGAAGTATGAAATTAATGCAAGACAATTGATAGATTATCATTCCCCAACTGCTTTCTTTAATTTTTCAGCTGCTTCTTTTGCTTATAAGCCATTAATTAGTATTAACAAGAAAATATGTCTCTGTTTGTTTCTGTTCAGTATGTGGTCCAATATATATTTATATATATATGATTTCCAGCTCTTGAAATGGGATTCATTCAAAGCAATTGTCTCGTCCACTGCCAGCATAACTAGTCAATTTCAATTCTATTGATTGTGAATCATTGGATCATAGTGAATTTTAAACAATAATCATTTGCAAAATTTGTAGTTTTCAACCACTCTCTTCTCAGCTGCCAAAGTGTGAAAAGGTATAATTGGTAGAATAGATTTATTCATGCAACTTTTTTTATGTAAAAAAAAATTAGGTAACTTTTTTTGCTGTTTTATGTTCTTAATTAGAATTTTATTATTGTTTTTATACTTGTTTAATATAATTCTGATATGAAATTAACAACTTGAAACTCAAATTCTAATTAAAAAAATAACCGCAACACTTTTCCTTAAAAAAATAAATAAAGGATATATTTGATATAATTGTGAAAATATGTATGATTGGTTATTATTATAATCAAAATCAATTTTCATTCAAATATATATATATATATATATATATATATATATATATATGTTTGTTAAAAAGTAGTTTTTGGAAGATAATTAATTTTTTGGATACAATAGAAAATCAACATTTACATAATAATTAAGTATAGAAAAGGTCGAAAAGAAAAAAAATATTAAAAAAATCATAAAATTTAAATTTTTAGATTAAAAAAATTAGCTTATGTTTTGAAAAAAAATTTGTGTATACAAATTTTGATAAAAAAAAAAGCACCTTAAGAAGTAAAAGAAAATAATATTTGCCAACATAAATGAGGAAAAATAAAGTAAATGAAAATATGTGATAAAAAAAGAAAAAGATAAAAGAACATTATAAACTATGCAGTAGCATTGAATATCATCATTGAAACCAGTAACTGGTAGTTATTACATAATAACCTTGCTTGAAAGACCTTAATGGTGCAAAAAATTTCTCTATTTTGTTTCTATAAAATTTTAAAAATATTTTTTAAAAAAATCAATTATACATGTTATCATCACTATTTTTATTTTCATAGAAAATAAAAATAGGAAACACTAAACCAAACATCTTCTTAGAAATTTAAGAATGTAGTTCCATACATTTTTATTTTCTGTTTTCATTTTACCTATAAAGCTGACATTTTATTTCCTATTATTAAAGATTTATATAAGAAATAGAGAAAATATATTTTATTCTTTATTTCCTATATAAATATTTGAAAACAGAAAATAAAATGAAAATAAAGTGATAAATTTATAATTTGAAAAATTAAAACAACATAAATTAACTTGTTGCCTCCTAACACAATAGATATCAAATGCATGTCAGCAAAAACTCCAATTACTGTGTTAGGATAGGAATCAATAGTTGAAAGAAGAACAATAATGTTTGATTTCAGTACATAGTACTGTAGCATCAATCACAACTGTTTAACACGTATATGCCAATTATAGTTGTGAATTTATATTCTTTCAATCATGTTATTTTGTAAAATAATAAGAATTTGTTAGAGAGAGAATGATATATCAAACAAAAACTGTTATGATGAGGTTTATGAATTATGATCTATTAATTTAATAGAAATTACATATTTTCCTTCTTAACATTATCATATTTTGTTAACCAGTGATGATGAAAATTTTTATATCATTCAACAATATTTTGACATATAATATAATTTAAAAAAAACATGCTAAATAAACACTGGATGAATACATATAACTTTTGATGCTAAGATATATTTAATTATGAATAAACAATTCCAAACGGTTTTATTAATAAAAGGCTGATTTCAGAAATTAATTTTTATAAAAATTAATAGTATAATATATTCATATTACCTCATAATATACTCTTTTTTTGGATATTTTATGTTTTAAAATTTTTATGATTTAAAAAGTAAAAAATTATAGTATATCTATATACTTGATAAAAAAAAACTATCATTACCAAGAAATTTTACTATTGATAATAATTGAAACTAATGCTACTGCTACATCCACTTATTTCACACTCAAATTGATATATTTGGAATGAAACAAAGAAACAAAAACAAAATACAGATAATAAAAACAAAATCTTGTTTATATGAAAAATTATTTTTGGAAAGAAAATATTATCTTCTTTTTTCTAGTTTCTCTTCAATTCTAATTGTAAATTTGTATATCTTTTTCTTCATATCAACAGTGACTGTGTTTCTCTGTTTTGGGATATGATTTTATTTAGTCTGAATGTATTTGGAGAAGAGAAAACCCAATCATAGTTCTCAAAAGAGCACTTGGGACAAGATATTTTTAGAATGAATTCTTCTCAGTGGAACACATATTTTAATATAAAATATTTGATTAAAATTAATATGAATAATATTTAATATTTTAAAATTAATTTTACAGTAAAAAAAATAAGTTTACTTCATTATTACATATTTCTGTTTTATTTTAAAAGAAAAAATAAAAATAAAAGAATAAGGGAAAAAAGAAAAAAAATATCTCTATTCTTAAAAAAATTTTCCTTTTTATTTTTGTTTTATTTCATACTTTCTATCTAAGAGATATATATTATTCATTTTTTTTTACTTTATCAGTTGTGGACAAGTTTTACATCAGCCATATGTCAGAAATTTAAGAGAAAACGTCATTTCGCTTAACTTTAGAACATATTATATTTACAATATTCTATTTTACGATTTATGTGTATGGTTTAAAAGGAAAAAAATTAATAAAAATATCAATAATGAAAAATAATTATTACATGAAAAAAACCATTTTTATCTTTTTGCTTAAAACTTTGTATAACCGATATATTACCCCCGAAAACAAATACTCAAGAGTACTTTATAAAAATTAAAGATAAATAATATTATTCTAGTTTGTAAGTTCTATTGTTTTAATCTTTAAAGCAACAAAAATTTCTAAAAATATAATTAATTTTTTATTTAAATTCTTAAAATTTCTTGTTTATATTTTAGTTCTTAAAAATAATTACTTAATATTATTTTAGTTCCTGAAATTTTTTGTTTCCTATATTTTTCTCTCAAATAAGTTATATTTTAGGTAATAAACTAAGTAAATAATTTTAAAGGATAAAATAATATTAAATAACTATTTTTAGAGGAAAAATAACAATAAATATTATTAAATATCAAAATAAAAAATTATTTAGACTTTAAAGAATAATTTTTATTATTTTGAAGAAGGATTGTTTTACATTAAAATAACTCATTACTCAAAATAAAAATGAAGCAAATTTTCAACAGAGAGAAATTTGAGGACAAACTTTTACAGTCTCTGACGTCTTCCTTACAAAAAATCAATCACTAGCAAAGGAATCCATAAGCCTTAAAAAAAGGTTCATCTCAATTATTGTAATAACTCTTTATTATCTGATTGACATGTTTCAGGATAATAACACTAAAACATCTTCTGTCGTTATAATTTGCTGAGTCAAAGTGCATTAATTTTCAATGTGGAAAGGACCACTACAGAACTTGTAAGTGTAACTAAAATGATGGTGACTTCAATAATTTACAATGGAAATTTAATTAGAAACCAAGTCTATTTTATTCTACTTTTTTATGGTTTGAATGATTATTTTCTTAAATAATCATTTCTTTCAAAATAAATTTTTTGGCACAGGTATAAGTAAAATCTCATGTTACTAAAATAAAAGAGAAGCAAATAAATTTATAAATTAAAATTAGATGATTTAGTTTATGAAAGATAAAAAAAATTATCATCATTTTAATTTTTAAAAGAGTTTTAGATAACTTCCAGAAATAGAGACTGACAATTAAATTATATAAATTAGAGACTAAAAATATTTTCTATGAAATAAATAATAAATAAACTATAATTTTAAATATTATTTTATTATATTTATTCTTTTAGAAATTATATTGTCCTGATAAAAAAACATAAAACATATAAAAATCCACTTAAAATTTATTTGTTAATAAAATTAAACTTACATCTTAATTAGTATAAATATTTTACATCAACAATATATCATATGAGTAACGAATAACGATTCGATTGACGATAAAGAAAGAAAATTTTTAATTAAATTTTTTAATTTTTTTCACCTAAGTTTTTTATTTTAAGGATACAGGGATTTTAAGAAGAGTGATTACTTTTTCCAACTCTTATTGTTTATATTAATTATTGAAGTAAAATTCTTACAAAATAACATTCTGAGTGTGATTATGTGTCTATATATATTAATTATTGGGGAGCAAAAGTCACCAAAAGCAAATGAATTATGATTTGAACATACTGAATTGTCAACAAATTAATTACTATGTACTGGGAATTGACCGGAATTAAAAAGGAGATGACCATTCTCTTTTTATGATTACTTTTGTTAAAGACTTTTAAGATCATTCCAAGAAGTAACAGATATGAAGCTGCCAAAATTAATCATTTTTAGTCTTGATGAGTGCTGCAACTGAGTGTGCCATGGTTAAAGTGTTAAAGTCAGCAATTTTGCTAATAATCAATGCAAGACAGAAAGAGCTCACATTGGAATTGAAAAGCTCATCCAGAAACTCCTACTGGAATCACAATTTTAAGGACTGTTAAAACAATAAAATTGCATCTGATTAAAATATTATAAGATAAAATAGAGCTTGATAGAATGAAATAAGATAAAATATTATATCAAATTGATTAAAAATCTCATCTCATTTAAAAATAGGATATCTCATTTATAAATAGAATATGATACTAGTACATAAGTGAGGAGTAATTTTTAATTTTTAAATTAATTTTGTAGAGTTGAGTTAATCAATCACTAGTATTTTTAATATATTATTAGAGTTTATCTTAAAATTGTTTGTGTCACATTGTCGAGATTGTGTCTATCATAGAGAATTATCTAGTCGAAGATTATTTATTATTATTAGGTATTAAATTATTTATTTTTTCATGCTTAGCACAAGAGAAAGTACATAATAAAGAGTAGTCTCCACCGTTTAAAGTTAGACTACCATTCTTATTTCTAAAAATATAAGATAAATATTATATCTGATTAACAATAATAAGTTCAAAAATTTAACATTACTTCTTATTAAAAGATTAATTTTTAAAAAATAGAGTTTAATTTGTATATATTTTAATATATATTTTTTCACACACAAATCATGATGTATTTGAAGAATAAATTTTTTTGTTTATATACAACATCATATTGATCATATATTCAATTTTAAATCTCGGAGAGAGGTGAAAATGATAGCAAAAGATCAATTTACCAATCCTAGTGGGGACAGTTATAATGACAATTCGGTAGATATTTCTCATTTCCCATGAAAAACGATGAACAAACAGTGGTTAACTCATGGTTTAAGACAAAACATTATGATTACAGTTCTATATAATTTTGTCAACAGGGAAGTGTTGTTTCATTGCGTTTTGTCCTTTACAAAAAGTGGGCCAAAGAGTAAAGTGGATTTTATTCAGTTATTCTGCATTGATGAGATTTAAAGTCAAGAAGAGTCTAAAAAAGTTTGGTTTTAAATGTCAGTTTATATTTACTTTTCTTTGAAACTTTTCAGCATATGTTCTTGACGTTTTATTTTAGATCATGGGGATGATGACAAGTTATAATAATTGACATGATGATAGCACAATGTTTACCGGATAATGTTAATTGTTGATTTAAATAAGAGTGATTCAATCACACATTTTGTTTCTCTCTTTCTTAATGTTAATTATTAATTTATTAGCTTTATTAACCATCAAATGAACTTTATCACTTTTGCATAATGTTGTTTTGGTTTAACTTACTTAGTAACTAAATGAGCTTAATTGATGATTAAATTAAAGTTAAGTTGTCTGAATCAATTTTATTACAGAGTTAATCAGTTAATTAATTCATAAAATATTTATATTTATAAATTTTTTTATTATTTTTTTCTTTCTTTTATTTTTATATTTTATAAATAATTGTATTGCGGAGTTATCTCAAACATTTATCCAATTAATTTTTATATATTAAAATTATCGATGAACATTTATCCGATTATCTTTTACTAGAGACAGATAAAAAGTTCACCTATATGGTCTTTTGTAAGAAAGTGAGAGAAGATAAATGTATATAAAGAAGTTTTTTAAAAATAAAATTAGTTGAAGGAAAAAAAGTTAATTGTAGAGATAAAATGTCAATTTTTTCTTCCTTTCACTTTTCTTTCACTAAACTCTAATGATATAAAAGTCTTCAAAAAAGAAAAATGAAATAAAGGCAAGTACTCCCCAAAGCTTGGCCAATAGTAGAATTCTTCCATAGTGTGATGAGAAATTGCACAAGAACATGTTGAGAACATTGTTGACAGAAAACAAATTCTTGTTAAGATGACTATATATTCCTTGTAAGAAAATTAAGTTTCAATGGCAACCTATGTAATGAGGCTTGCCATGCAAAGATTTGTACTTTTGATTGAAGAACACGATGCAAATTAAGTCAACAAGTATACTATTATATTTGGCAAGATATTTTAGTTAATTAGTGTTCAATTTTTTTACTGGTTGAAATACTTCTCTGAATATTTGATAAATAAGATTTAAGCAAAAAAAAAAAAATCAATTGTATGAATGATGTAAATAATGTAGAATAAGAGTGTGTTCTGTAGGGATTTGTGAACTTCTCCAATTATCAAAATTATGAATCACAAATTGAACTCAAGTTTAAAGTGAGATATTTCGATTGCAATTATTAATTAGAAATAAACTATTATTATACATGAGAAAATCAAGCAAAATAGCAAAACAAGTGATTTATCATGGAAATGATGTTATGGCATGAATCCTCCAAACCCCACGTTTGTAATTAATCAAGAATTCAAGATTTATCTAAATCTAAATTTTAAAAATCAAATTGAAAAATCAAAAAGTTATTCAAATATGTATAATATATTACATCTCATATTTGACTATTTTTATTCTAAAACATATATATCTTTTAACCTCATTTCAATTCTTAATCCAAATTTTTAATCATAATAATACTAAATAAATAATGCAAATACGAGACCAATTAACTAAATAATGTAAATATGAGATCAACTAGTCACGAGACCAACTAACTACCGTATTTTAATATTATATATATATATATATATATATATATAATTTATTTCACAAAAATATATAAAGTCAATACATTATATTTTTGTAAAATACAAAACACAAGAAGGGGGTTGAATTGTGTTAATTTAAAATTTAAATCCTTTCGTCTGTGGCTTTGAAAAGGGGTACAGACGAAACAGTGTCTTACTTCAAATATTGATTTTAGTGGACAGACGTTACGCTTTAAGTTATCCCCGTTAGTTCAACAATATAGATATAAAAAAAACGGATATTTTTATACTGGTTCGTCTCTTCAAGACTATGTCCAGTTACTCAAGAAACTACGAGTTTTTACTATCAACCGTGAAAAGGTTACAAGTATTCTTTGCACCCAGCCACTTCTGGCTATACACAGATATTCTTTGAACACATCCTTCTCAGGCTAAACAGCAAAAGTATTCTTTGAACCCAGCCTCCACAGGCTAATACCACACAAGTGGATTTTAAAAAGGATGTTTTAGAACAGAAAGATTCCTCTACGCAGAGAGGGTTTTACAATGAGGTACAATCAGAAGTATGAGCGAAATCACAGAAGATAGAATGATAGAAGCGTTTTCGCCAACTTGTTCTAGGTGAAGTGAAGTTCTTTAAATAGGCACCATCTTCAGATAACCGTTAGACACATGAGAATGTCGTTGAGGATTTACTTGAGAGCTTTCCAAAAGGTGTCAGACAGTACTTGATTGATTGATGGCTTGTGCAGCGATTTTAGATTGCGTGCACAGTACCTTTTCTGACTTGTACAGAGACTTTGATAAAAAGGTAAAGACCTTTTTGAGTTGCATGTGTAAGCACGAATCCCTATACTGATCTTGGATGCTTCTAATGAGTACTTAAGATTTGAGATCTTAGCGCGAGTGACTCAAACTTTGCTTCACTTCTTGGACAGACGTTGTACTTCTTCAGACTGAAAGGAGTAAACTTGAGGTTCCGTCTGAAGGTTTCGTCTGTAGTTTTGTCTGATGGTTTGGCTTTGAGACAGACGCATAACTTCGTCTTTGAAGGGTCTTCTTTCGTCTGTGCTGGTTTTGTCTTAGCAAGTCTTGAGAGCTTGGTTCCGTCTGTCTAGTAATTAATCAAAACTCAGAGTCGTTAATCATCTTGATCTAACAATCTCCCACTTTTTGATGATTACAGACCATACCAAAAACATCTACACAAGACATGGTTAAACAGAAACACAAAGTCTCAAATAGCCAGAATTACATCAAAACGATGTTTTTCGAAAAATACCTCTTTATAATATATGTTACATCAATGTGATGTAATTCAGTTTTATACAAGTATACATGGTACATTCAGAATGTTCAATTAAAGAATAAAATAATATAAATTACAAGAATAGTGCAAATAAAAAAATAAAACAATTTGCCTCTGCTCCTCCTCAGACGAAGCTCACCCTTGACTTGCATTTTGCCCCCTTGCTCCCCTTTAGACGAAGACTCCCCCTTAGCACGACCTTTCTCCTTTCTTTCTCCCCCTTAGGCTGAGAATCATCAAAAAAAAAAACACGATCAAGAAGAAAGCTAAGGCTTCTTTTGAAGAAGGCTCATAACAATCTCCTTCAGCTGCTGCACCTCTGATGTGAGAGAAGCTTGATTATCCTCAAGCTCTCTGTTCTTTTGCTTCAGATGCTCGCAGTTCTCTTCTAAGGCATCATATTTACGATTTAGAGTATTATACTCAGCAGCGTCCTTTGCGTCATCCTCAGTAACCTCCACCCTATCAGCAATCTCCACAAGCAGTGTCTGAGGCTCTTCCACGATTAGTATAGAGTCATCTATAATGAACACTGTTGGAGTCCTCTTCAGACGTAGAGTGAAAAGTGGAAGAGTGAGATATGCAAGTGAAGTTTCGTCCCATTGCCAAGAGTACATCTTTGTGGGAACAGAAAGCTCAAGATCTGGATGCTCATGTGATGGATGTGTATAAGCGAAAGCTTCTCCAGGATACACCCTACCACAGATAGTGGAATCTTCATCAAATGAAGTTCCAGAACAGAACGCAAAGGTAGCTTCATGATCTTCTATCATCCTTTGAATCTTTGGATTGATAGGTCTTGAGGCATGGGTTTGAAGTGATTTGAGATGCATGTATGCAGCAGACGGAAGTCTCCGTGGAATGTGCCTTGCGAACTTGAACGTCTTGGGGACAGACGAACTCTTCTTTTCCTTTCCCTTAGCCAAAAATTTGACCAAGCAGGGTCGTTTTCAGTCTAAGGTTATAAGGAACTTCGTTTCTTCTGAGACGATAGAAGAAAATTGAGATCCCAACATAAATGGGTAATCTCTCATTTCCTTCGTTGCTCTTCTACATCTGTGATGGATGAATTCCATTCTAGCCTTTTCTTCTCTTCTATAACCACTGGCCATAAGCTTAAAAGCAGCATTATAGTCGTTAATCATCTTGATCTAATAATTTTTTTAAAAAAATAAAATATACACTTTATGATACATTATTTTACTCAATATTCACGTTGTGTCCTGTGTATGTATACACACAAGACCCACGAGTTTTGAAGTTCAATGTTAGATATACCAAAGAGTTTGCATGGAAAAAGAATTTTCCCTTTTGGGGGGAGAAGAATGAAGAATTTGTGAAACACAAAAAAGGAGTCAAAAACAACATAAAAAACAGAACCACATGAAACCACCACCGTGTGTAGGTCTATGTAAGCCGTTGGACACCGCAACCATATTTTGATCGAAAAAAACATCAAATATTCGTTGATCTTTTAATGATTATTATTGTTTTTAGACGAAACATTTGACTCCAAACTTGTCTACCTTTCAAAGAAGTCAGAAAATAGAATAACGTAAAGTGAGAGTGAGATACGTACATGTGTATGCAAATTGCAAAGCAATGCAAAAAGACGATAAAAAAAAAAAAAGAAACACGTGTCATCACGTTATGCCGCGGTGTCGGCGATGAAACCGTGTAGGTTTATTTATCATATATTATCAAATTAAATAAAAATATTAGTGAGAAATAATAGATGTATAAATTCACCTTAACTTAAACATATTAGTGAGAAATAATAGATATATAAATTCCCCTTAACTGAAAATTGAACAGATTAAGTAAAGAGTTAAATTAATTCATATTAAAAATAAATAAATGAGTTGTGGTTAGAGATGAAATGTCATTTAGAGTACTATTTGATTTTTTTGAAAATGTGTTAAGATATTTATGGATAAAATATTGTTTCAATATAAATTGTAAAAGCGATACTAAATTAAAATATTTCTAAATAATAAATATAATCTTAAAATAATAAGGAATTTCTCTGACAAATCTTTCAACAACTTCACCTGACTTCTGTTAAAATTATTTACATAAAAAGACTTCATCTAAAATAGATTAGTTCTATCTATAATATATTTTAGACTAAACTCGAATATAATTATCCAAAAGATTAAGTATGGTAGAAATATATTTTAAAATTTAAACAAATAAAATTATTTAATGTTTTTTATAATTTACATATTAAAATTTTTTAAAAAAAAATATGAAAATAGTTGAGGTAAAAAGGTGGTGATGAAATGGAGCATGACCAATCAACAGTGGCTGTCGGCATCGTAAGCGTCACAGCATGTGCTCTCTCTCTCTCATTTGGTTAATAGGTCACAACCCACCACGACTTCTTTTCTTACTACGTTTTTATACTAAGGAAAAACAAAATAGAAATTAAAATATGGAAATTTATGTATTAGCACAGTGTATTAGAGTTTTATATTAATTAACAAAATTAAATAAATATTTTTTTTAATATTTTTAATAATTTTTTATCGTTAATGATGTAGTGAATAATGCATATTTAGAAGATTCTTTCTTAGAATACTATTTTTTAGGATTTAAAATTAAAAAAAAGAATCAAGTCATTTACTCTAAAAAACCATATGATTCAATTTTATTCATTTTAAGAGGACTTATTTTGAAATAATAGTTAATTTATTTTTAGATTTGTTCAAGAAATTAATACACACCCACGCGCATTATGTATTTTATACACTTAAAAAATGTGATACATACACCAGAATAAAGAATAGGTACTGGGATTATTTTTATATAATAAAAACTAAATTATAAAGATAAATAATATAAGTGTACATTAAGATAGAGTATATATGATGCACTATATTAATTGGTAGTATATATGTATATAGAAGGTTTCAATTTTAATAAAACTAGTTGTTACTATAGTTTATCGTTGTTAATATGCATGGGTTTATAGTTGTTTATATTAGTATACCTTAATTAATCTCTGAATTTGTAAATATTGATATATAATAGAGAAATGTCAGTATAAAAAATTTTGTACGATCAATTTTGGTGATAAATTTTTATAAAGGTTATATACCTTATTGTAAAACTATTTTACATTAGATGGTCTTTAAACTCTATAAAATAACAGTAAAAATGAAATAAAAAATTAAAATAGATAAATTTTTGTAAAATTTGTAAATTACAAGCACTATGATGAAAATTTTGTCATGGGGTAAACTTCAGATGAAATACTTAAAATGATTTTCAAATATTATTTTTCATTTAAAATAAAAACTTAAATAAGTGGCACAATAATGGTTGAAATTAAAAATAAGATGTTAACTTTCAAAATCAGTTCTTCATTGAAAATAATACTAAAACACATAAAGCAATGCATTTAAATTTTATCTCTATATTCAACCATTTAGCAAAGAAAAAGATTTTAAGTAGAATATGTTGACGATGTCAAAGATTTTTATATCACAATTACATATGATTAAAATTAATTCGAGTTTTACAATAATTATTTTAAAATTTATATTAAAATTCTTTGACTAATTATAATAATATAATTTATACTAAGACCTAAAAATTAAGCGTTGAATTTCTGCTTCCAAGTGGTCAACGTTCTAACCAACGTTGCTTCTTCAACGAACTGTTACTAACACTGTTTGACAGCATAGGTCCCATTTCTCTTTTGTTTTCTTACTCCTACTCTACAAAATTTTACAATTTTTTTAAACGTGACTTTACACTTTTAGATGTGTGTTTAGAAACACTTTAAAATTTGTAATATAATAGTAGTTCTTCTTATAAAAGGTTAGTGTATTAAAATATAAGTTTTTATTTTTTCTTTTATTTTTAAAATGATTCATAAGTAATGTAATATGTTATATTTTTAGACGATGTGAAATCTGATTATTCCTCTTGTTCTTCATGTCATATCTATAGGCGATGTGGGATCGAATTGTTACTCTTGTTCTTTACTTATATATATATAACCATGTAACAGGTTGGATTGTTTTTTTTATTCTTCACTTACATACATGTAATAATGTAATAGGTCATATTTCTCTAAGCGATGTGGGATCAGATGTCATATTTTTAGACGATGTGGTTTAACACACTTTCTCACGCCAAGCATGGAGATGGTAATCTAATATCGGTCCGACAACAGATGACCCAATATCAGTCCGATAACGGGTGACCCAGTATCGACTTAACAATATATTTTTTTTATATCTAAATTTTTCTTATCATATCACTTGTCAATTTTATCTATATTCCTTTAACATTTTTTTTCTTTCCTAGATCCTTAATCTATCCCAACATGTGGTGGAAATTATTACTTTCCTATCATATATTGTAACATTTTCATAATAATAGCCAATCCTTGCTTCTAAGCAAGCAATATACGACTTTTACACATTCAACATGTAAAATGATTTAAACAATGAAGGAAAAGGATGAGACTCATCAACTTTTTATAGGCTTAATCATATTATGCGTAGAATACAGACTTATGGGTAGGCAAAACAAACAAAATCATTGAATATGAATGAAAACAAAATGTAAAATGGAAAATTAGAACAAATCGATCTTCTAAAGATTAATAATAAGCAACGACAAAAAATGGTGCATCGTAGGTAGAAATTGAGAAGTGGGTGTCACCTAAGGAACCATATCAATTTCTAAAGTTGATATATCATGCAATATAACAAGTTCATCATATTATATTATGCAATTAATCAGTATCCTCATAATAAAAGATACGACATTGACGAAACCAAAGGCCAAAATATTTCATGCACACATGCATTTGAAAACAAGATCACAAATTATGTCTTAAAAAGCTAGTTTCCCACCTCCTGAATAATCCCTTTTTTGTGAATTGTCAATTCTGATTTTGAAATATATGGTTGGTTCATGCTTGGTTCTCATCTTTGTTTTCTTTTTGTTATTTAATTTGTGTTGTGGGATCTTTAATGTTTCGTCTTGTTATGCACCTCTATTATTTTTCACTCTTCATTGATTAATTTGGTCGTATAGTCATAAGCTTTTCCAATTTAAGCTTGACAATGATGTGGTAAGTGACCACTTTATAACAATTTCAAATAATTAGCCAGGACCATGCCACTAACCCTCATATCACTTTCTTATCTTATAATTCTCTCTATTTTATTTTATTTTTTACAAATAAAAAAAATAATCAAAATTTAATCTGATAGAGCCCACACTATCCCTCAAAAAAATATTTGGTAGATAATTATAATACGTAGATAACCAGATAATTAATTATAAATTATGAATATATATATATATATATAAATATATTTTATGAGTGAGTTGATTGGTTGACTATAAATTGTGATTGATTATGAAGTAAAGTTGATTTTTTCTAAATACATGAGATAACATTTGTACCTTATAAATAAATTGGGAAGGAAAATCCATACATTAGTTTATTTTTTTTGAAAAAATAACAGTGCATGAGATAATGACAACAAAAATAATTGATCCCTATAAATATAATTTTTTTCTCATAATATATCTAGGCAAAAACCCAAAAAATTGAAATAATACTCCTTTATAAATATTAATAAATTATTTACTTTAAATGCATCAAATACTTATTACCATGGTTTAAAAATTCCTTATTTATTTTTCCTTTGATATGAATATATATAAGAGATATTTAATAGATAACTGTAATTCAGATAATTCAAAAAATTAATTATAAAATGTAAATATATATATATATATATATATATATATATTGAGTTAATTGATTAACTGCATATTATATTTAAAAAATAAATCATTTCTATGTCAAAGTCTAGTAATTAATTCAGTTTCTTAAAAACAATAATTTATATTGAAACTAAGTGAGTTATACAATGAAAAATAATGGGAGAAGAGAAAGAAATGAAGGACAAGTGCAATTTGAAATCAAACTCCATTACTCCACAAACATCATATGCCAATATCCTGTAAGAAGGAAAAAGAAAACTTTGGTATAACAAGAAATTGAAGATCTATATACAAATAATCAGATGTCAATCAATGTTAGAAATAATTGAGATTCAGATCGACAGAAAGAGCAAAATGCACAGTCACTGGTGGCCTTTCATTGTCAAGTTTGTTGTGGAGTGTACATTTAGCGGCAATAGTAACCTTTTCTTTTGTATTGTATCAATTTAAAACGACGAATATAGGTTTGTATACATTCACTGTAACATTATTCACGACCATCATCATATGGTTAGAGACCAATCACTGTTGACAAATTCTCGACACATTTTTTCCAAATATTTCTTCTGTCATTCTCGTGTTTTCATACACCCATGCTTTGAAATTTACGTGAAAACTCAATCATGTTAATAATTTCAGTTTGTGGCCCTATGTGCCTCAAGTGAAGCAAATATATATAACTTAAATGGAGGTTTTATAAATATTTCTTAATCTCTTAATGATAAAATCATTTCGTTGAAATTAATTTTAAAATACATCGGGTAGGAACAGACCAAACTCGATGCTTAACAAATTAGGATAAATCAAGTATTTGTATTTTATTTTGTAAACTTGCATTTACTTTACTACTTGTAATAGATTTATTTTTCTTTGATGTAATCTAATTTATTTAAAAAGTCTATTGTGACTTATGACCATATAAATTGACTTATTTATTTAAATATAAATATAATTTTTATAATATTTATTATAAAGAAATATTCTAATATAATAATTATTAATTTTAATTTATAATATGTTTGTATTTGAATCATATCTCTATCATATTTCTAATATAATGTTTAACATGCTAGTACATTTAAATCTGACCTGACATTAAATTTGTTTTCCTTTGTTTATGAAATATATCGACCCAAAAATTATATATTTTCATAGCTATAATAATGATAGAGTTTTGGTATTTATTGAATGCTATTGGAGATTAAATAATTCATTTAAAGAGAAAAAGTTTGTGTATGAACAATGTAATGTATTTTATATAATTAACGACTATTCAATTTGGGTGTGTTAATTTTATAATAAAATCTTTAAATATCATATGAAATTGTATTAAAAAATTTATGATTTTTTTTATGATGTAATTAGCTTATATTTTTAATAAATAAATAAGCATATGAAGACAGTGATGATAAGATTTATTACCAAACATGGTTTGGGAACAAAGTTGCAGCAAATAATGGGAGGGTGTCGGTAGAGCAAGAGGAAAGCGTCAATTTCGCCTTTTTCCAGAACCTATTTTTGTGGGCATGGCTTATCTATGTATACTCCACGTGCGCAAATTTTTATCTTTTTCTTTCTTTCTTTACTTGAATTTGGACAAAAATTCAGAGAAAGAACACGTTCTGCTTGCTATTGCCTCATATTTTTCTTTTAAAAAATAATTAATTAGATAATTTTATTCTCATTTTAGATTCCACTGTTAAAACATAAGGCATAGGCATCTATTGAGTCAAGTCAACATCACAAATGCGTCATATGATAAGATTTATGACTGATTTACATTAATTTATTTATTTTGTATGAACTAATTTACGTTTAACATTTGTTCTTAAACTTACATAAGCGATTAATTATATGAAATTATTATTTTTTGGTCAATTCTCTATGCATGAACCTCCCTATTTAGAATTAGATATATATACATGACGTTGTGTGGTACAAGATATCACACTAAGTAAATACAATATAAATATTTTATGCATTTTTAAGAAGTATTTTTGCATTTATTTATTATTTTCTTACCCTTATTTTCTATATACTCATTAATTCACTTGTTAACTTAATCATTATAAATATCATTCTTCTCCACTAACCGCAACGAACACAAGACAACTCAAATCTCTAAACATAAATTGAAAATTACCTATCAAACTTGAACATATCATCATTACCTTAGTCTATGACAGTAACATATGACATAATGATTTTTCTTTTACAATAGTAATAGAATAATTTGACATGTATTCGGTGGCATTGTAAAATTTCTTAAAATTTATATATAAAAAAAAAACTTAAACTTGTAAGATATGAATCTGATTTTTTTTTTTTTTCAATTGGATCAAGCTTTGTTGGCATAAACCATTTATTTTTGTGTTGTATAGAAGTGTAACATTGTTTTTCAGGACTCAATATGATCTTGGCCTAATAGATTTTTTTTTAATTGATCTCAATATGAAAGAAAAAATCCCAAAAATGGGCTATTAGATCAGAAGGCCCAATAAATTTTAAAGATCATAACTAAATCGGCAGACCCGAGATCTTGGCCCAATTAAGATATAAAAAGGCTTTGATTATTCGAGATCTTGGCCCAACTTTTTTGTTTTTTTTTTCTCTTTGCAACTTTCTTCATGTTTTTTGTATTTTTCTTTTCTGTTAAAAGTGATCCATCCAAAAATTATTTTCAAAACATATATTTAGAAATTCATAAACTTCTGGGACTTAGTTTCGGAATTTTACTAAATTCTATAAATACATTGAAAGTTGAGAGAAAAAGAAAAAACTTGAAACAAATTAAATTTTAAGAATGAAGAAATTGAAAATACTCCAAAAAAATTAAAATTGTCTTCTAATGCAGCCTCAATTTCTGTTGTAAATAGACTATTTTTGGTACCATCCTCCTCCAATAAAAAGAAATATTTGTTTCTTAAATTTAAAATTTTCAATTGATCAAAGAAATAAAAGAATAATCAATGGCATACATTATAGACAAATAAGGAACATACAATATATCAACCTATAATTTGATGTCAAAAAAAGTGTATTTAGAACAAGAAGAAAGGTAAGCATAACATAGACCAATTAAAATTCTCTACCTAAAGAGTTGAACATGTATGTCATTTAAGCATTCTTTGTGATATCAACCTTAGCTGTTGGAGAGTTTTGAAGCAAGTACTCCACCAAGCATTTCTTAATATTTTTACAAATAACTTAGTAAACTAAATTTGATGGTAAATAATTAAATTGAAAAAAAAGTAAATTGTCTATAATTCTCAGATTGAATCTTATATAATATGAAAAGGTTCCCAAAAAATACAATTGTGATTGTATAACCAATCAAAGTAAAAGTGAAGTAAAATTTTTATTTTCTATGGTCAAATGTGTACATGTCATACTCATGCATTCTTATTTTATCTACTTTTTTTTTTTCCTTTTAAAAAAATGGGGTATTCAAATATCAATGATGATATATATTACACGTTTAGGTGCATCATTGAGGATATATTTTACATAAGACATGAGAATGAAGATTGTTCTTACCATGTTCAAGTGCAACAATCAGTTTCCATTAACAATGATTGAAAACATGCATGCATGGGAAGTCTCATTGGGTAGAAAATTGTCAAAATCAAAGTCATGACCTAGTTTCATGTTGTTACAATCTGAGAATGAAAATGGTGACATATCCCTTTTGTTGCGGCACCAAGTCATGCATGGAATTGGTCAAAGCACAAAAAATAATAATTGATGGTTTAAAGTATTTTCTTTCTAGGAAGTACAATTAAGTTTATTGAAAGATGGTTACTAATTAATGTACCAAATTAAATTTATGTCCATTTTCCAACTCTAGTTTTAGCATAATTCCCATGGAGCAAGTTGTCATATATTTGGACATCTAAATACTGTTTAATATTAAAAATAGAGTGATAAAAAAAAGATAAAAATGTAGATATAATAAATATTCTAAGAGTGTTGTTGTACTTTTTGTTATTTTAATTTTTCTATCAATTTTGAATATTCATTAAATGAATATAATATATATTCATTTTATTTTTTTAAAATTAGCTATATATTAAATTTATTATATACATATATTGTAGTTAAAAAAAATATTTTTTGGTTTTGGTCCAAACATTTTTTGATTTTGACCTCATAAAATAAAAATTCCAAATTCACCCGTGATAGTAGGTAAAATAATTTCACAAAAAGAGAAAATAATTGAATTTGTTTAGAATAGTTAAGATACTCTAAATCTTGATCAATCACCTCATTTTCTGTCTTCCAAAATTTGAGCCAAATGAAAAAGAAAAATCTCAACAAAATTTCAAATAAAAAACATCAAGTTAAATTGACATTTTCACAAAACAACAATCATAACCAAATTAAACGATTGCAGAAAAAGATAAAAATGAATCTAAGTCAATGTCAGAAACCTAGTATACAAGATTCCATTCTCTGCCAACAGTACCATACACATAACAACATTATGATTTATAAATAAAAAATCATATTAATGATTACCAATTAATACCAGAAAAATCTTCAATCTAACAAAAACATAGATTTTAAACTCAAAACATCATTAAAAAAAATAAGGTCTTAAAAGGAAATCAATAATAGAAACCTGTCATCTTATCATATCCAGCAAATAAAACAATAAAAGAAATGTCTCAACCTAAAAAAGTTGCAATTTTGTTTTCACCTTTATTCCTTCCCTAATTCTTTTTCTCTGTCCCCACACACACAAACACACTACAACCACCCCAACTCCTTCTTCATTCAACTTCAAACTCTGTTTTCTCTCTGTTCTGCAATTTTTCTCTTTCTCACAGTTTTTTCTATGATTCTTTAACTCCTCCTATGGCCCACACACCTATCTTCAAAGTCAAGCAAGAATAAAATAACTAACAGACACAACACAAAGTTCAAAAACAAAACTTGCCCACAACACAACACTTTCTCTGAAACCCATTTAGAGAAATCAAAACCCCACTTCACGCGCCTCAAAAAGTTTCAAACTTGACCCACCCCACATCAAAAACCTTCCAATTCTTCATCTGGGCCACTCTCCAATGTCCTCAATGCACCCAATTCACGACGACGATATTCCCGGAGCTCCGTTCGGAGAACCCAATTTCGCCGAATCGGAGCTCCGGGAGACGGCGTACGAGATCCTCGTCGGAGCTTGCCGGAGTTCTGGGCCGAAGCCGCTCACTTTCATATCGCAGTCAGAGAGAGGGGATCGGGACCGGGCAGCGCCGGCGCCGGCGCCGTCGCTGCACCGGTCGTTGACTTCGACGGCGGCGAGCAAGGTGAAGAAGGCGCTCGGTCTCAAAACGGCATCATCAAGGGGGAGTAACAAACGTGCAGCGACGACAGGGGAATTGGTGAGAGTGCAGATGAGGATTTCGGAACAGAGTGATACCAGAATTAGAAGAGCACTTCTCAGAATTGCTGCAGGACAGGTTTGGAATTTCATTACTTTCAAAATTAGAGTTTGATTTATATGGATCATGTGTAATTATAATTGATATTATGCATGATTTTGAAGGTAGTTATTGAAAATGTTAACAGATTTTATGTATAAACAGTTTGTTATGATTGGATCAGTGTCAATGTATACACTATTTAAGGAGTCATTAAGAAAAATGGAATTTGGGTTTTTTTTTTTATTAGCATTTAGCAGTGAAAAATGGGTGGAGTGTGTGTTGCCAATTTGTTTTCAAATTTTAAGATTGGGGTGTTTAATTTGGACTAGATGATTGATTTTTGCTTAATTGCTTGCCTTACAGTTGAAGTTTTGTGTATCTTTATTCTTTATCCCATTCAGGTTTTTTGAAAGAAAAATATTTGGTAGACAACTGCAATAGGGAGACAACCAGACAAATAGTTATAAAATGTGAAGAAAGAGAAATATGTATATGTATACGTATATGTTTTGTGAGTGGGTTGACTGGTTAGTTGCGTATTGCAGTTGATTGTGAAGTAAAGTTGTTTCTGAAATGAGTGAATGACTTTGTTTGACTTGTTTTGACTAACGGAGGGTGTTGAATTTGGGTGGAGTGTTCTGCTTAAGTTTTAAGCCTGGATGAAAGTAGTCAGTGTTTGCTATTGATAGCTTTGTTACTTGTGCTAAACCTGATTAGAAAATGTAGTTTTGATTACCAGTTGTTGCTCATGATGGATGGCAACAATGGTTATTGCATTTTTTCTTCAGTGTTTACTGTCTAATTTCCAATGACTTTGTTAAGTGCTTATTGGTTAGTAATGAGTATCATTCATATACTACCTTTCCAAAAAGCATTGATTGGATTGGAAGTTGTTTATTGCACTGATCTAGCTGGCTATGTCTTGTACCTAATCACGCTAGCTGTTGATGGCAAGGATTGTAATTGTAGGAAGTCTGTATCTGTCATGATGATCAAAGAGATTATGTGTCTCTAGACACTGGTCATGAGGAATAATTGGTGATGAATGGTCTTTTTATTATTATTATTAGGGTTAGCAGAAGTTGTAAAGCTATCAAAATAAAACTATGGTTAGTTGTTGGGTTAGGAAAAATATTCCATCCAATTTTAATGGATTAGATTACTGAAGAGGTCAATGGGATGGAGTGTAATTTTAGTCCAGGTGAAGTGTCATTTCATCACCTAGTTGATAAGGCTGTGTTGTTGTTGTTGTTGAAGTGTCATTTCATGAAATCTCAAGGTATGTTAGTGTAATTTATTCTGTTATGGATTTGAAATTACTTAATACTATTGGGTTATTCCATTTAAGTCAAAAGTTATTGAATAGGCTCAAAATCAACCGTAATGTGATTGAGCTGGCCTGAGTTTTCATCCCAATATGATCAAATTGGCTTGATTGTCAACCCAAATTCCCCAATGCTGAATGAATTTGATGACCTGAAGAATGTAAAACTACATTAAAACAAAGAGTAAAAAGCTAATGATCAGCTATTATTGATTGTATATACTATTATTGTTTGGAGTAGAAAACCTGTATTTCACTTTTGTTTATTACTTTTTTGGGGACCATTAAGTGGGATATATTTCCTACTTTTAGAAAAGGGTTCACTTCACTCATTCCTTTCTATATAATTTGGCCTCAATCAAAACTTACTAGGTCTTTGTTCATGAAATAGCTTGGAAGACGCATGGAGTCAGTGGTTCTTCCACTAGAGCTAATACAATTGTTCAGGAGTACTGATTTTCCCAATCAACAAGAATATGAGGCTTGGTTGAGGCGAAATTTGAAGGTTCTTGAAGCAGGACTCCTATTGTATCCTCGCCTTCCATTGGATAAGACAGACACTTCAGCACAGAGCCTCCGGCGCATTATCCGGGCAGCCCTTGAGAAACCCATGGATATTGGAAAAAACGGTGAATCGATGCAGAACTTCCGAAGTGTTGTTATCTCTCTTGCTTTCAGATCATCTGATGGGTCTGTTTCTGAGATGTGCCATTGGGCTGATGGTCTTCCACTGAATCTCTGGATCTACCAAACTCTTTTAGAAGCTTGTTTTGATATTCATGCAGAAACTTCAGTGATAGAAGAGGTTGATGAGGTTTTAGAGCTCATTAAGAAGACCTGGGTTATGCTTGGAATTAATGAGATGCTGCATAATGTTTGTTTCTCATGGGTCTTATTTCATCGATATGTTGTCACTGGCCAAGTGGAGAATGATCTGCTGTTTGCATCCAGTAGTCTATTGGAAGAAGTTGGGAAAGACACCGGGCGCACAAAAGATCCTTTTTACTCAAAAGTTTTGAGGAATACATTGAGATTGATACTGAATTGGGCAGAGAAAAGGCTCCTTGCATACCATGATACTTTCCATAATGGTAATATTGAATCAATGGATAGTGTAGTTTCTCTTGCAGTATTATCAGCAAAGATATTAGACGATATCTCTCATGAGTCCAATTGGAAGAAGAAAGATGCTAATGATGACTACACCAGAGTTGATAATTATATTAGATCATCTTTACATGCTGTTTTTGCTCAGGCAAGTTTTGTCACTCAAGCTCCCTAAATATGAATACTGTCTTTCAGATGGTGCAGATGCATGATGAGTTATAACATACTTCTATATGGTATATATACTTTTAATACCACTGACTGAAACTGGTTGGTTAGTCAGTTGTTCCCTATTACAGTGTTGACTTCTAAAAGTACTTCTGCTCAGTTTTGTTTATGAAGTTGTTATTAGTTTCTAATCAATGCATGAGTTTACAACTTCTGTAATGTACAAGGATAATTATAAGTTGAAACTTCTTTCTGGCCTTGCTATGTTATGTATCAACATTTTCCAATTGGGTTTTCAATTTGATGTGCTTTATTGTACAAAGCTAATTGCCTAACATGGTGCCATTATTAGATTCAGTACGACCTAACTCTTTTTAATCTCCTTTTAAGGCAGAGATTGGAGAAACTGGACCCCAGCAAGCGTCCATCTAGAAAACATAATAAAACCTTTCCCGTTCTTTCTGTCCTTGCACGAGATATTACTGAACTGGCTATTAGAGAGAAAGTAACATTTAGTCCCAAGCTGAAGAAATGGCATCCTCTTGCTACTGGTGTTGCCGTTGCTACTCTTCATGTGTGTTATGGAAATGAGTTGAAGAAGTATGTTAAGGGTATTAATGAGTTGACACCCGATGCTATAGAAGTGCTGATAGCTGCTGACAAATTGGAGAAAGATCTGGTGCAGATAGCAGTGGAAGACTCTGTTGACAGTGAAGATGGTGGAAAATCCATTATAAGGGAGATGCAACCTTATGAGGCTGAAGCTGTGATTGCTAGTTTGGTCAAGTCATGGATAAATATCAGAGTAGATAGATTGGGCGAATGGGTTGACAGAAGTCTGCAGCAAGAGGTATGCAATATCTTGCTGAACTTCTTCTATTCAAGTTAACTTCTTCTATTTGTTTTCTTTTTACCAAACAAAATGTTTCTCATTAATTTTTTTAGAGGATTCTTTTGAAGATATTCTAAGATACTACCATTACTTTGTTGTTGCTACAGACAATGGTAGTTGGCAAGTTAAAGTATATATTTGTTTTCTTATTACCAAACAAAATGTTTCTCATCAATTTTTTTAGAGGATTCTTTTGAAGATATTTTAAGATACTACCATTAATTTGTTGTTGCTACAAACAAACATGGTAGTTGGCAAATTTAAGAGTTTCAATAGAGTTTTGAGCTTCAATATATCGCTTCAACTATAGGTATGGAATCCAGGAGCAAATAAAGCAGGTTTTGCTCCTTCTGCTGTTGAAGTTCTACGAATCATAGATGACACTCTGGAGGCCTTCTTTCTGTTGCCTATACCCATGCATGCAGATTTGCTTCCTGAATTGATGACTGGTCTTGACAAATCTCTCCAACAGTACATTTTGAAAGCCAAATCAGGCTGTGGTATATATTAACTACATAGCATTTGTTTTACCAAGAGAGTATTCAATCCCTATGTGACTGAATCTTCCCGGTTTTTTGATCTGCAGGGAACCGTGGTAACTTCATCCCAACTTTGCCTGCATTGACTAGGTGTTCAACAAAATCAAAATTTAATGGTGTATTCAGGAAAAAAGAAAAGTCACAAATGGTTCAAAGGAGGAAATCTTATGTTGGAACCACAAATGCAGATAACTCATTTGATATAACCCAGATGTGTGTTCGCATCAATACTATGCAGCGTATTCGCATGGAGTTAGTGGTTTTGGAAAAGAGGATGGTTGCTAATCTCAGCAGTTCTAAATCCACTAACAACGACGATATAGCAAATGGGGTGAGGTTAAAGTTCAAGCTTTCTGCATCAGCTGCTGTGGAAGGCATCCACCAACTCTGTGAGTGTTTAGCATACAAAATCATTTTCCATGATCTCTGTCATGTTCTTTGGGATGGCCTATATGTTGGAGAAGTGGCATCCACCAGGATTGAGCATTTTCTTCAGGAGCTTGAGCAATACTTGGAGATCATATCCTCTACAGTGCACGATAAAGTTCGAACACGAGTAATTGTTGAAGTGATGCAGGCATCATTTGATGGTTTCCTGTTAGTTTTGTTAGCCGGAGGTCCATCTCGCGCCTTTTCTTTGCGAGATTCGGTTATCATAGATGAAGATTTCAAGTTTCTTACTGGATTGTTCTGGTCCAATGGAGATGGATTGCCGACTGAATTGATAGAAAAGCATTCCAACATTGTCAGAAGTGTACTTCCCTTGTTTAGTGCAGATACTGAGCACATAATTCAGCAATTCAGTCAACTTACTACAGAAATGTATGGTTCGACAGCGAAATCCCGGCTTCCATTGCCTCCAACAGCAGATCAATGGAGCCCAACAGAACCAAACACACTTTTGCGAGTTTTGTGTAACAGAAATGATGAGGCTGCTGCCAAGTTCCTTAAGAAGAATTACAACTTACCCAAGAAGGTTTGAGTCTAACAATTGACAAGTAACCACTCTGATATGCCACGCCTTCGCGCTCATTGTGAATTTTTTAGTTCCATTTTTTGTGTTTATGAAACCCTGGCTGTTCTTTGAGGACATGATGGAGTAGGTAAAGGTGGTATGCATTATACTCTTACTGATCAATAATGCTGAGAAGTATACGTTGTGTACAGGTGTGTGATTCTTTGGCTTTGCTAAATTGTTGGCTTATTTTCAGCTCGTGTCAAAGCGCAATTACTGACAGCATGGTTATACAAAGAAGTATTTACACAATTAATTATTATTTGGTTTATGATTTCAAGATGAATGGGAGCTTGTTCTTGTAATGAAATTTAATTATTTTATTTTATTTATTTGTGCAACTTTGTTAATCTTTAAGGTATTACTTGAATAGACCATTTATTTAAAGACTAAACAATTAATTGTATTGACGTTAGGAGTCCAATTATATTACGTACGCAGGAAAAGGAGAAAAAAATGCTATCAATGTTTTTTTCAAATATCCAAAAAACACGCTTCAAATTACCATCAACATTTCCCAAAAAGTAGACAAGCAAAAATGTGCGATTGGGAGGCTCTTATAATATGTATATTTGGAAAGCTCTTATAACATGTATACCTGCTGAGTGAATTGGTTGCATATTATAATTGTTAAGCGAAATAAAATTGTAAAAATAATTCTGCAATGTAGAATGGTAAATTTGTTGAATTTAATATTAAAATTCCTAAAAATTTTAGGAAATTTAGTTTATGATTAGTTCAGCTTGTAAAACCATCTTATATTAGGCATAACCTTTAAACTTTTATTTATATTTATACTTTAAAGAGTAATTTTTAAATAATTTTGTTTGAAATGTACAAATAAATTTATTTTTAAAAATTTTAACGAGTTTTAGCATGTTATGGATATCCACATAGATAGATGTATTCATAGCCAGAAAATTATGGAGTTATTTTGCTGATGGGCATTTCAATCATAAAGATGAGATGTTAAGCATTCAGTCATAATAATATGATTCCAAAATTTTCGTTTGATCTTTCAATCCTCACGAGGAAAAACTAATAATGCCGGCAAAATCTCTTTCATGGCAATTGTATTTGTTGTATATGTATACATTAAACGCACACTAAGAACTAAGCTTACCGACTAAAAGAAGTGAGAAAAACTAAACTAGAATGGGTTCCTTTTTGGTCCTTTTCTTTTTGAGGAGGCTGTTTTTGAGGTTGCTTTCTGCAAACATGGAAACATGTGACCAGTAATGATTAAGTGATATCCGAACAATTATGATTAAGAAATCTTAGGCATTAAAACAATCACAAACTTACCGATTTTGATTTTTTAGTCTTTCCTCGAATCCTGTTCTTTGGTAGTTTCAACTTGTATATCCGAACCATCCAATGGTGAGTTGTGAACACCTGAAAATGTGGACTAGTAAGGAAAAGTGCAGAATAATCATAACACATAGGTATTGTGAAGCAAATATCATGGTTAGTTCAGCAGGTTAGGTACCGAAACTGATTCCAGGATCATAATAGATGAAATACACAGCAAGTAAAAGTTCTTAACAGAATTATTTAACACAGGACACAGTTTCAATAGAAACAATCTGACCTCCTCAAAATGCGTGAGTTTGAAATGTTTCTTCCCAATTTCTGTCCGCCTCACTCTGTCGAAAGCTTTACCATCTGTCTCCACAAATCTGGGAGCAATAGCAGGGAATGGGGAGTTAGGTAGCAAAAGTTGAAGACAGAATTTTTCGAATAACCAATTTTACAGAAAAGCTGACCTGTAATATGAAAGTTTATACATGAGGCAGTTTAGCATTGTTGGTGTGGCCATGGAATCAATCCGATATTGACCATCCCTCTATTGAATTTTTTTTTTTTAAAAAAAAGGCGTTAAAACTCCTCAAAAGCTTAGTATTATTGAAGGAAGCTAGAGTATCATTTGTTCTCCAAAATAAATTATCAAAGGACATGATATATAACATTGAAACACCCATGTTACTTACTAAATAATCTGGTTCCTTTATGTGAGGGAATACACCCCCTCCAATACGAACCATCCATAGGAACTTATTGATATCATCACTTGGATAGCCAACCAGTCCTGTTAATAATTATAACATCTAATCAGAAAAATGTGACTTTAGATAATCCCAATAAAGAGAAAGAAGCTGACCTCCAAAGACAACAAGAACATATTTGACATCCAATGACTGGAAAATTTCCCAAGCTGCCTTCTCTGGAGAAGACATGGCAGTACCGACAGTAGCAATATGTGTGTTATTCCAGGTATTATTGTCAACAATGACAGTTCGGTTAGCCATGGCAGTTGTTTGGTACCCATAGTCCCACCAAGATGCCACCTACAACAAAAGTTTTGAGCATCAATATTACGACATCCATAATGTTTTGACAAACACTTGTTCCATATTTATTTGGGGTAAGAAAGTAATTTCCTCAAGTCAACTGTGGATTCCACTTTCCAATAATATCATACTACTGAAAATAGTTAACTTTCATTACCAGTAGCCTCAATGACCAACTTACTCAATCCATGGAAGCATCATCTGCCATACTTTGTCCATTTAAATTTACGAAGAAATATTGATTTAATTTCAAAACATAATCTAGATTTGAGGAATTAATACAAAAGTACAAAAAACAGGAAATCATGCAAGCTACCCATCACTGTTTATTCCAGACAGTCTTTTTTATTAGACTAAATTCTAAACTTATAAGATAAAAAAAGGCAAGGATAACTAATGCTGGCAACATGGTAAAAATATTTGTACAAAAGACATTCATTTTGCAGAAAAATAGTGAAATCCCATAAAACTTACTTTATCATCTACTTCCGTATTATGGCTCAGCCAAGCATAAGCCTCTCTAAAATCGTCAAAAACATGAAGTCCATCGTGTGAATGAGATGTTAGAACAATAGAAGGGGCTGAATATGCTTCTGCTGCTGCCCATACACTGTGAACCTACACGAGAGATCAAGATAGTGAGGAACTTGGTTACAACACAGTAGCATGAAAGAACACTATTATTCAGAAAGGATACATATATATATTAAAAAAATAAAAAAAAAGACGTCAATCTTCTAATTGAGTATTAACCAATAGCATCCTACAATTTTTAACTAGCAAGAGACTAGGAATTCATTTAAAAAAGAAAGTGAATTGTAATTTTTAAATAATACTAATAAAATATATTAGTTACATAAAAAGGTTTCATTGTAAATTCCTAGTGGAAAAAATCCAACAAAAACTTATAACAAATAAATAATCTACCTTAAAAACCTAGGGAACTTCAAATGAATGATACCATGCTTAGAAAATTACCACATAGAAGGCACCTAGAGTCACAAGCAAGAAAATAGCAATGATGGATGTCTCCAGAGGTAAAACCAAAAGCCTTTTCTTAATTCGTGACTTGCTGAGAGGCTTCTCCACAGGTTCCTTTTCCTTCTTCTTGCTCTTCTTTGAGGTTCGTTCCTTTGATGTGTCCTCACCTTTATCAGTCTTCACCGAATCATTTGGCACAACACTTTCAGCACTGGCATCTCCTGCCTTGATATTCAAAAGCACATTTTGAACAGAGCAAACTCATAAAGTGACCAGAAGAACATTAAGTGATGTCAAAGCTGGTAATGATTAAGAAAATGCTTACATCACCATGAGAAGGACCTGATAGGCTGGGTAACTGAAACTTAATAGATCTTGTGAAAACATCAAAAGCCTGAGAAAGAGCAATCCCAGACAAGATACATGCTGCTGGAGCAAATACAAGCATCAAGCGAACCTGATATTCAACATGGTTATGTCCTCGATAAACTAATAAAAATCCAATAGAAAGAAAAACCACCCCAATTATTATTCTTACCATGACTCCAGAAAAGTATACTGATGTAACAATATAAAGCACCACAAAGGAGCTTGCATCCGATAAGGGAGAAAAGCATGCCTACAATAGGTAAGCACCGCCATGACTTAGTTTATATTAAAAACAACAGGATAAAAAAATGATTTTTTAATAATAAAAAAACAACTCACAATAATGCCAGCTGGAACCAGGAAAGCCAAGACATTGATGTCCATAAAGTATGAAGGCCAAGTAGGCGGCTGGTGCTCACTAACACTAGCAATGATTGGTATATACTTGCTTGCATAAGTACTGTCACAATCACAACAAAACAAATTAAGTACTTAGGATTCGAGCCAAATCATAAAAAGAAAATATTTTTCACAATGACATAAAGAAAGCTGGGCTACAAAGAAACTGTTTTGGGGCTTTGGGCAATTTTAGGTAAGTTCCATAGTTAAGTTATTGTGAAAATGAATGACACAATGCCCATAATCAGAGAATATCTTTTTAATAATTTCTTTAAATAATTTGAATGATAATTGAGATTGTGAACTCGGCACTTACGGATCTAGTAGACTTAAACTTCTTCCACTCCATCCCTTTGTTGGGCTTGAAGCTACCACTGCTATAAGTACTGCCACCATTGCACCACACACTGCCCTGCAAAATAAATAAGAAAAGCATATGTACTAGTTTAATATCTACCTGAAATGTTTTGAAGAGTCAAATAAGAAAATTAAAGGGACACCCACAAGCCAACAGACACAACAAATGTCACAGCTACTTTGAACATTCTTGGGGAAAGAATTCCCTTAATATAGTACACAAGAGCCACTACATGGATGATAATGAAAACCTGCACAGGAAAAATAAGGTCTGTTTCAATGAAGCTAACAGGGTGGATATAAAGAAAAGGAAGAGGAAAAGTTCAAATAAAAATAAATAAAATTATTGGATATGCTCAAATTCCACTGAAAATAATGCATTCACAAGAAATGGTAAACAATGATAATGTTAGGGTGAAAATGCTCCCAGTCAATTAACTTTAAGGCAAGTTCAACTTAATCCAAAGACTAGGGAGGAACTAACCAGAAATGATGCAAAATGCTCTGATGTCATTACAGCATTAAACCCAACCACTGGCACCAAGGCAGCCAACAGTGTGCCCAGTACAACCTGCAATAAGAAAATCATAATACCAGGAACATGATAAGATGAATCTGAGATAGGTTTAAAAGATACAATCCAGATAGGGACCAAAAATAACTAAAGCTTGTAACTGTAAACAAAAATGTTACTAGGAAAAACCCAAGCCCTACATTGATTAGAGATATAACCAAAATAGAATATATATATATATATATATATATATATATATAAGTGGGGGTCAACCCTCACCTCATGAGCCAGCTTTTGAAGTAACTATGTGATCCTAAATGAAAGATACATTCTCTAATTCTAGTAAAATGCAGAGTTCACACACAAATAAATTCTTCATCAACATAATGGAACAAGCAAGGTAAAACCTCATAGTGGAGCATTATATCAATCTGTTAAACCTATCAAAAAGCTGACCACACCCAGTGGGATAAGGCTTTTGTTGTTAAAACTTGCCAAAACTCCCACAAATATTCTCCAAATCATGCTTACTAATATTGAGCACAAGTAATGTAATATGTGCATTTCAATTTTCCAATTGTAAAGGGAATTATTTAAACTCTAACATAACTGTAAGACTGGAACAAATACTTACAAGAGGTGCATATGCAATGTACAGTCGAGAGGAATATCGACCAGTTACAATGCACAAGAGTACATGCATCGGAATAAGATTAATGATAAAGGTGTACCCTCCCCATGAGCAAACCTGAAACATAAGAAATGAATATAATATAAATAAGAGGGGGCAGAGGCAAAGATAAACAAGGAAAAAGAAAGTATCATAAAATGCTTACCATATAAAAGTATGCTAGGGAATTCAAAGTGGCATAAAAGAGGGACCCTGTATTGAGTGTCTACATGAATTGTAACTCAAGTTAGAAACTTAACTAGAAAATAATGCAAAGCTTGGTGATTTATCTCTTGAAGACAACTGAACTGACAGTTCATACAGAATATTTAAATTACACATTATTGGACAATGATGATAGTGCATCATCCCATGGAAATTTAAAGAAACCAATGTCAACATTCAATACACAGTGAAGTTGCTTGCTTTTGCAGTTCACCTTAATATAAAGATAGAAAGTGAAGATCAAAGCAAATATAGCAACAGCTTCATTGTCATAGCTGCCAGCCACTGATCGAGATATATATGAGGGGACCTGCACACACAAGATAATTCAGGATCAATTTTACATGTAAGAGGGACATCATGGACTAGCAACCAAAACATACTAGAATATAGTAGCTATTACCAACAGTCATCATTGATTTACAAATATTCGTATCAACACACATGTTTACTATTCAACCAGTGACCATCACCTTTACTAAGCATTCATTTGTTAATAATTCAAATATATACTATTGAATGGCTAAGCCAATAATTTTGACCATTACAGCCATAAATAAAATTTTAATAATCACTAGGAAAATTGAAAGACAATTAATTCACAAAGCCTGTTGAGAAATTTACCATAGCCAGAAGAACTGCTGCTGTCAAGCCAGCCCCTGCACCCTTAACTTCCTACAAAAGGAAGCAGATGAAGCAAATTAGCAAGCACATAAAAAACAGCAAAAGAATACAAGGTGCAACTCTGGCATGGACAAACCTTAGTCAGAAGATAAGTTGCCCATGAAGCAAAGGCTGAGAATATAGGTGCAGTAAACACACAAACAGTTTCAACTGACAGAGGTATATTAAGGGAATTCAGTAGCCTGAAACCAGAAGGCAATGTTCCAAAAATAGCAACCATCTCAGATAATAAACTTCAAAACAATTGCTTGCATGGACATTTATTGAATAGAAAAATCACAGTATATGACAACCAACATCTACTGTTTTTCAACTTTCAAATGCCTACCACCATAAGGTGCCTGCTGTCAAGGTCAAACCAGGATAGACAGTCCCACCAATTACACGACCAAGTGGATACCTGAAATGGAAAGGTAACATAGATTATGTCCAGAAACACTTAACAACAAACTTATTAAACTATGGATGTAAAGAGGAAAAACTGTTTCAATCTAAACACACCATTAACTTACCATGTTCGGTCATCAAACCAGTTCCAGAAATCATATATCCCATTCTTTGTCAAAAACTGAAACCAACAAATGTGTCATCATTTGAGAATTTTTACGGCATTGAGATTAACAGAGTAAAATTAAACAAATGTCACAGCCATCTTAAAGAAATTGAAATTTTATCCAGCCATTAGCCAGCATGAGACTTCTCAGACATCCCAATAGTAGGAAATGTATTAATACGTGCAAAAAAGTTCCATTCCAAATAGCGCTCACCTGAGTGACCCTATAGTTGAAATAAGGATCAAATTCGTGTATAACACTCTCATACTTTATAACCTGTACACAATATATAAAAATGTGAAGGAGTGCAATAACAACTCTGACCAACAAGTTGAAATATATAACCGACTATTGCGCTAGAAAAAAAAAAAAAGTATTCAGTTCATTGAAATGGCTAAAACAATCACCATTTTCACACAACTATTTCAACAAAATACGAGCATGTCAACGCACTCATACTCTCAGAACCACAACCAAACTAAACAAAAACCCAAACAAATACAATTTACACAAATTTTTATTTCAACAAATTCAATATATCACCAAATCAAATCAAATTTAAATACTATAACCGGAAATTCATTTCAAATGCATGCACATTTAAAATAATATCACAAATTACAAACAACGACATCTTGTCATACAATGCATTTCATCAATTCACTCTAAGTATTACTCTTCCACCACTGGTGCAAACATTTTTCAAATCGTTGACTTAATGCAAAGTCACGAAAAACTAAATTCTATTCCGCTACCGCTACAAGAGAATAACTAAAAATATCAACAAATCACAAGCTATTTGTTACCGCGAAACGGTTAAACACTTAATTAGAGTGAAAACCGGAGGCGGTGAATTCGAAGCATAGAATCGCAATGAGAAAACGAAAGCAGTGAATCGAAATGAGGTATAGAATTTCAGATCTACGGAATGAGGAAATGCTTACGGAGAAGAGACGGATCGAGAAAGCGAGAACGCCGATCAGGAGAAGGATGAAGAACGCGAGAACGTTGCCGAAGGCGTGTCTGATGGAAGCGGCGCCGTTTTGAGAATCGGAGGCCGCCATTGACGGCTAAATTGAACTCCGAAGAGAGAGAAGAGAGAAGAAAGAGAGAGAGAGAGAGTTTTTTTTTTTTTTTTGAATCGCGAAGAGTGACTCAGTGGGGTTTATATGTGTAGAAGTCGTTGCGAGAGCTGAGGGAGAAGACTAATGACTATACTGTGTTAGCTTGCGAAGGTTGAAAAGACGATATTGGGTCTAGTTTTTGGTGTAATGACTTAAATACCCTTGAGTTTTTGACGTGGCGTGGTTCTGTTGGGCTTGTTACATGTTTTTGCCACGCGGGGTTATATGATTGGATGTTGACTCTCGTCTTCGGACATATATATATATTTGATTTTTCTTTTTTCAATTTTTAGTGAAATAAAAAAGAATTTTAGTTAAAATGATATTATTTAATTTTATATTTAATAAAATAAAATAGTAGTTATTTTTTACGTTTAAAAATTAAAGCAATTAATGGAAATTATGTTATGCTTTTTTTTTCATATTTAACAATATAAAGTTTGGTTTAAGTTTGAAATAGTGCTTGAGATTTTTTACAATATATACATTAATTATCTTCTTGAATAAAGCAGAAAAATAAACACTTTAATAAACTTAAAGGAGTAAAAGTTTGTAAATATGAAAACAGAATGGTGGTCGATAAAGATTTTAATTAATGATAATTTAAACCAGAAGACAATCTCTCAAAATTCTTTATTGTACAGAATAAATGTTTAATAAGTTTAAATTTCTGAAATCAAAATTTGATGTCTACAACTCCTCAACCAAGGAGGAATGTTAACGAATATATTTTAAGATTACCATGTTTTAGATAAAATATTTACTATTGTTTATTATAAGTCATTTGTAAAAATAATTTATAAAAATAATGTTATTTTAATAAAAAAAAAAAATTGATGTTTCTATATGAGTTATACGTACAATAAGAAAGACATTTTTTCAATTTTTTAGAGCATAAAGCTTGCCACAATTTTGAGACTTCACTCTTTCCGTTTATAACTGAAATAGCTTAGTTTGAACTTTATGCCTCTTTATTTAATTAAACCAGCACAAATTTTTGTTCCTTCTAATCTATCATAGCATGCCATTGCTTATGCTTCAAAAAATGACAACGATAAACATAATTTTCAATTTATGTTCACAAATGAACATCGATCTGCTAACGTTGAAAAAAACATTGAGAAATAAAATAACACAACTAATCGAAGCACAAAAAACCAAAGGCAAAGATTTATGAGAATATAACACGTGTCTAGCCTAGTCAGAGTATAAATTTGAATGCAAGGATTCCGAAAATCAAAACATAATTGATAGATCAATGGGATTTGTTTAAGAAGAGAAAGAAGAATCTTGTATAAATATTATAGAACAAAACTTAGTCCAATGAAAAAAAAAATGAAACAATTAGATTTTTTTTTTTGAAATTAAATGCAATTACTAATCTATGATCCAAAGTTGACTTCGGAAAGGACCTAGCGTGGCACTCTCACGTGCATTCATAAGTTATGGTCCTGTTTAATACAGTACAACCTTAAATTTGGATTTTTTTTTTTATTTCAGTTATTTAAATTTAAAAACCTTTATTTTTATATTTTATATTTTTAAAAATTTATCACTTTAATCTCTAAAATATTTTGTTATTAAAAGCATTAATTTTACAATAAAGTTATAGATATATAAAATGATTTCACTATTTTTAAAAATATTCATAGTCTAAAAATTAACATTAATTTAAATTAATTATCTTAAACCACATTTTTGGTCTGTGAAAATTGTGTGGACAGAGTAATTTAAATAAAAAAAAGTTATAAAATAGTTCATAAAATATATTAGATTTATTATTTTAACTTTCAATAAAAGTACTAATTTAACACAAGTAGCAATACTTATTACATGGAAAAGGTTCTAGTTCCATATATTGATGAACAAACCACACACTTAGTACATATCACAATTTATTGGCTACAAGGAAAACCTTCTGGAACTGTTGTTCAAATATACAATATCTGGTATTGTCCAGATTATCTTCGAAGAAAAATATCTGTGAAAATTAAAACAAAAAAAGAGGGTAATTAAGTTAGTCACAAACAAAAACAAAAATGCTTGAATAATATTTTTCTGGACTCATATTAGAGTGTTTGGTGAAGGTCAAATGAGAACGAAGTTGGTGAAAGATAGTACAAAAGATGTGATATTTAAAAGTGTGAGTGGTCTGATACAAAAGACGAGAGAACAGTGAAAAAAAAAGTGTAGGAAAATGCTATAGTGATGATGTTCCCTTTTAGAAGTTCTATAAAATATAAACATGTAAAATGTATTTTCTTTACTGCAAGAAAAATAAGGTCTTAGTTTGATTTAAGTGTTTTTTTGGACTGAAAATAGAAAATACAGCTGAAAATATGTTTGATTAATTTCTTAAAAATATTTTTATGAAAATATTTTTAAAATTAGGTGAAAATAAGAAATATTATAGCTCCGTTTTTAGTATTAAAAAAATGAAAATGAAAACAGAGAAATGGGAAAAATAAGATGAATTGAAATATAGTTATTACATTAAAACTAAAAGCAAAGAAGTAACTGGACTAACTCAGTGAATAAATCAAGAATATAGAATATAAACGATAATTGGACTGGACTAACTAAGTGAATAAATCAAGAATACAGAATATAAACGACAATTGGACTAGACTGACCTAGTGAATAAATTAAGAATACAGAAATAAAAATGGCAATTAGACCGGACTGATCTAGTGGATAAATCAAGAATACAAAAACAAAATTGGCAATTATACCATATTAACTCAGTGGACAAATCAAGAATACAAAAATAAAAACAACAATTGGACTAGAAAATTCAATTGCATTATAAAGCCGCAATTGAGCATATGAACAAGTTCTAACTGACGTAACATGAAACCTATTCATCCAACCATAACCATACTATCAAAATTTCTTAAAATAAATACCACTTAAATTTCTTGAAATGATATAAAATTTAATCTCTTTCTAATTTTCTTTTTTAATTTTTATTATCTTCTTTGTTTATTTTTAGACCAAAGGATCCTAATTTATGATGCAATAATTAAAAAAGAAAAAATGCATGTAAAAAAAAACAAAAAAAAAAAAAACTAAGTGGTGTGATCCTTACTTTTAAGCATTGATGGCTTCTTCCATGGTTTTGAAAGCAGCTTGAATCTTCTGAGCCATAACCTGCAAACCAGTGCCAATGAAGGAATCAAGGTATTCAAGTGTCCAACCTTGAACTGGTTCAACTTCATAGAGCCATTGAATCTCACACCCTTCAATATTTGGAAGCACTTTCCAAGTAGAAACGTAGGAGTGAAAGCCAACATTTCCATCAACAATTGCATAGGTGAATGTCCAGTTTGTAGGGTCAATGGAAAGCAGTTTCTGCTTAGTCCAATTCAGTGTTTGTTTATCAGCATCATCCACAGGAGTCTTGAAACCAGCACAGAAACGCACACACCCTGGTTTCCCTGATATGCCTTCAACAGGAATGCATGTTGAGAGTGTTGGAAACCACTTATCAAGCCCAAAGAAATCCTCCAACAGTGGCCATACTTTTTCTGCTTTCACTCCTTTCACTTGTGCTGTTGCTTTGCCCTTCCATTTTGCATTTTCTGCTTGGCTTGCCTCCATAGTATGAACTAGGTAGCTGCAATGTCACACACTGTTAGAGAGTGTACTATGAACTCTATATCTTACTTATGATGATGTATACCAAACTTGCCTTATATATATAGACAAATAATATTTCATGTTAACCATGGTTAGGATAGTGAGTTAAATAATTAAAATTTTATAAAAATCCTTTTTTATTCAATTAATTCTTTTATTTGTGTCTTTTATTTATTTGAAGAAAATAATTTGGTAGACAACTACGCAGACAATCAGTTATAAGATGTAAAGAGAGAGAAATAAGTATAAGTATATGTATAAAATATGAAGAGAGAAAAATACATATATATTTGAGTTGACTGCGGATTATAATTATTAACGAAATAAAATTGTTACGTGAATATCTTAAATATCAAATGTATCATAGTATGGTTAGAATATTAATCAATGAATAAGGTTATTTAAATTCAATTTATTTAATCAAATTTCTCAATTTCCTTTAATTTTTTATTTGTTCTTTATATATTATGTTATATGTAATAAATTTGATATTATAGGTTGTAAGTTGAAAAAATAAATATTTATAAAATTTTGTAAGGGTTTAAAAACGATTATTTTATGATGATTTGAGGAGAAATTAAGTCCTAGGCTAGAGTTACCAAAAGTGATTTTGAAACACCACAGATATAATATATTGGGTTAATTGTTTTTCATCTTAAGGAAGAAAAATAAAAAAATAAAATAAAATACACTTCTTTAATTGTTAAAATAATTTTTTATTAGTTGATTTTTAGAAAGTGTTGGTCTAAAATTTTAAAAAAGAAGAAATTTTTTTAATTCAGTTGATGAAAAATAATTTTAATTTTTAAGAAATAAATTTTACTTTTTAATTTCCTTATATTTTCTCTTAGAGGATTTCAAACTGAGTCATACAGAGGGAAGGATAGGAAAAAATAAGATTAAATTTAATGCATGTTTAGGTTAAAATTAAGAGCTTAAAAATAATTTTACTCTATCTTAAGCCAAGAATTATTTTTTCTTTTATTCAATTTGCATGAGGATTAGTAATTATTCTGTATTTGAATTCACAAAAGTATTCTTTTTCAAAATTGAATGTTATTCAAATATGGTTAATAGTCAAAACATGTTAGATAGAACATTTGAAACTCACGTTTTAAACAGGTTATTAGATATGTACAAGCTACAGAGTCACATTTTTTTATACATCCTTGGTTAAATCATTTTCCAATCAGATATATAAGATATATAAAAGCTATATACAGTCACATTTTTTATATATCTAGTGGCTATTTAGTATTTTTTTATTTCACATAAGTTAAATGATTAGGATCAAGTTTAGTAGACAAGATCTAGTGGTTGTTTTCGGTGTTGTAAAAAATATTATTATCTGAAAATGATTGTGCTTTCTTAATTAATGTTATATTTACAAAATATTAGTATAATCTTTCCTTCCACTCTTTTTATAAGATATTTCAACTAAAACCAAGAAAATGTGTTAAATTAGTTAATTTATTATAAATTTTAATTTTATTTTAAGACTTTGTGTGATATCAAATGATTTGAGAGGTGATTAGTTTGTAAAAGATAATTTCTCAAATAATAATAAACATGTATTATTTCATTAATAACACAAATAAATACACTCACTTTTAAGAAATTAGTCTATATTATTAATAAATTTCAAACTTAATTGTTAATTAGAGACGACAGAAAAATAGAAATTTTTACTCTGTATTACACTGATAAGAAATAGCCTATTAAATAGGCATTACAAAAGACTGTTTCACTACTTGAACAGTAACTCATTAACCCACTATTTAATCAATCATCAATTAACATTATTAACTAAATAAAACTATTGTCTAACCAATAAAACATATTTAATAAAATTACGGCTAACATTCCCTCCCTTAAACTGACAGCTTCCAAGCTTCAGTTTATATTTAGCTGCATAGTAGAAACACCCATCAACTTTCTCAAATTTTGGAAGGGAAGCAACTTAAGAGGTTTAGTAAAAATATCTCCGAGATTATCTTCACTAGGACAATACTTTAGCTAGATTACTCCATCACTGCAGAGATCTCTTAGAAAATACCACTTCACATCAATGTGTTTGCTCCTTCCATGCAACACTGGATTCTTTGACAACTTGATGGCAGAATTGTTGTCACAATAAACTGTAGTGGCTCCTACTTGCTTAAACTGCAACTCTTCAAGAATTCTTCTCAGCCAAATAGCTTGACAAGCACTGGTATAAAGAACAAATTAAACACGTGCTTGATAGAGTGACAATGGGTTGCTTTTTAGAAGACCATGAAATAGCCCCTGTACCTAGCATAAAAACATAACCTGAAGTACTCCTTCTGTCATCTTGATCTCCTGCATAGTCATTATCAGTAAAGCCAATCAAATTAGACTTTTCACCCCTCTTGTAGAATAGCCCAAAATCTTTGGTTCCTTGCAAATAACGAAGGATTCTCTTAGCAGCTAGCAGATGCATTTCAGTTGGATTCTCCATATACCTACTTATGAGACTCACTGAATACATTATATCTGGTCTTGTAGCAGTTAGATACATCAAACTGCCAATAATTTGCTTGTAAAGTGTGTTGTCTACCTTTTCCCCTTCTTCATCTTTGTACAGTTTCAACCCAAACTCTGATGAAGTGTTTGCAGGATTGCAATTCTGCATCTTGAACCTATCCAACAGTTCCTGTACATACTTCTTTTGGGAAACAAAAATTCCACCATCAGATTGCACTACTTCAAGGCCAAGAAAGTAATGCATCTTACCAAGATCAGACATTTCAAACTCATCCATCATAGACTTCTTAAAATCATCAAACATGGCACTATCATTTCCAGTAAATATAAGATCGTCAACATATAAACAAACAATGAGCATTTTCCCACCATCTCTAATCTTAACAAAGAGTGTATGTTCATAAGGACACTTTTAAAACCTGTTTTCAAAAAATAAGTCTCAATACGACTATACCAAGCTCTTGGAGCTTGTTTTAGTCCATAAAGAGTCTTTTTCAATTTATAAACGTTATGCTCATTGCCAATCTTAATATAATCAGGGGGTTGTTCAACATATACCTCTTCCTCCAAGTTTCCATGCAAGAATGTTGATTTAACATCTAGCTGGAAAATAGACCAAGAATTTTGCGCAGCCAATGCAACCACCAATCTGATTGTGTCATGCCTTGCAACTGGAGCAAACACTTCTGTATAGTCAACTCCATACTCTTGCTTGTAACCTTTAGCCACCAATCTCGCCTTGTGCTTATCAACCTCCATATTTTCTTTGAGTTTTGTTTTAAAAATCCACTTTACACCAATAGTCTTATGCCCTTCTGGAAGATCAGTCAGCTCCTAAGTGTCATTCCTTTCAATGACTTCAATTTCAGCATCCATCGCCTTCTTCCACTTTGCTTCTTGGACAGCACTTTCAAAGTTTGTCGGGTCACAATCTGCAAACAATGCAAAATGAGTAATTGCATCATTATCAATTTTGGTTACCACGTAATCTTGCATCCATGCAGGCCTTTTTCGAATGCGATTCATTGCATTGGTGTTTTCTTCTATTGTTGGTAAAACTGCAGCAACTGTTAGAGTAGTATTTGCTGGAATTTCAGATGTTGGAGTTGCTTCTTCAACTTCGTTATCACAGAGGACTTGACTAGGCTGCTGCTGCTCATTCCAATCCCAAATGTTTTCTTCATCGAAAACAACATCTTTGCTGATCACAATCTTCTTCTTCAGTGGATTAAACAACTTGTATGCCTTGGATGCTTCACTAACACCAAGAAAGACACACTTCTCGCCTCTGTCATCAAGCTTCTTCCTTTTTTCTACTGGGACATGTGCATAGGCAATGCACCCAAAAATTCTAAAGTGGTTTACAGCTGGTCTTCTTTCACTCCAAGCTTCCTCCGGTGTCACATCTCGAAGAGCAAGTGTGGGACTTCTATTCAAGATGTGAATGCTCCAGTTTATTGCCTCCGGCCAAAACACCTTTGGTACTCTACCTCTAGCCAATAAGCTTCGAACCATGTTAAGAACAGTTCTATTCTTTCTCTCTGCTACACCATTTTGTTGTGGTATATAGGCTGTTGTGAGCTCTCTTCGAATGCCTTGAGCTTCACAAAAATTTTCGAACTCCTTAGAACGGTATTCACCTCCTTTATCAGTTCGGAGAGTCTTAATGATCTTTCCCTTCTTCTCGTTCTCCACACGAGCCTTGAAGCTTTTAAATACACTAAAAGCTTCTGATTTTTCCTGCAAGAAATAAACCCAAGTCTTCCGGGAATAATCATCAATAAAGGTAATGAAATACCTTTTACCTCTATTCGAAATTGGACTTATTGGTCCATAAATATCAGAATGAACCAACTCCAAAACTTCCTTGGCTCTCCATGACTTGCCTTTGGGAAATTGAGAGCGGTGTTGTTTGCCAACAATACATTCTTCACAAACTTGAGAGGGAGCAGTAATTTGAGGAAGATCAGTCACCATATTCTTCTGTTGAAGGATCTTTAATCCACAAAAACTCAAGTAACCATACCGAAAATGCCATAACCATGAAGGGTCTTTTACTTCCACCATTAAGCATGGTTGATCAATCTCAATCTTCAATGGGAACAATCTTTTTGAACTCATTTGTACAATAGCAATAGTTTCAACTACAAGGGTCGAAATCTCACAAGCATCATTCTTCATGGTGATAATATAACCTTTTTCTAGCAATTGACCAGCGCTTAGCAAATTGCTCTTCAAAGCAGGAACATACAAGACATTAGAGATTATTTTCACTAAGCCATTCTTGGTTCTAATCCTAATGTCACCATTTCCCATTACATTCACAGTAGGGCTGTCACCAAAACTGACAATAGAACGAAAGCCTTCATTTAAATGAGAAAAAGAAGACTTACTTCCACTCATGTGGTTACTACAACCAGTGTCGACGTACCAAACTTCTTGCTCATCATGTTCCTTTTCAGCTTGAACCGTCATCAACAAAGTCTCTTCTTCTTTATTCTCAACAAAATTGGACTTCTCTTCCTTATTATTATTAGGTAGCCTAGTATAGCATTTAGAACGATAATGACCAAATTTATGGCATCTGAAGCATTCTACCTTTGATTTGTCAAAGTCATGTCCTCTGCCTTTGCCTTGATCATCAATTGCTTTGAAATTCCTGTTATTATCTCTACTACTTCCATCTATATTTCCACGATCTCCCCTTCCTCTGCCTCTACCTCTGCCCTTTCCTCCTCTAGAGTTAGAGAAATGAGTATTAGTAGAGGCCTTCAAAGCTTGCTCCTCAGAAGATAAACTTCGGTTCATCTTCTGCTCATGGACCAACAAGGAGCTTTGCAATTCATCAAGAGAGAATACATCTATATCTTTTTGACTCCTCAATGGAGCAAACAACATAGTCAAACTTTGGTGATAAGGAGCGCAAAATTTTCTCCACAATGGTGACATCCTCCATCTTCTCTCCATGGAACCGCATCTTGTTGCTTATCTCCATGGTTCTAGCATAATAGCTAGTGACAGATTCTTCATCCTTCATTTGTAGAGTCTCGAAATCCCTCCTCAAGGCTTGAAGTTGGGCTCGCTTTACTCTAGCAGAGCCATGATACTTCTTTTTCATTGAATCCCAAATGGAATGATCAATAGCTTGAAAAAGAAAATTCTTCGCCTTCAAATCTTTTAGATTTCTTGACTCAAACTCTGTTCTCTGAGCATCTGTTGCACTTTTCGTCAGTGCTCCGATGCCGGACTCAACAATTGGCCAAAAATCCTTTGATCGTAGGAAGTTCTCCATCAGCATACTCTAATGGTCATAATGACCATCAAAACGGGGAATAGCTGGTTGCACAAAACTGCTCTCTGAAGTCATGGGTGATAAAAGAGAGAAGAAAACAATTACAAAGCTACAGCTTTTTCTGGGTGAACTCTCCCTCGCGTGTTTCTCTCCCTCACGTGTTTCTCCCTTTCTTCAGATCGAACCAAATCTGATACCACTGTTAATCAGAGACGACAAAAAAATAGAAATTTTTACTCTGTATTACACTGATAAGAAATAGCCTATTAAATAGACATTACAAAAGACTGTTACACTATTTAATCAATCATCAATTAACATTATTGACTAAATAAAACTATTGTCTAACCAATAAAACATATTTAATAAAATTATGGCTAACATTAATTTGGGTAAAAAGTGAAAATTAACTATTTGTTATAAATAGGAATGAGAGGGTACATAAGTGAAATTGACCATGTGTAACATGGAGGATAAGTGACAAAATTGCAGCATGAAAAACTAAACTAGATTTAATCATCAGTCACTTTGGAAATAAATTATTATTTTATTAATGAAAATACTGAGTTAGATATCATGAAAACAATTTTTTTTTCTCCATTTCTCCTCTTAAATAAATGATAAATTTATATATCTTTTCTCTTTTTATTTCTTAATTTTTTCCCATCATTTTTATTGTATAAAAAAGGTATTTCTTAATTTAATAAACCAGTATTCCAACTTCGAATTTCTAGACTTTAAGTATTGCATCAAATATATTTTTTTTAATAGCTGATTTTTAAGGTAATATATGTATTCTTTTAACACCCACATGACATTAATTCTCTTTCTTTAATTGTTAACTTCTCTCATTTATCATTTATCATTTATCAGTATTTGATTTAATATTACCTTAATTTAGTCTATTGATATTTCTTTTAGTAACTAAACCCTAAAAGAAGTAGTAATGGTTAAGGGTTCAATATAAGAAGAGAATTTAATTCAAAAATTAGTCCATTAGATAAAGAAAATATTGAATATTAATTATTGTAAGATTTAAATTTTTTTTGCATAATTTAACACAATAAGAAAAATATCAGTCCAATTGAAAAGGGATGTGAGGTGGTGGGAAGAGATGAAAAAAGAAAAGATTAGTGTATTAGTGGTGTAATGTGTGAATTGAATTGGTTGGGATCATGATAGTGTCATTCACTAGAATGAGAAGTTTAATATGATGACCACATTTTGGTTTAGTTCTTTTCGTATCTCATCTAATCAAGGAAGTGTCATGTTTAGAACATGGGGTCACACAAGAAGAAAGTAACCAACAAAGAAAGAAATCAAACAAGAGTGCAAAAGAATGAAGAAAATAAAATAATTTATGACTGAAGTTTTTCTCTGATAAAAAATTGTTTGGTGATTAATTATAATATATATTATTTGATAATTAATTAGCTAATATATATATATATATATTATTTATTATTATTATTATTTTAAAATAATTAATTAATTAACTCATACTATTTTGTAATTCGAAAAAAAAAATACAACAATAATTTAAGAAGAAGAAGGATTATCACATATTGTATATCTAAAATTAAAAAATATTTAATAAATAATTATAATATATAAATAATTAATTATAAAATGTAAAAAAAATATACATATATAAATAAAATATAATATATATATATATATATTATGAATTAATTGACTAATTAAATGCATATATAATTATTAATAAAATAAAGTTTCAATTCGATATAATTGCCTCGTCAGTTTGATGTTGAAATGACGTATGTACTGTTGTGATGATTCTTTCCATTTTCGCGACCAGAAAGCAAAATTGACTGAAGGGCACTGTGGGTGGTGCAGAACAGTAGAAGCAAAAATTATTAGACACTTCATTGTTATTATCTAAATAATATTGAGTAAATTATATAAATATTTCTCAAGAATTTGTGAAATTATATAAATATTTTTTGTTTTTCATCTTTACATCTTTTAATTGTTTGAAAATATTACGCTAACATTTTTCTATATATTGCTTTAATACTTTCTTAATTTTTTTTAAAAAAATATTACATTATAAGGATGATAGGGATTATGTTAAATAACGAAGGAGTATCTAACATAATTTTGCAAAATTTTAGAAAATGTTTATGTATTTATTCTAAAATGCATTAAATAATTTTTCTTAAAAAAGTATTAAATATATTTAAGCATATGTTAATCCAATATCACTTAATAATTCTGATAAAATGTAAATAATGTCACAAATCATAAGGGATGTTTTGTAAATTTATAAACACATTTAGCACCTCCATTAGTAAGAGACCTTTTGAAGGAAGTTTAAAAATAAAACTGTCAAAATTTAAAATAAAAACAAATAATATTTTATTATTATAGAGATATGTATGTGAAATTCTCCCCGTGTCATTCAACAAGTTCCACGTATAATTGAATGGAAAGTGAATATTAGTAGACATTTATTTAATTTATTTTCAAATATCTTAAATAAGTATAATTTATGAAAAAATATTAATTATATTTAAACACGTTTTGTTTGATTTCTGTGTCCCTCAGCTTTGTTTGATTTCTCTATCTCTCAGCTCGTTCACTAATTGAATTGCGAGGCTGAGATTGAGACTAAAAAAACTCAACAACAATGCATTTATTAATTGAAACGTTTGAAATGTGATCGATTGCGTAGAACACGTAGGAACAATGGGATTTCCATTTTCCAAACTAAATATATGAAAAGGTGAAAGGGAAAGCAATGTCTATATTATATACACCATCAACATCATTGGTTTTTCTGTATATATTAAAAAAATGGAGTGGCTATGGTTCTTAATGAATGAACCTCTTAAAGGAGAAAGTTAGTTAAGGAAGACGACATTGTAACTGTGAATTAATTAGTCTGTTTTATAATTTATAAGGGTGAAAATGATGGGTACTTGTACACTAATAGTTCTTAATTTAGTAAGTATTATTTCTTAATTTAATATCTATTATGGAATATAGTAATTAATTTCATTAAATATATTCTTTTCTGAACAATTATATATTTTTCACTTATATTAAGATTAAATAAATAGTAACCTTACAATCTTTTAAATTCATTTATTATGTTAGATAAAATTTATTAAAACTTAGTCAAGTTATATTTATACCATAAGAGTCTCAAATTGTAATTTAGTCTCTTTACATGAATATGTTATCTATATATCTTGAAATGAGTTGTACACCGTGGGAGATTTGACCAAATTGTTATAGATGTTTCGGGAGAGTTCAAGTAAATAATCCTTTACGAGGAAAGATGGTCTTCCCAAATGAGTGGGTGTGAGAGATTATATCTACAAGGACGCTCCAACGATAAGTTAATTAGAGTACGAATTTGAGAATTCTTCAAAGAATATGTAAATGAGTGAGTTTAGTGAGAGTTTAGTTGGAGCTTAAGGAAGTTGAAATATTAATAAGTTGAGGTTGACACTAAAATTTTATATTTGGATACACAACAACCTTAATTTATGAGAGGATGACTTGTATTAAACGTGGAAGTCCATTAATAAACAGAAGGTGAAGTTTGTTTATGGGTGATTTGTATTAAACGTGGAAATCCATTAATAAACAGAAGGTGAAGTTTGTTTATCATATAAATAATGATAAGACATGAGTATTAATATTTGTTAGTAATTTTTTATACATGTATTATTTCTGCATTGATCGATTAGTATATTGATGGACGTTGAACGTTCCTGAATTAGTAATATGATGTAACCTGTCAACCGTAGCATAATCATGACTTCTTGTACGTAGAATATATATATATATATATATATATATATATATATATATTCTAAGCTTAATATATACAAATTAAAAGGTATTTAATTAAGTAAATACTATTGTATTTTAATTAAAACATGAAACATCTCAAACAATATACTATTGATGTGCACACTCACAACCCTTTCCAACATACTAGCCCACCTCGTGAAGCCCATAGTGTTGTTAAATTTAACAAACCAAAGTATTTTTATCCTAATAAAATAATCCAATGTATCCAATTAACTAATTTTTATTTTAATTAAAAATAAACATTGAATTAGATTAATTCATCAATTACAAATGAATTGATTAAATTTATTGATACATGCATATAACTTTATTGCTTCTACTTTTAACCCATTCTTCAGTGACCAAAAAGAAGTAATTCGTGTCGACACGTAGGTTTTATTTTATTTATCTCTGAACACGTATACTTGTTCATATTACTTGCAGAGTTAGATCAAAATGTTTCAATCACTTTGCAGAGAACCACCATTTTTTCTTTCTTTGTGGCAGAAACCAAATGATGACAAGCAAATACAAAAAGAAAGATAAATATAAACTAAGGTTCAAAAGTAAAAACTTAAGTGTAAAGGATTCTGTTTGCATAAAAAGTTCTGAAAAGCAAATGCATTACAAATAAAAGAGGTCCTTCAATAACAAGAGTTTGTGAAACGCTTACTTGGAAATTGAAAATAGTTGCTTAATGTATATCTTTTTGCTGGACCACTAATAATTTAGGAGAAAATATCTCAGTATTCTTCACAAGTTATTTCTCTGTTTAAACAATTCACACGTTGCTGTAAAAAAAAAAAAAGTTAAAAAAATTGTCAAGTTTAATTAATTAATCAATTTAACCAGAGAATTATGATTAAGCAAATGGTACGTTTAAACGAGACTTTAGACTAAACAGTGAAAGAGGAAAGGAATTTTAAATTGGATTTTATATATTTTAGATCGGTCACATGTATAATTGACATAATATTTTTATTTTACATCGATTATGATACCGATGTGAAAAAATTAACAACCTTATGTCAAATGTATAATGTTAAAACTCATTTTTATACTCATGTCTATTACTAACTTTCAACCTTAATCAGAAGTTGCATATAAAATGTTGGTATTCATTGGGTTAATATATTGATGAAATTTTCATCATAATATTACATTTAACTTGGAATCTGATTATTAATCCTTTTCTCCTTTTATCTGTAATTCGTCTTACTTATTCTTATTCAGAGTGGGACTTTTGAATTATATAAATTATGTCTTTCATCTCCCTTTCCACGGGCATATAATAATTAATTTTACTTTGTGATCAATTTCAATGCATATTTAATAAGTTGATTAAAAAATATATATATTTCTTTTATTAATTTTTTTTTCTTTTATAACTAGTTATCTAATTATCTACAAGTATTTTTCTGTAATTTTCATATTTCCTGTCACATAAAAGCATTTAAGTGAATATTATTTAAACTTAAATTTTTCATCAAGAAAAATTTATTTTATTCCATTCTCATTATTTGTTCTATTATATCCTCTTTCATTTTCATCCGTAGAGTCTATATTTGAGGCCTAGAAAGAAAACAACCAAAAATGCTAATTCATACTCTAAAACTTTGATTAAGAAAAATTAAAAAAAAATATTCATATATTTCGTAATTAAATTTTTATATAATTATCTTTTAAACCAATAAGTAGTTGTTATTAGAACAACTGCAAGACCAAGTTCATAATAATATAGCATCAAACATTGAAGCTAGTGGACAATTAAATGTGAGAAATAGGTCATTTTCAAGAAGCACATAAGTCCTAGCTCTCGTTGTGAGATATGCATGTGTGTGTTGTCTTTGTTGCAAGAACTCTCTCTTGAACATGTGGAGTTTAACGAATTGGGGACCAGAGAAAGTAATCAAATGAAGTGCCTATTGAATGTACACCAAAGATGATGAAAAAACAACCTACATTTCCAATTTGAAAAGGAGAAAGAAAGAATGGCCCTGTGTTTGTGGTTGAACAGGTAACTCAGAAAGTTTTATTTGGACCCTTATTAGTGGTACTATATACCGTCCTATTCTTTTTTTTCAAAAAAAACATTGAATTACTTTTATGAATATGAATGATCTTAAAACAAGAAGAAAAGAGAGAAAATTGATTTAGAAAGATGGAGTTTCGAGAATGTAAAATTCTTTAATTTATTATTTGTTAGAAATTTTACCTGTTTGATTAGTATTTATATTCGAGAAGTTTAGTCATTGACGTGAAAGAGTGTGTTGAAAATTTTATATTGGGTGTATTGAAAATCTCACGCTTGTGTAGAAATTGATCCGAATATATAATTATCATCTATAAACTGATTTTATAAAATTAAATTAGGTCGATAATTCATATTTTTAATATTATTCACTTTATTATTAAAAATATATCTATATATGTCAAAAAGTACTGAGTGTTAAGATCTAATTACAATAAAAACTTTAACATTTATAATAATAAATAAATCTAATGTTATTAGATGAAATATTGAATGAAGTTGAGCCATCAAACATACAAAGTTAGGCTGCTAGATGTATAATATCAAACTAAGCTAAGATATTATTGGAGGAATACATAACACAACAATTACAACTATAATTTATAAATTTGTTGATGGTTTATATATGCATAATATATTTATTAACAAAGAAAAACCTTTAAAATGATGATTAAAAGTAAATATACGAAGATGCAACCCAAATATGTGCATGAATCAACAACAAATTATCTGTTTGAGAGGGGAAAAAAATCAATTGTAGCTTGCTTGTACTGAACCAGTTTGTCTCTAGAAATTATATTAAAACATCAAATTAGTTAGAATCATGTATAAGACAATATTAAATCTTACTTAACTTAGATATCAAATCTTAATAAGATTGAATTCAAATATCATAAATAATGATCAAATTAAACCTTGTTTAATGTGCTGTTTTGCTCGTACTCAGTACACTTTCCGTGATTATGGACAAATGCGTACACGTCCTCTCGCTTATCATGAGGCAGGAAAGTTAGGAAACTTTTTATTTATTTATTGAAAAGTTACTTATTTAAAATTAAATAAATTACATAAAAGAATTCAACAGGAAAAGAAAAACAAAAGAAAGTGAACTGTGTGCTAAAGATGTAATAGAAAAAGACAAAAGACAAAAAAGAAATGTTAAATGAATGGAGGAAAAAATACTAAAAAATAAAATATAAATACTTCATATACAGGAATTTTATAATGAAACGTTATCTTTTCTGTTTTGCTAGTTTTGTTTTATTAAATTTATTTTATTTTATATTACCCATAACTAATTAGACATTCAAGTTATTATTCATCGAAATTTTCATAGCATGTGATATTAAAATATCTATTATCTATCATTATTAATTTGTAATATCTAACGGTTAAAAATAAGTATATATTCCACATATTAGGTTATAAAAATAATTCATTACCTTATTTATGGAGTCCTATTAAACTACGATGTAACACTTTCAATCATGTTTTCCTCTAATAACGAAATAACGTAATAATTTAAAATGATTTCTATATGTTGTCATACTTTTTAAAAAAAAGTATATGTAAAGAAAGGGGTTAAATTGTGATTTAAATAAAATTTTCTTCTATCGTCTGTTGTTTTAAAAACTAATATAAACGATGTAAATTTATCAAAGATTGATTTTAAGAGATTAAGTTATTCTTTAATTATCATCGTTAGTCACAAGATAAAATCAAGGAAATACAACTATTTTTATACTGATTCGTCTATATAAGACTACGTCCAGTTATCCAGCAAAAACTGAGTTCTCACTATCAACCGTGAAAAAGGTTACAAGTATTGTTTGAACCCAGCCACTTCTGGCTAATACAAGATATTCTTTAATCACAGCCTTCCCAGGCTAACCAACCAAGTATTCTTTGAAACACAGCCTCTTCAGGCTAAAGAAAGGTATTCTTTGCAAACACAGGTGGATTTAGAGAAGTTTATGAAAAACTTAAGATTTCCTCTTCGCAAAGAGAGTTTTTACAATGAAGAATATATTTAAGAGCGAATACAAATAATCAGCTTTTTGTAGCGTTTTCGCCAACTTGAAATGGTGAAGTGAAGTCCTTTATATAGGCAACAATCTTGGAGAGATCCGTTAGACTCAATGTCTTGACCGTTGTCCTTTTCTTGAAGCTTTCCCATCAGATACAGAGATCAATCAGAATAATTAATGTTTCACAACGGAGTCAGCGCATGTTCAGTACCTTTTTCTGTTTTGATCAGTTTGGATAACAAAAGCGTGATCTGCTTTTCGTGTTGCAGAGGTTTTGCACAGTACCCAAATGCCTTTTGGAAACTTCCACGAGTAACGACTAGATTGAATTTTTGCACGAGTTACTTCGTCTGTCTTCATCTTCTATGTCGTCTGTCTTCACTTTACTTCTTGTAGGTGATGGGTCTTTGACAGAGCAGAAGAACTTTAACAGATAAAGCTCTAAGATAGTGTTGTCTACCATCATTGTTGTATCGTCTGCTCTTTGTAATGAGACTCCTCTAAAAAGAATATGGGATAAGATTTTTCAGATTGAGGAGTTACCTTTCGTCTATAGTCCTTAATCGTCTGTACTTGCTTCGTTTGTAAGTATCGTCTGTCTTGTAATTATCAAAACTTAAGAGTGTTAATCACCTTGATCTAACAATATATTTATTTTGATTTGAAGTAATGATTTTTATTTAAGCTTTGTTTCCAAGTTGTAGGTCTTTTTCCCGATAATGAGGATCCGGGTCGAAAGGTATGAGAGAATAATTCAAACACAAATGAAATGAGGTTAAGTTGTCATTGAGTAAGTGAGGATTGTATTTATAGAAAAACTCTTTAATGCTTAAATTAGTGTTTTGATCTTAGAGTGAGAGCACAAATTTTAAGGAGAGACAAGAGTATAAAGGGTATAGTGTTAAGAATGTACTCCTTAATGATAAGTGAAATATTTATATATCGATAAGTTAACAAAATTGGATGTTTAAGTGATTTAAATCACACGTCAATATGATGTATTCAGCTGAGATTGAAGATAAATATAATATTAGACCTACTCGATATTTTATAAATAATGATGATGTTATAAAATTAATATAATATATAAATTATAAAACACATATTCTACTTTAATTAACCCACTAAGACGGTGGAAATGAAATAAGTCAACCATAACTTCTATAATACTGACTTGATCTAACATAAATATCATGCTACAACATAATATAAATTTTAATTTTAATTGACTGACAAATACTACGTAAATGAAATAATTCAACCCTAAACTCTATAATACTAATTTAATATGATATGATATAAACTTAATCGTCTACCTAAATGAAATAATCCAGTACTAAATTATAACTTAACATGACATAAACATTACGTGTCATCGAACACAATACAAATTTTGGTTTAATAAGCCCACCCATACTCAATGAACTTTTTAGTGTGGTTTACCTCAAACAAAAATCACATACAAAAGTAGACCAATAATTTATAAGAAAAGTACGTGTTTGAAAATTGACCATGGTCAACACAAGCATACTATGTTGTGATACGTTATACTACAAACTTAGTCTCTACGCCAAATTCTAATACTTAGGCTTAACAAATCTTTGTATTATTATTTCCCATAATGGAGACCTTCTAGTAAATTCCAATCAAAAAGCACAACACAATGTAATAACATTAACAACCAATCATTCACATGTTTTGCCTAACGCTCTCTCGGGCTCGTGAACTACAACCTCCATGACTTTATAAATTACTTTCAATTTTTGTATAGTTTTATCATTTAGTTATAATTAATTTCGACTCATTTTTTATGTATTTTCTCTTTAAATTTATTATCTATATATGAATAATTTTTATGGCAGATAATTATAATTTCTATCTAGTTAGGGTAGAATTATTTTCCGTAAAAGATACATATAATTTTTAGAAAATAAAATACTTTTCAATGATACATACTAAGTATTATTTTGAGATACAAAATTATTTCTATGCATTATATATTGATTTAAAAATTTTATACTATTAACTAGTTTAAAAATATATATATATAAAATCTTCATATATCTTTACCAAAAATAATCATAAAATTTACACAAAATTTAAGTAGATATTTTTAGAAATATAAAAAAAATTCACTCATATCTGTACATTGATAAAATATTATCCTCTTTAACCCTAAAACTTCCCAAATTTCCTACTAATCACTGCCTAAAAGAATTTTCCCTAATAGTAATATTATAAATATAAAATTGAGTTTCATTTATCTAACATTAAAATCTAAATAATTTTATTAAATAACACGCCATGGTGCTACATATCTCAAAACTAATGTTGAATTACACTTTTTTTTAAGCTACATTGACACACACATATATATATATATAAATATAAGTTAGTGAGTACTTGTATTATTATATATATAATGTATAAAAATTTGTTTTTGATTTTTTTAAAGTGTACAAGATCCTATTCAAACATATTAAGTGTGTATATATACTAATGTTTAAAAATGTAGGCAATGAATCTAACTCAACCTTATTAAATCGGTTCATAAAATAATAATTGCTCCTTATTTATATATATAAAATAAATAAGCCAATTTATTTGGGATCACGCTATCCACTCTTTTTTCTATTGCAGATCTACTTTTTTTTCTTATTCAAAGAGCTGCAACATGTCCTATTTTGATGTAGGATATTTGACATACTTCTCTCACACTAAACATAAAATTTAAATAAATAGGCAATCTAATACTTAATAATAAATAATTTAAAGATAAATTATGTTATGATATACTCCGATATCATGTTATACAATTAGATTATAAACCTAATCCAATTTTATAATACCCACTTCTGATATGAAAATTATGTTGATTTATATACATGTATCAACTTCTATCACCTAGCGAAGTGACACTAATTATATGAGACTAATAATTCGAGTAATGTAACTTTTTTTCCCCCTCAACGAAGAAAACAAGACTCGGAAGGCTCCAAAACAAAGGGCACTTATTGGAAGTGGAACTTTATATTATAATAATATATCCCAAGGCAACTACAATATAATAGAGATAAGTACGATGCACCCCTTTATATACCTCCCAACCCCCACTCCCATTTCATACCAACTCTCTCATATATCACAAACAAACCAACAACAAAAATCTCACTGATCAATCCACTCTATACCCCTACACTCCCTCAAACAATGGAAATCAAACCAAGCCCAGCCCCCAGCCCAAGCCCAAGCCCAAGCCCAGAGGCACAATCACAAGTTGTAGCTCGAAAGCTATGGAAGATAGTTCGCATAGTATTCATGATGTTAAGAAAAGGCATAGCCAAGAGCAAACTCGGCATAGACTTCAACTTACACTTGTTACTAAAACGCGGCAAACTCGCCGCAACAAAAGCCATAGCCAACACAATCATAACTCTCCACCACAACCGTTCTCAAAACGACGCCGTCGTTTACCCGCGCGACTACGAGTTCAGCTGCAGCAACAGCCCCGTATACCCCTTCCACGCCATCAAACGCAAAAACAACAGAAAATTATTGTCCCAACACGACGACGTTTCGACGGTGCAGAAGATTCTTGAAATGCTCAACAACAACAACAACAACAAGGTTGTGGAAGTGGAAGCTTCTCCGTTACCTGCGTTCGGGAAAAGTCCAATTGGGAAGAAACTTATCAGAATCACTGACTCACCTTTTCCATTGAAGGAAGAAGAAGAAGACAATCACGTTGACATGGCAGCTGAGGAATTTATTAAGAGGTTCTATAAGGACCTTAACATGCAACAGAAAATTGCTGCTATTGATTCACCTTATCATTATAATTTGTGGGATAGATGATAAACATTATATATCAAAATATTATTATATGGTTTCAGATTAATATAAGTCTATAATCTCGATTAATTTTTACTAACATATATCTACGTAAACAATCAGACAATTAGTTATCTTTGTCTGGGATGAATTGACTGGTTGACTGTGTATTGCAATTAATCTTTATATGTTTACGTTAAATTTGATCGGGATTATAGACGATAATATTATTAGTTATGGACTATGTAATAATTTGTCTTTATGATTATGGATATGGTGTTTGTTAATTTGTTGTTGTATGATGAGTTATATATTTAGTTTGTCACGTTACTCATCACAACTACTTTTTTCTTTTATATATCATCACTAGCACGCACCTTGTTCGTGGTTTTTGAAGTCACATGATTGGTGAGAGTTGTTTAATGGGGCACTGGTTGTGACTTCACTGCTTTCATGTATAGTAGTTTGATGAGCATAGTTTACTATCGAAAAGTATACGTGTTGATGCAGTTTGTATATATAAGATAACTTATTACTCTTTGGCTCAATTCTTTTTTAATTATTATTTAAGTCTGTTTTCTGCATATTGAATTTTCCATTTGCATATGTTAGCCATACGAGAGACAAAATTTAATTTCGATCAATTTATGATCTTGAAATGTTGAGTTTTGTTGTTTTTGTTCAATATCTTCACTACCTTTAGCAACGGCTAACTAGGTCTAAAGAAGTCATGCATCCAAAATTAAAAAATACACCATCGTTTAATCTCAAATTCTTCCAATCTCAAATCTAAAAAATAAATGATTTAAAATATTTTAAAAACTTTTTATAGATTTTAGGTCAATTTAAAACTTATTACAGTGTGAGGTCTGTTTCAGTAAAATCATTGAATCGTTTAGTGACTCTAAAGAAAATAGTCAAACCCTTGATGACATAAAAATAATGAAAATTACGACTCTCCTGACAACTTCATTTGCCACGTGGAGTCGATAGAGTTCTTGGACAATTTCGTTCACTTTTATTTGATCAGAATATTGTTCATCTTAAATTGAATTAAGTCAAATGATATGTACCCAAATTATGTTAATTTCACAATCATAACCAGCTATTTCAATAATTTATTGAAATCGTCTATTTAATGAACAATTTCCTTGAAATAACTATCATAATAGATAATTTGTAACTAGATTAATTTTAATAAATACTTAATTAAATGAGTTTAGTTACATGTTCCACCAAAATATACACCCCTGAGTAGATGGGAATCACACAAAAGATTTATATTTTTAGTTTTTCTTTAAAATAATTTATAAGAGGGAAAAAATTATTAATTAATTATAGAAAGTTACGTATCTTCTAGAAAATTCTATATAAATTAATTATTAAAAAATAATTTAATTTTTAAAAAAGTACATTTCATTTATTTCTTGGCTAAAAATCTTTCTAAAAAAATTCATCCCAAATGTTGTTAAATCCGATTTATAAATGAATCATCACCAGCAACACAGAGGGTACAGTTATTATTATGATTGATAGTAGTAAGTAACAAAAAGGGTACACAGTCTGTGCTTGTCCTTGTAGTTATGATTTTCTTTTCCTTCTCATGAACCCTTTTTTTTGTTGTGTTCTTACCTCTACTTTTCTTCAACAAAATTATTAGTGGATGTGAATCGTTACCGATCAAACAAAAATTTCTTATCACTTTTGCAATACAAAATCTACTTTACAAAATTATTAGTTACAATATATATACATATATTATGTTAAAAATAATAATAATTGATAATGCACAAGAAAGAAAATTGTTAGTGCTAACTTAGACATATAAATGGATTGGGATCCTAAATATTATTTTTGTCAGTACTTTTTACAAAGTGGGCATGAAGAAAAGGTTGTTAGCATTTAGAAAAGAAAAAGAAAAAGATCTATGGCAAGAAAATAAATCATTATAATAAAGAGTAGGTGATGAATGGTGATATAGTAGTGCTCTATAATTGGATTGGAGTGTCCCTTTCAAGCACTAAGGTTAAGTCCCTTTTCCTCTCTACATTGAGTTAACTGGTTGAAACCCTAAGTTTTGCTTTTAGCCATTGTTGATATTTTAACCTTTAATTTCTTTGAGTTAATTTAATATCTTCAACTTTTGATCTAGCCCTAGACACATGGCACATACAAATCACAAACATCTAACTATTTGATTAGAAAACTCAATGTCACAATCAATTTCATTATTGGACATCAATCATATTCCATTTGATACTGGTGCATTTAGTGAAAGTATTTTGGAAAAAGTTTAAAGATTCAACAATTAAGTCTTACTTTGTGCTTGGAGTGTATTTTTGAGAACTTAAAATATATGATTAAATTAAATTTAATTTAATTATAGTTTATATTAAATTAAATTGTGATAAAATTAAACATGCCAAGTAAAATGTTTCTGTGTGTGATAAGAAAAACGAGTTATATTATGGAATATTTATAGTCTTTTTAACTTACAATTAAAGTAGTTTACTAGTCACAACTTATATGGATTTATTTTGAAAAAAATTATTCAATTTTTTTTATAAAACTTACTTGCTTAGTCACTTAGTGACATAATAACAATTTTGTTAACAATTAACATTGATAAGATCTAAAGATGTAAAATTAATCATGGGACTCGTCTCATAAATTTTCTCATTGAATTTTTTTTTTTTACATTAAGAATCCAACTTAAAATTTGATAAGCATGTGACTTTGACATGTGTGTAATCAATGTAATAATGTATTGACCAAAAAGTAATAATGAGTGGTTGTAATTAATTTACGTATTAATTAACAGATAAGGTTGGGATTCTATCTTGTCTCTTTTTATCTTTACAAAGGTGTATATAACTTGTGCATCAAAAGATTCAACAGTTCTTGTATGCTTGTCTTCTAATTTCGGTTGACGGTTATATTTGTAACTTTTTTGTGGGGTTATGGTATGATGTATAATAGGGTCCATTTTATAATTTAGTAAGAAAATGTTAAATGCTCCATTGTTTTCATATTAAACCCATCTCTTAAGAAATAGTTACTGTGGAAATGTTTAATTCAAATGAAAGAATAAACAAAAATAGATGAATGAGAGGAAACTAGAATCACCATTTAACCTAAATAAAAGATGTATATTTAAAGTGGATTCACTTAATTGTAAACAAATGTTAGTGGAATTTTAAATATCTATAACTATTAACATTCTATCTTTAAATTATTACTTTTTCATTTTATATTATTTTTAATAAAATTTAAAATTCAATTTAATTTAATACATAAAATTTATAAATCACATATTAGTTTGTTATTGTTCTTGTCGGGAATTGCGATGCGGTGCTAACATGGTTGAAGACGAAGAATAGTCCTCGGTTTTAATAAATGAGTTCAAGATGTGTTAGAGACATGATCTTCGGTTCTCGTCAGAGATGGTAATATTTGCAAAGGCCCTTTGATGTTTAAGTCTTAGGTTAATGTTTTGGTATATGGAGAGATTACGTATATGAAAATAAGTTAAGAGTCTATGATACTTCTTGATGGATGAATCTCTATTTATACATTGTTTAGTTGGTTTTCTGGAATATTCGAAGAGCCTCGAGGTAAGAGGTAAGTGTTAGGCTAATGTGTCCGGCAATGGTTGGAAGTGTTGGACGTACTAAACAACCTGGTAAGACAATGATAACCTAAGAGGATTGATGATAATTGTCCGATTTTAATACGTTGATGAGGCTGAATATAGATTTTTATAGATTAGCCACTAACTCATCGTTAAACACAAAAATGACAAAATTATCACAACACCTCAACAAAAACGTACAAGACAAGACAAAAACATTTTGTACGAGACATTGATTAAATCTAATTAACTACATATACAACATTTTAATTTATTTAAAAATTAAAATTATCATCAAATATATTATCTCTCAAATTTAACAACATAAAAATGTAAAAATAGAGATGTATGTTTTTGTTAATACAAATAATAAACCTTAATGATAATTGATATTCGCACACATAAATTTTTATGTAAATCATTTTATTGGTGTTTGATACAAATTATATGTAAAATTATGACAACAAATTTAAACGGAAAGACTTCGTATAAATTATTCGAAGTTCCACTAATAGATCAACCCTTGCCACTGCTGTATACAAATAAAAAGTATGGTATGTAAAAAAATTATGAACTAATTATTCTAATTCTTATATGAAAAAAATATTAACAACACACTTTAATCCAATTATTAATTAATTAATTATTAATTTTTTGAAAAAAATTTGATGAACCTTCCCTCATAATGAGTGTAAAATAGATCATTAACACATAACTAAGCAAATAGACAAACAAGCAACCAAAGTAATAAAACTTGAAAACAAATAAGAACATGTTAGAAATAAAAAACGTAACGGAAGAAAAATTTAAGACTAAAAATTAATGAATTTTGACTTAGAGACCAAACTGAAAAATTGTTAAAAAATTTAGAGACTGAATACAAAATTTTCCAAAAAAAAAAAAAAACAAAATTGTGTCTAAACCTTACCAAGAATAGGTTCACGAATAGTTCAACTATTTTCTTAGTTTGGCCCATTTTGATCCACTGATCCATCCAATCTCGATTTGGGCCTCATTGAGCCCAAATAGCTGATAAAGTTATATTCCAATGGTTCACCTAAATTATAGTATAATTATATTGTACAAATATTTTTAAACTAATAATACAGAAAAATTAAACTTATAATAGAAAAGTTCATATTAACAATACATAATAATTAAAATATAATACTATGGATTTAATTGATATATATCAATAAAATATTTTTTTATCACATATTTTAAAAAAATTTGAGTCTTATCTTAGAGTCACTTATAAAACGTGTCTAAAATTTTTTAAGTTGATTAATTAAATCCTAATACTATATCATATTTATGAATGTATGTATTACTATATTATAAAAACGGATTTAAATAAAGAACTTAATTTATATACTCATAATATAAAAACTTTATATTATTATCCTATCACAAATCATAATATATAATAAAATTTTCAATTTTATAATAATATTTTAAAAGTCATACCCATAAAAATATTTAAATTGTAATATGAAAAACTTACCATTATTTTTTTAGGCATTGAAATGGACATGCTACCTTATTTTTTTGGTGACACTAAACACGTGTCGTTAAACTGTTAAAGAATTAAAAAATAAATACGAAAATTATTATTATTATTATTATTATTATTATTATTATTATTATTACTATTAAAAACATATGAAATATAATATATTAATTATTTTTTATGCTGATCTTGTTAAAAAGAAGAAGAAGAAGAAAAATGTGTTTGCGTAAGACCGAACGAGAAAGAAGCGGTTTTATATTTATCGCGCGATTCGTTTCAGGTAAAGAAGCGTATGCGATATTGTGAATCGAAGCGACGTCGTTTTTTTGTGATGAAATGAAAGTAGCTATAGTGTTGTTGTTGGATCTCTGAACTCTTTCTCTCTGATACGAAGAACGAATCTTCACTCGTTGTTCTTCCTTCAATGGATTCCTGGCTCAAAGCCGCTGAAGGTAACGGATCTCGTTTCATACATTCGTATCTCACCATTCCTGCAATTTCGTTATTGGTTTTTTTCTTCAATTTTCCATAGCTCGGAGTTTTGTTTGGTTGATTTTTAGTCTCGATGTTTTGGTTGATCACTGAATTGTTTGTTTAATGCTGATTTGCTCATGCGGAAGATTTTGTCGGTGAAATGATTTTTCTGAATGTTTTGATGTTATTTTTTTTTATGCACTGTGATGATGCTTGTGTATTGGAAATTAGAGAATGAAGTTGTGAGTGTTAATTTTTAGTTATTGGTTTCTCTCTTCAATTCTCCATTGCTCGGAGTTTTGTTTTGTTGATTTTTAGTCTCGATGTTTTGTTGATCACTGGATTGTTTGTTTAATGCTGATTTGCTCATGCGGAAAATTATGTTGGTGAAATGATTTTTCCGAATGTTTTGATGTTGTTTTTTTTTATGCACTGTGATGATGGTTATGTATTGGAAATTAGAGAATGAAGTTGTGAGTGTTAGACTGTTACAGATTCGTCAATGTAATATCAGTTCATGCTGTCTTGCTCGTTTATTGTGACTAGTAACTTAGTGAAGGACAGCATTGTGTATTAGCAAGGTTTTGAAAAACGGTCTGTGACTGTGGTAAAGGTTTTGAAGGTCACGTGGTTGTATCTGTTGGAAATTTCTTGCGATGTTTAGGATTGTGATGAAACTGTGATTGCGTTTTGGAACCTTGATTAGGAGAATTGCGTAATTGTTGTTGTTTTGGAGGGGGTGATGGTGGTGAGAGGGAGTTATATCACTTGATGTTGATGCATTTTTTATTTCAGTGTGTTGCAGTTCTTGAACTTGGAATAGAACTATAGAAGTTTCTCTTTTTTTCGTCCCTGTTTTTTGTACCCCTTTCGTTTTGAGGTTAAATCTGACAAATAGCTTTTATTTTTTGGGTTTGGTTGATCAGGTTTATTTGAAGTTGTTGATCGACGAGCAAAGGCTGCTGTCGGTGACGCAGAGGATCATCCTGATTTTAAGTCTCCAGGTTTATATTTTACTTCTTTTGGTTCTCCACCTAGATAGCCTTGGTCGTCAATTCATGCTGAATAAATACTTTTTCTGGAATTAGACTTGGGTTATTGCTTCAAGGCTGTGCTGCCAATTTATACCAGAATTTCCATTTCTCATTCTCTTTCTTTCAATCTTTTGCTTGATATAAATGAATATTGAATCCATCTTGTTTATTTTTTTGGTACATTATGATGGCAACAAGATTTGAATGAAACCATCTTGGTTTAAAACATTATATGTGTGTTTTGGTTCAGCTGTTTTTTTTTTTTTTTTTTTTTTTTTTTTTTTTTTTTTTTTTTTTTTTTGCTTATATTTGTTAGCTTCCTTAGAGAGCTTTTGCAAAATAAGGAGTTATTTCCCAAAAAAAGTCTGAACAAAACATGTACTTACATGAGCTTTTGTTAAGTCGAGAGAAGCCCAATTTAATTCTTCAACTGTGAAGTTGTAAGAAGTAGAATTAGTGTGTTCTAGAAATTGGCCATCTCTGTGAGGAAAGTGGTATTAACTTCACTTTCTTATAAACCAGAATATTAGATGTCTAAAACTAATGAACCTTATTAGTTTTTACAACTTTTTTTCTCTCGCTAGAATCTAGATGTTACATATATACCTTGTAATTGGACTATTACATAAGCCCAAAAACAAATGAGTCAGGCATTATGTCTTTCAGATGTAATATAAGTATTACTATTAATTATTAAATGATACATATTCTCCTATATCAGAAATTCTCACAGTTGTTTTGTTGTTACTTTTTTAAAAATTAGCATCAAATGGGCAAGGATCTCAAGGCAAGAGGACAAAATCAAAACCAAAGGTATTGCCACTGCATTACTATTCAGCAATCATAGATAATATTCATGTAATGTTCACATCTAGCTTGTCTTCTTGAGTTTTTGCAGTCTCAAAAGGGAATATCCAACTCACCGACTACAATTAGTGATACTACTAAGGAGAAAAGTGGATCTCCATTAGTGCCAGTGGACATAACAACTTCAATAGACAACATTGAAAATGATGGGAGAGCTTCCACATCTACAAACCAATCAAAGGAGCCACAACCTAGCGACGCAACATCACCCTTGTTAGGCGCTTCATTATCAAAAATGCTAGGAGATGATGTTGGTAAACATGACGCCGATGATGCTGAGGCATTAGTAAATGATGCTGACATTGGAGTTGCCACTATTGCTGCAAATGGTGATCCAACTAAAGAGAATGCTTCAGAGATTCATGAGACGGATCCTCCTCCAGCTCCCAAAGGAATTGACGGTCCTAGTGATGAACCCACCAGTACTGATCAAATTATCAAATCTGTAGATTTAGGTGCCAATAAAAATATGGATCAAGAGAAATCTGAATCTGTGGCTGCTGACACAGCTCCCAATAATGACACTATAGTCAAAGATTCTGATGTAAAAGTTAAATCTGCCGTGGACAGAAAAAACCAAGAGGATCATAAAACTGACTTACAAGTTAAAGAGCAGGATCACCTTGATGAGGTAATTCCTATAATGGAGAAGTTTGTACATTCTTACTTATACACATCTTTATTAAAAAATTCTTCTGACTAATTTTTTTAGTTGGTACTTAGGCTCAAGGATTGCTTAAAACAACAAAATCTACTGGTCAGTCTAAAGAGGCAAGGTTAGCTCGGGTAAGATTGTTGCCTAAACCAATAATTCTGTTAGCTAAGGGCTCCATAACTTTAATTTTGGAATATCAAAAAGTGTTTCTTCCTAATTGCTTATTATAGATGCCTGGTTGATATTTTATATTGATGCTCAGGTCTGTGCTGGATTGTCATCCCGCCTTCAAGAATACAAATCTGAAAATGCACAGTTGGAGGAACTTCTCACTGCAGAGGTGAAACACTATCACTATTTCCTCTTCAAGGGAATAAAAGGTCTCATTATATGCTTGAAAATAGAAACATCGACTATTGTATCACTTAATTAATTCTAAATCTACAGAGAGAGCTGAGTAAATCATATGAGGCTAGCATAAAACAGCTACAGAGGGATTTGTCTGAAAGTAAAAGGGAAGTGACAAGAGTTGAATCAAATATGGCTGAGGCCTTGGCAGCAAAAAATGCTGAAATTGAGGCACTTATAAGCTCTATGGATGCAGTTAAGAGGCAGGCTGCATTGTCAGAAGGAAATCTAGCTTCCATGCAGGTTCCTCTTAGTTAATTTATTGAAGCATGTCTTGCAATATTTTATTTCCTCCCATGCAACTGCTGTTTCCCCCTGAACTACATTCTGTGCAATTTGCTTTGATTTTGTGCAGTTGTGCAAGCTTTTTTTTGATGAATAATGAACATGTTGGATTGCTTCAGTGTTGGCATCATAAATTTTTGTACACAATCTTCACTAATTGACTTATTGTTTGAAGTTTGAAGAATCCCTTTCTCTGAGTGGTCTATGAATCCTAAGATTTAATTTGTATACTTTCATTGTTCTGCGAAGAATTTTATATCTATGAATGATAAGGCTTGCCAGAAATGCGTGTTCACCTTCTCAAATTTTTCCATTATCCAGATGAAATCTACCACTACTTTCTTTCAGAAGATAATATGGCCTTTTCTGCTTATGTTATGTATATAAGATGGTCATTGACTTGAGGGTGTGTTTATTTGTATGTGATGTCTGTCAAAATTTCTTTAGCAGATATCAGGGAATATTTTTACTCAAATGAATCAGGAAAATGTTTGGCTTTTGTAGACTTGTTGGACTAGGAAACACAATGATATATCTACTTTAGTTTCCTTCGTTAATTTCTTTTTGTAGTGTAGGATTGGTCATTTCACTATAGTTTGTGCCTTCAATATATTTTTACAGTAATTTTTTTATAATCATTGCTTGGGTAACACTGTTCATATCTTACCAGGCTAGCATGGAATCAATGATGAGAAATCGGGAACTAACAGAAACAAGGATGATGCAGGTAAGTAGGTTCTCTTATGCATGTAAGATTATTGCAACTAAAAAATATTTCCCGTTTATATGATGGAGTTATTTGCTTATTAAAACTGTTGTTCTTGTAGGCTCTAAGAGAGGAGCTAGCATCTGCTGAGCGAAGAGCAGAAGAAGAGCGTGCTGCGCATAATGCTACCAAAATGGTCTGTAACTTGAATTATTTCCCCATATTCTGTGTTTTGCATTATATTTTAGTGATTATTGATTGGTAGAACAGGCTGCCATGGAAAGAGAAGTAGAATTGGAGCATAGAGCAGTTGAGTCATCCACTGCGCTTGCGAGGATACAGGTAAAGTAAGCATTACTTTGGTTTAACTTTTAAATGGGGTGTAAAACATATTAAAATTTGGCATCATATTGTCATCAATGATGCAATTCGGTCTTGCTATTTAAAATTTAAATAGAGATCTACATTACCAAAAAATTGATGAACAATAGTGGCAAATCCACAATGATAAATCATGTGTTGATAAGGCTGCTTTGGTGCTTTCTGTCAAGCCATTTTACTTGTAGAATTGTTATTGACATTAGATTATATATATATATATATATATATATATACATTGATTTGTTAGTTGCTCCTCTTTCTAGAGAGTAGCAGATGAAAGGACAGCAAAAGCCACAGAACTTGAGCAGAAGGTGGCACTTCTTGAGGTACATGAATAAAAAGTTAACGTCTTCCTTTTTGAATGTGAAAGCTGCTTTTTAATTTCCTTTTTGAATGTGAAAGCTGCTTTTTAATTAATTTCTGAAAGGTAGATATACTAAAAAGTTTTGGTAACATCTGTTATCAGGTTGAATGTTCATCTTTAAATCAAGAACTACAAGATATGGAAGCTCGTGTGCGTAGGGAACAAAAAAAGTCACCAGAAGAGGCAAATCAAGCAATTCAGGTATAGATGCAGATTATAGAGGAGAAAGTAGTTCAATTTACAACCTTATTAGGTTTCCTTATATTTCACATCTTCTACAAAAAATTTCAACAGTTGTATAGCTTATTTAAAGAGTCACTGTCCTTTGTGTTTGATTGCCTAAACAGCTAAATCAATTCAAAGCACATATTTACGATTTGTAACGTGTATTAAATGTCACTGTTTATAAGTAGACCTTTCCACCTACATGCTTTGCACAACTGAAACACTTAACTATTTTATGTTTGTCCTGTCAATTCTCTTAAAATACAAATTAGATCTAAATGTGATTGTTTTTAGCAAAGAAAATTCAAGAGGGCGGAAGGAGTGGGGTGAGTGGAAAAAAAATTCCATGATCATAGTTGAAACTGGGCATGGCTTGGCGCATGTCCAAAGTTGCCACAACCATTTCTAGATGACAATAATGATGATATTAGTGATTATTTTTCATCCTTATGAAATTATAACCTTGGAAGTTGGATATCTTCAGATGCAAGCATGGCAGGAAGAATTGGAGCGGGCACGTCAAGGTCAGAGGGATGCTGAAAACAAGCTATCTTCCTTGGAGGCAAGATTTTTTAACTTATTTTCTCGAGAAGATTTTGCAATAATGGCCTGTCTCGCTGGTCAGCAATTTGCATCTCCCATTATTGATATGTTTGGTTTCACTGTTCAGGCTGAAATGCAAAAAATGAGAGTTGAAATGGCTGCTATGAAGAGGGATGCAGAGCATTACTCACGTCAGGTAATAATCATGGTGTTTCTTAAAAAATTTCTTTTGAATAAAATTTAAATTCACAAATTGGATATAAAAATAAAGAAAACCTCCTTGTTTCTTAAGTGGGCTGAGCTTTAGACTTGATGGTCTTATGGCTGCATTACCAGTGAAATTTTCAAGTCATGTCCTCATGAACTGTATCCCTTTTTGTAGCTTTTGTCCTATAAGTGGTCTTGTTTCTAACTTTCTGGGAAACTAACAGTAAAAAGCATTTGGTAAAACCATTTCCAGTTGAGAAATGGCCAGTTAATGGGTTGTGTATTAACCATCTAAGTGGTTAACGACTTAATGATAATTGTTTCTAAACTGAATACTTTTTACAATTAAATACTTTTTAGCAATTTTATTTGTAATTTTTACCATGCATGAAAATATATTTTGAAACAGCATGTTGGCACTTGATATATTAACTTTGCATGGCAGTATACTTATGAATTTAACAGTATGTCATCCTACTAGTCTAAGCATCTACGGTTTCAATAGCATAAATGATAAATTAGGCTTGGTCATATCCACCATCCAAATCTTCAGGAATATATTTATGGTCGACTATTGGTTGATCAGGACTATTTAATTGAGAAAAAAATTGCATCGAGTTTGTAATGGGTGTGACGATTTATTTGTTAAAAGGACCAGCAAAAACATCCATGCATTTTCCATGCCATGTATTTAATTACCAATACTTTCTGACTCTTTCTCACACACTACAGCCTTCAGCTTGTTCTTGTGTGGGTTAATATAAAAGAAAGTTTAAGTTAATTTAGTATTCCCAACGAGTGTATATTTTGATGCTATGGTAATTTTGGAATGTTGGTTGTTCTAAGCATCATTATAATCTTGTAACAGGAGCATATGGAGTTGGAGAAACGCTATCGGGAACTGACTGACCTTTTGGTAATTTTTGTCATGATAAAATTTCATGCACGTACTTGTGATGTTCTATAAGTTTATGTGTTATCTTCATTTCAGTACTACAAACAAACACAATTAGAAACCATGGCAAGTGAAAAAGCTGCTGCAGAGTTTCAATTGGAGAAGGAAATTAAGCGTCTTCAGGAAGCACAGGTATGTGATTGATTCCTGTGTCTGCTTGATTATTAGTTTGATTTCATGTTAATTTTCTCATCATTGTTGCATTGAACAGGCAGAGGCTGAAAGAAGTAGAGTTTCTCGTCGGGCATCATCATCTTGGGAAGATGAGACTGAAATAAAATCCCTTGAGTATGTTTCCTCTTATTACCTTGGTAGCGTCTATCTTGTTTCTCTGTAATGCATTTGATTAAAGATAACCATAAACAAACTTCAGTGACAATAATCCTATGCCCTGCCAACAGCAACGGAAGTTCCTGCAAATTCATTAAACTGCACAGTTCCTTCGTGGAACTCTATTTGTTTACCCTCCCCATGTTAAAGCGTCTCTTGTATTTTCAGCTTATTCTAAGATGTTCATTACTTCACAAATGTTATAGTTGTGATTTGTGTATGACAACTGTTATAATCACTTCATCACTCACTTCACAACTGTTATAGTTGTGCCATCTGTTTTCATTTCCTACTGTAGAGTTTGGAAAGTTATCTTATAAAGTAAAAATTGCAGGCCGCTTCCTTTGCATCACCGTCATTTGGTTGGTGCAAGTATTCAGGTATAACACAACCATCACGTTTCAATTAATTTTCATTCTTCTTTTTAGCATTATTTTTCACTTTTGTATTTTCATGTCTCATGCAGTGGCAAAAGGCAGTGAAACTGTTAGATTCAGGGGCAGTCAGGGCCACAAGATTTCTCTGGCGATATCCAACAGCTCGAGTTATTCTATTTTTCTATTTGGTAAAATCATTCTCTTGGATGTTTCAAATGTCAAATTATCTGAATTCTGAAATGAAATACCATTGAAGGATTTGAAATTTCGCTTACCTTGAGATATTGTGACAGGTGTTTGTACATCTCTTCTTGATGTATCTCTTGCATCGGCTTCAGGTAAAGATGTGATTGCAATATGGAATATGTCAATATGACAATGAAAAATATTTGGTAGACAACTGTAATACGCAGACAACCAGATAACTAGTTATAAAATGCGAAGAGAGAGAAATACGTATATGTATACATATATATTCTGTGAGTGAGTTAGCTGGTTGACTGTGCATTGCAGTTGGCTGCGAAGTAAAGTTGTAGGACAATTACTGATACATGCAGCCATGTTAAACCTATCCTTTTGAGTAGCTATATCACAGTAAAATCTTGTGGATTCTGAATTTCTAATCTTCTATGTAGGTTCAAGCTGACGCATTGGGTGCCAGAGAAGTTGCAGAATCTATGGGACTTTCTAACCCGAATTTACCATGACTTGTCGAAAATGTTCCATCTATAGGCCATATGTCAGGTGTTAATATCCTTCCTGACTTCATATTTTTCAAGTGTACATTTCCAATGTCGCTGCTTAGGGTGGCTTGATATTGATTCAGCAATCGACTACACACTATTGCAAACCAAAAGAGAAACTTACGCTCAGACATTTTGTCTCGAAGTTGATCTTTAGAGAAACTGCTGCATGTTGGAAGTTTTGAAAATTGGAATTTTGCTGTATCGGTGGCAGCTTCTCTCTCTTGTGTAGACTTTCATGTGAATTGAATTGGTTAATTATATGTTTATTCGTTTTTTTCTTATGAAATTGTATTGCGAGTGAAACGATGTAGATACTAATCTTCTGTGATATCCTTTCCTTTGCTCCAAGGGGCAATTGCCAAATCTAAAGAAATTAGCATTCTAAATCATGAATTATTAAGAACTCAACGAGATCCTCTTTCTGATAAATTATTAAGAATTCAACGAAATCCACAGTTGATCCTTGACATTTTAAATTATGAATTATTAATAATTCAACGAGATCCTTTCTCTTTTTAGTGAATTCGAGTGGATCCCTTTCAATTCTTATGTTTTCATTTTGAGAACTTGAGGGATAGTCTAATCCAAAATAAGAATCATAACAGAAAATATCAATTAAACTGGATATCAATTACAATACCTATTATTTATTTAATATTATTAAAATTTGAAATAAAAATGAAGATAATAGATTCAAAGATATCTGAAATTAAAAAACCTCTAAATATTTTCTTGTAGAAAAATCCTACTAAAAATGATATCGTTAATATTGACCTTATTGTATTAGCTAATTAATTATTCAAATTTAAACGTATAAGATACATTGAATTAATAGCCAGTTCACTGCAACTTAAAAACGAGATAACAAAATCCTAGTAGTTACATTGCATAAGAGTATTATTCTTTTGCATGGAATATTACATTCCAAAGATTGATGGATCTCATCCATCAACAAAAACTGTTTCTTTTGAGATAATAACGTAAGCAACAAGTATATTGGATTTGCATAAAACAAGAAGAAAAGTAAATTTGATGAACCCAAATGCTCGTAGATCCTAGGCAAGACCACATTTGAAAACCAATTATTTCACCAAAATAACATGTTCAAATGGTTTTGTCCTCTCATAATGAAAACTAACAAAATACTATGCTATCTTTAAGTTCACTTTGTTTCTTCCTCTTCATGAACTTCATATTCCTCCTCATCGTCATCCTCATCCTCATCTTCGTCATCATGGAAATTGATTTGGGAGAATCTGCTTAGCTCAGATCGGCCTTCATCCCCAAAGAAGTCAACCCCAAATTGTACATTACGTTGCTTAACCAAAAGCCAACGCAGTAACCGGTCTTCCTTGTTTAGGTAATGCAACTCTTTGTTGATTTCAGGTGTAGCCATCATGCTCATTTGCATCAACTGACCCTACATTCATTAAAAATGGAAAATGGAAACACATTACATTACAAATGCATAATTTCCATTAAAAAATTTTAAGTCCTACCGTTTCACCAAAGACAGACTAAAACTACACAAACTTTGTTGAAACCTCACTGGCTGCATGCAGAAAACTACACATTCAATAAACATTTCACAGTTCAAATTTTCTATGTTGCAATTCAAGTTTTATCATATGAGCCACATTGAGTTGAATAATACTGATAGTCATAATCATATATGTACAATGACTACAAGTCCAATAAATCAACTTCTACATTACACTCCTCAAACCTAGAGTTATGTGAATCATTTCACCAAATTCTTTGACATATATTACGCTGAAACAGGTATTATCAAATAGCATGAAAAGGAAGCTATAAGAGAAACCAAAACAGAAAAATATATGCATAAACTCTCCCACATCACAAATAACCAATCTGACCTGATAATGTCTGCCATCTAGCTTTTTGATACCATAACCCAACTGAACTGTTCCGAGATTCTTAACATCAGTGACAACGCCGTTTCTTCTGCATACATGTTTTCCCACCCTCACAACTAAATCTATGATGGCTTCCTTCCTTATCGCGGGCTTAAAAAGAAACATGCAATCGTAAGGAGGCATCTTATTCCTCCTGCTCAGTGGCAGCCAAGTCAGCCAACTAAACTATCTGCATGCAATGCATAATATAGCAACTGGTTAAGAAGGCTAAAGGAATTTGCTAATATCATGTTTCAAATAATAAACTTCTCCATAAGCACTTATAGAAGAAAATTGGAAGGAAAAATGAAATAATTCCTCCATATGCAAGAATTAGCTTACGCATATTTTGCTAGACAAAATGTCTGCACTTTGTTAATGAGTAACAGAACTATGAGCAATAGCAAAATGATTTTTAGTGCGAAACACTATATAGTCTAAAGCCAATTTCTTAATTACAGTCTAGAATACACAATCATAATTTTCAAGAATCAATTGGCAAGTTCAATATTTTCGTCATTAACAGTCATTTTTCTTTACCAAATTAATAAAAGAAACATGCACAATTTTTTTTTTCTTTCATCTCGGAGTTGATGATGAAACCAAACATTCACCATCCTTAATTTTCAAAACTCAGAACTAAGTTGTCAAAATGTAACAGTTGGGTCCAGAAAAACAAAAAACTAAGAGCTCATGGTTTCATGCTACACTTACCCTTTATAATTCTTCTCAACCATTCATCACAATCAAAATACAAATCCCAAACCCAGACTTGAAACTCATGAAAACACAAAGAAAACAGTCATGAAATGCCTTTAAGGTTAGGAAGCCAGGGAATCAATGAATTGCAAGCAAAAGACTCAGATCCACATGGGAGGAACAATTGAGAAAATAGTACAGTGGAAGCATTAACTTTATGAGAAGGGTAGATATCATATCTTAGCAGCAAGCAACATTGAGCTTACAAAAAAACACTTTCTTGCTAACTATTGTTCAACGTATTGAAGTTGTTGAGACAAGCAAATCACTGAAAGATCAATAATATGGAAAATGGCAGGAAATAGCTTTGGCAGTACACAAATATTTCACTATACAAAGCTTTCCAAGCTCTCTAATTTTCCATCAAAGAAAGGTCTCAGAAATTACCATGATCTAATCTGAGGTTTTTAAATTTCAATATTTTCTTCTGCCATTGTTTTCCCATAGATGAATGAGAACAAGAAAACCAGTCCAACACAGAAAAACAATTCTTCTGCCATGTTTTTACCATTGATGAATGAGAACAAGAAAACCAGTCTAACACAGAAAAACAAACATACACATTTTCATATATCACCAAAAAAAAAAAAAAAACTACAGCAGCTGAATCATAACAGTAAACACATAAATTTAATTGCATTATTGATACCCCATCTGAAACTATTGCAGTTATAATGCATGCATTATATCCAATTGTTAACATAGATTATAAAAATCCAAACTTTATCTTTCTCAGAATTCTAATCTAACACAGTGATGCTGTCAACACACACTATTCAATTTCATTTGGAAGCTTTAGGGTATTAATTCGTAACAAAAAAAATTTTGAGAGTTTGAAACATTGAACAAACTAGATATGGACACGAAATTAGTACCTTAAACTTCAGCACCTGCTATGGAATCGAAGCTACCCTTGGACCAAAGCGATGAACAGAAAATTCTTCGTTAACTAAACTAGGGTAACAAACGACCTCGTTTCTTCCATTCGTTTTATTTTTTTGTTTCAAACTATATGGGCTTGGGCCAAAGCCCAACCCAAAAACATGAACAAGCAAGAGGAGAATACTTTGTCGGGTTTGCGGGGCACCAAGACCATGATGATGTTTTAAATTTAAATAGAAATCATTTTTAATAAAAATTAATTTTCATTATGTTAAAATGTGGTTTTTATTTGAGTCACATATATATATTCTTTAATTTTTTTTAATAATTTTAATATTAATAAGAAATACATGTGATAGATTTTTTTGAGTCGATTTAATTAGTCTCAAGAAAATAAATGAAAAAAAAAAAATCTATTCGACAGCAACATTTAGTTAATATTATAGTAAATAAAAAAAAACTAAAAATATATTATACAAAACCAAACCAAATCCTTTTGTAGAAGTAAAGCCAAATCCTCTTGTCTTGTCATCACAGTGAGTCAGTCAGTGAGTGACTTATCGATGAAGGAAACCAACTCAACTCGCTCACTCAACTCAGCTCAACTCAGCTCAACTCAGCTCAACTCAACTCGCCATTTCTTTGCTTATATATATACTCACTCGTTCTCTTCTTCGCCATTTCAGAATTTTTCGCATTTCTAGTTTTCTTCTTTTTCTTCTTTTTCTTCTCATGGCGGAGCAAAACCATAACCACGTTATTCTTCCAACCTCAGTGGAGAATCTCATTCAAAAAATCTGCCACCAACAGAATCAGGCTCCGCCGGATTCCGATCGCCGGCGACTTCTCGCCGACGTCGGAGAGGAAAAAGCCCTTCGCACTCTCAACTACATCGCCTCCCGCACTATTCGATACTCTTTTTCCGGCTTCATCTCCGCCATTCTTAACCCCCAAGCCCAAGCCCAAGCTCAAACGCAAACCCCTAACGCCACGCGCCAGCAGTTACTGCACGCGCTGGGTGAATTGGAGTTTCGAAAAGCGTTTCTGGTTCTGAGTTATATCGGACGGTAATCCAATGCTAAACACGTGACTATTACCATTGCTGACTCAGCACATCTCTAACAAACTCAAATTCAAACAAAAACAAAAACAAAAAAAATAATGAACTAAGCTTCTCTTACAAGCTAAAACCAATTTCTGCAGAAGTTGAAGTGAATAAAGTTGATTTTAGCTTATGCTAGTATTAACTCAATGAAAGAAGGAATGAGTAATGAGGAAAGAGAAAGTTTAGAAACATGTTATTGATGAATTTTTTGTTTGTTTGTTTGTTTGTTTGTTGTTTCTTAGTGTTGAAACGACGAGATAACTAACTTTGTGTGTGTGATGAACTGATTAATGGAATAGAGATACCTTGTCTCGTTGTTGTTGTTGAGTTTTATGTGCTTAGACCTGTGGTTTTGTTTGTTCAGAAAGAGTCTTGAGGATGTTATTAGGGATGCTGAAGATATTAGAAAGCTCAAAGACTTGTCTATGGCGGTGTTTGAGGAAACAATATGGGAAAATTTTGGCAAAGATAATATCTACTCCAAAAGTGATCGACAATTGGTAATCAATCGTTGGTTTTTTAAATCGAGATTCTTCTGAATTTGGATGCTCAATAGTTTGTGATAGTTTTGTGATTTTAGTTAGTAATGTAGTGTTCATTTTGGTCTTGTATTGTTTAAATATTCACTGTAACTTCATTTTATTTTACCTAATAAAGTAGCATTTTAGTGTGGGTCTGTTTGGGTAGAATTTTCATTAGCTAATTGGCAGAAGTTTAATTTGTAGAAATTCTCCCATTTTTTAAAAGAGATTTTTTTGGTAACCAACTGCAATGCCAAGACAACTCATAATTAGTTATAAGATGTGAGGAAAGAGAAATATGTATATATATGAGTGAGTTGGCTAATTGGGTGTGTATTGCAGTTGGTTAACCCAAACTGGTGCTAAGTAGGTGCTTATGTTAAGATTTCTTATTCAATCTGGTTTTCGAAGTGGTTTAGATAATGTTTTATAGTTGAGAATAGACACTATCTGGACTACTTTTGAGGACTAAATTGAATTACTCAATTGAAAGTGAGAGTCTGATTTGTTAATTTTTGTAAATCAGAGATTAAAATGACACAATTCTAAAAGTTAGGGATTGAAATGGTATTCTCATTTTGCAATTAAAACTCGACCACAACACTGGTAAACTTAATATCCAGTTACGGAAAGTAAAGAGCAGATTTGGTTAAGGTGATCATGTAGTGTTGGCTATCTTGTGCATTGCTTACTAAATACTATTTACTAACTTTGGTTACTTTCAGTATGTTGACTGGGATTCTGGCCGCACCTACGTATATCAGTGTTATGTTCTTCCAGATGGGAACTTAAGGTTCAAGGTTTGCATCTCTCTTCCTCCCTTTGGTTTGTGTCCTGTTAAAAAAACTGTCGTGGTTGTGATTATCTCACTATTCAATGGCTTCAATGTAATGATACTGAATCAATTGATTTTTATTTCGATTGTTATGTGTTCATTATTTTAGTTACTTTTGTGTCAAGTGTGGTTTGTTTTATTGCCTTTGTTTCAATTATAATTCAGGGCCCTATTTTACAAAACACTCAAACACACTTGCACAGAACACTCGGTGATGAAAATGTGTTGCTAGTTAAATTTGCAGAGGATGGGAGTACAAACAATTCAAGGACCAGGGCTGAAGAGGCTTATCGCCTCTATGGAAAGTTTGTAAAAGAAGGGATCCATGTTGGTCTGCGCTTGTATCGCTTTTTTGGTAACCCAACTTCTTGTTAGTTTAGCTTGTTTTTCTCAACCTTCGTTTTTGCAGTTTCTGTCAACCTGAGGCCAGTGTTCTTTTTTTTTCTTTTTTTATCTGATTAACATGTAACTGGTGTTAAGTAACCTCTAGGAACCATCTTTAATTATCATATTGTCGTGTGTCTGATGCTGTCTCTTGAGTAGTTTAAGAAACCTCTAGGGACTAATATACACATTTGTAAATTTTCTGCCAACTGAACAGTTTTTAAAGATGGTGGAAAAGAAGAGAAGAAGAAAGACCAAACAAGTTCATCTGTTAAGTGTTATTTTGTTAGGATGGAATCATCTTCTGCAGATGAGGGTGCTGTTTACATTTTATCTAATAAGACTGTGTCTGAAGCAAGAACTTTATTCATGCATGCTCACTTGTTACCCAGTTTGGAAAAGTATATGGCTAGGTATGGTACTTATCCAAATCCTATCATTTAGAGTTTCATCTATTTTTCTGCCAGCTCCTGCAGTCCCACTCAAAATACATTTCATGCAAGGTACTAACCTCACAGGCATTCAGGTTCTCTCTCATTTTGTCCAAGACTGTAAAACTCAACATTGACTTGACAACTGTGAATGTCCAAACAATACCAGATGTAGATTGCAAGGTATAATTAATTTTAAGTAACCTTAAAGGGTTTTATAATTTATGGCTATGCTTCGACCAAATAATTTTATTATTCCTTTTTTCTTTTGAGTTTAGGATGAAAATGGCAATATTATCTATGATGATGATAAACCACGTATTCTCACGGATGGAACTGGGTTCATCTCAGAAGACTTGGCATTGCTCTGCCCTAACAATGTGTTGAAAGGAAGGAAGTTAGAGAATAAATCTATTCAGGTCTCTTTGCTTTTCAATTTGTTATTCCACTAGACTTTTTCTTTTCAATTAACTTAGTTCACTTATCAATCAATGGTCATAACTCGTGTTAAGAATCCACTTAATTTGCAAAACTCATTTTTCTACTTGTGTGCTCAGAGATATATTTCAAAGTGTTTTATGATCTAACCCTTTCTTTCTTGGATTATTCTATGGCTTATGACTTCCTCTAAACTTAGAAAATTCACAATATTGTTGAACTTGATGATATGAGTGAGGCAATGGGAGAAGCAAAGCTGAAGATGAGCACACATCAACCAGTAGGCAGATTATTTGTTTTTATTTTGCTATCACATATTTTATGTATGTGTGCCACGTGATGTGGAGGGATATTATTATTTCAATACAACTTATCCTTGTTTCTCTGATTGTCTAGCCTTTGCTGATTCAGTGCCGTCTCTTTCACATGGGTTGTGCAATTAAGGGTACTCTTTTGGTTAATAAAAAGGTATGTGTCTGACAGATTCTGGGCAAAACAATTGATTGTCTTTGGTATGTTTTTACAATGCAATGCCTAGCTTTTTTCTATGTTTGATTGACTGATGAGTGCTTTTGAAGCTTTCCTGTTTGATACGTTAAAATATAGCTATTTGTATATCATAAGAATTTTGTACTTTCTTATTTCATATTTTTATGCTCAATGATTTCCACAGATTTACCATTGTTCTCAATTATTAACCGAAGTTGGAATTTTGTATGACAAAATGAATAATACAGGGAATGTATTTATGAAATTTTCTTAACAACAAAATTTTGGTATACATGGGGGGAATTTTATCAGATTTTGTTGAAGAGTATAATCCGACATTCAACACCATAGTGCATAAGTCTTATAGGTGTCCTGTAGAATCTTCCTTTTAGGTTTGAGAGGTTCCTTGATATCACAAGCGATATTGACTACATTTATCCATTTCAAGAGTACCTACATTTATCCATTTCAAGAGTACCTATTTTTCAGCTTCGTTTAGTGTTGTATTTGTTTTATTGATTTTCTTATTTAATTTTAGTGCTTGTGATTTTGATACTATATTTTTGAATCTTACAGCTTCCTTCTAGGACAATACAGGTTCGGCCTTCAATGATTAAAGTTAAGACAGACAAGACTCTTCTGAATATGCAAAGCATAAATTCATTGGAGGTGGTAAATACAAGGTATTTCATCTTAACATTTCTGCAGGGTTAATATATTTTTATTCTCTTGGTGTTCAATATATACCTATTGGGATGAGTGTGCATGTGTGTGGACAAAGGATATGTTTATTTTTGTTACACTTGAAAATATCCTTATAAGAGCCTCATATTTTATATGATTTTAAAAGCTTAAAACTTATAGGATGTGCCCAATTGCAGAAGCTTGCTGATGTGTGGTACTTACCATGAATGATATGCATTATCTAGCTACATCACATTAGCATTGCACTAGACCAACATGCACAAACAGTTGTTTTGATATCTTCATATTTAGGTTTCACTATACAGGGTCTGGTTGCTTGATTTGTCTGGTGCACAATTGATATTGTGTATCTTGTCAAAGCAATAGTTTTTTAAGAATAAAATGGTTTTGGAGGCCCTTATATTGATATAATTCTATTACGCCTAGCCAACTTGCCTAATGTGTGAAGTTATTTTGAGCTGGATCTAACCTCTTGTATTCATGAGTAGGAATTGTTTTTTTGCTTGGTTTGAAAGCTAGCTGATCTGAGGCCTACATGTTTCAGCTACAAGCCATATAGAACATATTTATCGAAACATCTGATTGCACTCCTGAGCTATGGAGGAGTGCCAAATGAATTTTTCATGGATTTACTCAGGAGTAACTTGGAAGAGGCAGACCATGTCTACTCAAATAAGCGTATTGCACTCAGAGGTAGTTCTTATACATGGTGGTTAATGCTTCTTTAGGTCATAGTTCATCAAAGCTGTTGTTGATTTTGAATCTATTTGTTCTGCTGCCCAAAACCTAATTGTTCTTCCCTTCATTTGGGTAACTTGCAGCTGCTGTCAACCATGGTGAGATGGATGAATACAACGCAGCAGAGATGATTTTATGTGGGATTCCTCTGGATGAGCCATTTTTGCAGAATTATTTGTCTATACTTGCAAAGGAGGAAAAAAAGAAGCTTAGAGGAGGAAGGCTTTATATGCCTGATTGTTTCTATTTGATGGGAACTGTAGATCCCACTGGATGTCTGGAAAATAATCAAGTTTGTATAATTCAGTAAGCATTAATCTCTTAACTTCCCTATTAATTAATATTCTATTAAACCAAAAAAATCTGAAATGTTAAATGTTTTTTTATCTACAAAGCTTGTGAAAGGGGAGGACATTTGATGACGTGTATCTTCTACTTAGGTTGTATGAACTGTACACTTTCTTTCATCTCCATATATAAATGGGATCATTGTTCATTGTTTGATCTTTTGAATGAAATGATCTATTGATTTTTTAATTACACTTTATGGTGATAAGTTTTTGCTGTTTGTATCGGCACATTATCTACTTATTGCTTGTCTAATAATATATTCAACAACAGCAATAACCTTAATTCATATTCTCACTAGGTAGTGTTTCACCCAATTTTTTTAATTTGCTTTTTGACTTAAAAGAAGAATGTTGGGAAAACAAAATACATTAGAGAAAAGCTCTTGAAAGGTTAAGGAAAATCATTTTTATAGAACAGAGGGAAAAATAGTTTTTTTTTTTAAAAAAAAAATGCTAATTGAAGTAGATTTTGAAATAAAAGCTGCACATTGTAGTGCTTCCCTCTCCATCTCATCTTGAGCTAATTGGTGAGACAGTGAAATGAAGCTTTCAAGTGTAATTTGATAAATGACTTGCATTTTATTTTTTAAGCTTTTATTTTGAGCTTTAAGTTGTAAGTAATTTTCCAGTCAATAAAAAGTTGGGTCAAAAGTAGGAAATTGATCTTGTGTATTTGTCATATCTAGCTTTTGTTGTGCTAATGTATTGTTAATGCCAAATGCTACCTTTAGCTTATTAAAAGAGGGGAGGGGGGGGATAGAAATCACTCATCTTAATTGTATGCATTATTAATATGCAAAAGAAAAAAATGAAGATCATATTCACGAGTGTGCACTATTCTGTTTAACATAATTGTGTATGTGACTATTTGATTCCTCTTTCGTAGTGAGAATGGACAAATTACTGGGGATGTGCTGGTTTATCATAATCCAGGTTTACATTTTGGTGACATTCACATATTGCATGCCAGATATGTGGAGGAGTTAGAATCTTATGTTGGACATAGTAAGTATGCAATTTTTTTCCCATGTGTTGGAACTCGCTCTGTGGCAGATGAGATAGCTGGAGCTGATTTTGATGGTGACTTGTTTTGGGTTTCTACAAATCCTCAGGTTCCAATTTCAATTTCAGTTTAGAAGTCTTCTTCGTTTTCTCACTATATCTATTCATATTGAAGTAATTGCGTTCCTTTCTGTGGTTCTGTTTTTTAATTATGGTAGTCGTTACCCTTTCTGTTTTCCTTTTCCCCGTAGTTAAATAAGTTTTATTATGTCATACACTTATAAAAAAACAGAAACCCAACATAATTCAAACATGTATCATTATATTATCTTTTTACAAGCTGGAAATCCTGAGCATAAAGGGGTCGGTTGGATGAGTTAGAATATTGAGTAAATTACACCGTAACCTCTTGAGGTTTTGCGAGATAGCACAAAATCCTTCTGTTTAACCCTTGCACCAAACTCTAATTGTTTAAAAAATATATCACATTAGCACCCCCTTATAACAGCCCTTATACATTATTGCACCAACTCCCTTAATTGATTGAAAAACATTACATTGTGCCCCCTTGTTTAACATTATAAAATTAATTCTTGATGGTACCCTTATTCATGTTTTGTTTTTGTCATCTTTAGAAAACTGCAGCCCAAATTTTTCATCTTGTCAAAAGTTGATAGTACTTTTGAAGTTTCCTTTATATTGACAATTTAAATTTTGAAATGTTTCAGCTATTACAATATTTCAGAATGAGTGACCCTTGGATGGGAAATTGTGGACCTTGTAATGATGTCAGATTGGGTTCTAGTGTTAAAATGCCGAGTGCATTTTCAGCTGAGGAACTCGAGGAAGAACTTTTTAGACTATACCTTGATACTCGGTTCCACCCAAGGTGTGCTTATGACTATCTACATAGAACTTGAGTATTAACATCTTGGTTTCCTAATAAAGAAGGTTTGTCATTTTTGGCATGAAAACCTTTCAAGGCATTCTAGATGTAACAGATTACCTTCTTTATATTATAGTAGTAATCTGAAGACATCTGACGTTTGGAATTCCATTTCATTACAATGTTTTTACATTTTATATTCTTTGTCACCAAGGCGAAAAAGAACTATTACATGTGATAAAATTTTTTCCAGTTTTAATTATGTGAGCTATACCTGAGAACTTATTCTCCTCTTTCCAGTAATGCAATAGGTGCAGCAGCTGATAGTTGGATGGCACTCATGGATCGTCTTTTGACATTAAAAAGTTACTACACTGTAGAGAATGAAAAGGAACATGTGAAAAAAAATATGCTTAAATTGATTGATATATACTATGAGGCATTAGATGCTCCCAAGAAAGGGGGAAGAAAGGTTAGTTTTGTATTATTCTTTGGTTGCTACAAACTCTGTTGCTTCTATTGGGAGTTGGGACCAATGAAACTAAAATATTCATGTTATGATACTTATTTGGGCTAATATTCCTATATTGCCCAGCATTATTTGTATTTTATAGTAGTGAAATCTATATGCAGCTAAACTTTTAACTGTTGTTATGCTTGAGTTGCTATACATGAGACCATGGGGTCTTGCGCCCTAGGATTCAGGAGTGGACTTGTGCTAGGTTTTGGGAGGTTCTCAAATTAGGTGGCAAATTTTTTTACAGATTTCAGCATTTTGGGGTGTAGATAATGTCAGCTATTGAACAACAGTAATTATAAACATTAAATTTCATTAACTAGATGAAACTTAACCTATTTCATCAATTGTTAAGTCACAGGATCCCCGAATAATTTTCACAGTGGACAATAGTATGATCAGTTGCTTACATTTACAATTACCATGATGGCCTTGTCTGCATTATGTAAATCTTAGGAGTTCACAATTTTGAGTATCACTGAATATTCTCTATGTGTACAAAATTACAAATGTTGATTGCAAGTGGTCTCTAGTGGTTAATAATTTTTAAACTATTCCTGAACATTTGATGAACTTCTCTGTTACCTCTCTAATGATTGCTGAGAGATTGAAGGGTTATTCATTCTTAAATCCATTGTTAGTGCTCTTCTGTCCTCTACCATTAAGTTTGGGATTTTAAGAAAGAGAAGCATTTTTCTAGTTGTGGATGATTTTTAGGGCACATAAATTCAGTTTTAGCTTTGTAATTTGCCACATTTGATTTCTAGAAACAGTTTCTGAGTTTTCTAATTGGAACCTTGTAATTCTTTAACAGCTCCAAGTTCCAAATGATTTAAGTGCAGAATTGTTCCCGCACTATATGGAAAAGGATAGATCATTCACTTCAACCTCTATCTTAGGTTTAATTTATGATGAGGTTGGCGAATGGCAAACAAGAGACATGGCCGTGAAAGGTGAGGACTAAACTTTAACTCACTATTTAACTATTTCTCCAATACTTTATAGACACTAGTGGAGCAAGAGGAACAATTTTAAATATTCGGTGAAGTTAAAAAAATAACAAAATTTCTATGTCTGGAAAAAATGAGTGGGCTAGCCCTATTGCACCGTGGATTGTCTGTTTGTAATCTCCATTGCATTCTTAGTTTTTATTGACCCACCTTTGCCAGCTTAACAGTTAACACAATTTTACTCATTTATTGTCCTTGCTATCAGAAATTAGAAAACTCCCTTATTTTGATGTTAAAGTACCTGATGACTGTATGAAAAAGTGGGAAGTTCTATACAAAGATTATAGGAATGATATGAAAAGTGCCTTGGCTGAGAATGCTGACAATCCTGAAGCCAAAAACAAGGCTGCAGATGAAGTCATAAGAAAGTATAAGAAGGTATACATACATACACATTTTCAGTCTCTTCCTTTCCACGCTTTACATTGATGCATGCATTAATTCTCTAGAATTTCCAATATACTGATTGGAATGTTTTGTAGATATTGTATGAGGGTGATAAGATGGAGGATAGTAAGAGGAGTATTAGTGATATTTATAACGAGGCTTTGGCTGTGTATAACGTTACTTACGATTACGCGATTCAAAATGAATCTGTGAGGCTATGTGGCTTTGCATGGAAGGTTGCAGGTTCAGCTTTGACAAGTCTTCATACCATTAAACAAAACCACAAGTCTCTCAACTGTTCTCCATCTGTATTACGTGAGATATTTGGTTGATCAAAACATTTTGTTAAGTGATGTTTTTGTTTAGTGTAATACCAACTCTTTATTTCCACTCACCCTTTTCTGCATGCATCATCATTTATATCTCATTACTCTTTTCAGCTCTGTTTATATTCTGTAACTTGTTGGCCTTTCTATGATTGGCCATTGGCAAGTGATATCTGTGTGGTATGGTATAAGTGATTTTTCAAAAATGAAAGCACATTTGTTATTGTCAATAATAACACGACAGTGATGATAATTATTCTTTCTCTATTATTAACTAAATTATGTTACTCTTTCTTATCATTATTATTATAAATAAATTATTATTATTGTCAAGTTTTTATGATTTTGACTTCTTTGATAAATTTTGTTGATCATTTTTATTTTTTATGTAATTTTTTGTTAATATTTTTAATTTTAATATTAAATTAATTATTAAATATTAACTTGAATTATTAATTGTTAAATATTAACTTTGAAAGTGATGGATAATTTCTTTTTGTTCTTGAGTAAATATGAAATTAAAAATTGAAAACAAAAGTTTATCGGGACTGTAATTATAACTTTTAGACGAAGAATTAAGATATCCTAATTAAGTTTATCGGGATTAGAATTAAGTTTATGCTAATTAAAATTTCACTTAAAAATAAAGATGAAAGAATAAATTAAAAGAAATAGATAATAAAAATTATTATTATATATCTTTAATATTTTATTTAATCTTCTCAGCGTTGTTGCGTAAGAGAAAAACTATTTTACGCATTTTGAGTTTAGTTAATATTTTTTCTTCATATCTCCTATTACTCGTATTTTATTTTCTCAGACTATAATCTTGTAAACTTCATTCTTATAATTAATTTTTTAATAGTCTATCTTTTTTTTTTTATATATATATAAATTTCTAAACTCTTATAAAAGGTATAAATTAAAATTCTTATTCTTTCAAAAAAAGAAAGAAAGAAGGAAATAAAAACTCTTACAAAAGGGCGAACAATACTTTCTACCAATTAAACCAAACTCATATAAAAAGACAGTGAAATCCAAACACCGCCATATCCCAAACTCGCGTTCTAGGGTTTCTCTCTTTCCCCCATTACTATCAAATTAGGGTTACCATTTCTCTTCTCTTTCTCTGCTAATCAATTTCTCAATCATCTATCATCACAGAGCCACCATGGCCACTCTGAAGGAGCTTCTTCCCCCAGCAAAATCCTCCTCCTCAACCTACTACGACCACACCAACGATCCATGGTTCAAACAACGTTTCTCTTCTTCCGACGAAGAAAAATCCGGCGTCTCCGCCATCAAACCCAAGCCCGTCCTGCCATACCTGAAGCGCGCCGGCTTCGTCCCCCGGAAAATCGAAGACTTCGGCGACGGTGGCGCGTTTCCCGAGATCCACGTGGCGCAATACCCTCTCGACATGGGTCGCGACAAATCCTCCTCCAAACCTGGTTCCAAAATCCTTCCCGTCACCGTCGACGCTCACGGCAACGTCGCTTACGACGCAATCGTAAAACAAAACGAAAATTCCAGAAAAATCGTTTACACGCAGCAGAAAGACCTAATCCCTAAGATCTTAAAAAACGTTGAAGACGATGAAGCTTACGACGACGTTTTATCCGACGATGAAACTCAGAAACAGATCGAAGAAACTATGCAGGAGACCAAAGCCGCTCTTGAGAAAATCGTTAACGTTAGACTCAGCGCTGCGCAACCGAAGAACGTTCCGAAACAGAGTTCCGATTCGAAGTATATAAAATACAAACCCTCGCAGCAATCTGCAGCGTTCAATTCGGGTGCGAAGGAGAGAGTGATTAGAATGGTTGAAATGCCTGTGGATCCTCTTGAGCCTCCGAAGTTTAAACATAAGCGTGTTCCTAAGGCTTCTGGTTCGCCGCCGGTGCCGGTGATGCACTCGCCGCCGCGGCCGGTGACGGTGAAGGATCAACAGGATTGGAAGATTCCACCTTGTATTTCGAATTGGAAGAATCCTAAGGGTTATACTATTCCTCTTGATAAGAGACTTGCTGCTGATGGTAGAGGGCTTCAAGAAGTTCAGATTAATGATAATTTTGCGAAGTTGTCGGAGGCGCTGTATGTGGCGGAGCAGAAGGCGAGGGAGGCGGTGGCGATGAGGTCGAAGGTGCAGAAGGAGATGATGTTGAAGGAGAAGGAGAGGAAGGAGCAAGAGTTGAGGGCTTTGGCACAGAAAGCAAGGTCGGAGAGGATTGGTGGTGAGAGAATTGGGGTTGTTGCTGCTCCTCCTCCACCTGAAAGGAGTGGAATTGATGATGATGATGATGGTGGTGATATGAGAGTTGATTATGATCATGGGCATGAGAATTCAAGGGATAGGGAGAGAGATAGAGATAGGGGTTTTGTTAAGGAGAGTAGAGAAGAGAGGGAAGAGAGGTTGCAACGTGAGAAGATTCGTGAAGAGAGAAGGAAGGAGAGGGAGAGAGAGAGAAGGTTGGAAGCTAAGGATGCTGCAATGGGGAAGAGGAGTAAGATAACTAGAGATAGGGATCGTGATATAAGTGAAAAGGTTGCTCTTGGTATGGCTTCTGCAAAGACAGGGAATGAGGTTATGTATGATGAGAGGTTGTTTAATCAGGATAAGGGAATTGCTTCTGGGTTTGGTACTGATGATCAGTATAATGTTTATGAGCATGGGTTGTTTACTGCACAGCCTACACTTTCGACTTTGTATAGGCCGAAGAAGGATGTTGATAATGAGACTTATGGTGATGCTGATGAGCAGTTGGAGAAGATTATGAAGACTGATCGGTTTAAGCCTGATAAAGGGTTTACTGGGGCTTCTGAGAGGACTGGTCCAAGGGATAGGCCGGTTGAGTTTGAGAATGAGGAGGCTGATCCATTTGGTTTGGATCAGTTCTTGACAGAGGTTAAGAAGGGTAAGAAGGCCATGGAGAAAGTGGGTGGTGGTGGAACTATGAGGGCCAGTGCTGGTTCTTCCATGAGAGATGGTTATGAGGGAGGTTCTGGTAGGACGCGTATTGGATTTGAAAGAGGGCATTAGGTTGCACAATATTTATGATTCCTGACCTGTTTCTGGAGTATCCTTAGTAGTGGGAGCATAGGTTTTTGATATATCTGATAATGAATGGTCAGGACAATGTGCTTGTGTTAACATTCCAGTTTTCTCTCACCCCTCTCAGTTTAGGTGGTGAAATAAACTGTTTCTGTATACTGTTTTTGATTCTGTTGTTAAACTGCTTATGGATGTTATAACAATCTATCTATCTTTCCAGGAAACTATATATTGAATTGAATGTAATGTTTAAAGTACATCCTTGTCTTTTGGAGGCATTTGCTCTGGTTTTGTGGCAATTTTTTCTTTCTTTAATGGATAATAATGAACATAGTGTTATTTGTGTTTTGACGCGTGACATCTTTCAATATCACACATGACCTTTGGTGATTGACATTATGTGAAGTTTGAATCATACTTTTAGTCTAGTTGATTGATGAATATTAGGATTTGACTTGTATTCATTTATTGTCCTGACAAAAATCTTAGTTCCATGAATGATAAGGGTTGGTAGAAAGTATTCACCTTGTGTAAGCATTTTTTATCCAATGAGAAATCAACATATTTGGCTACCTGAGTGTTTGATTTCTTTTTCGTTAACCCTGCTTCTCGCTAGGTGTTATTCCTACATCTATTTATCTGTAGTCTAGCTCTGTTTCATACATTTTTTAGTTGCTCTGTATGGAAGCTGCAATTTTAGTAAGGGCTTTCAACAATCCAATATGAATTCATTATCTCAAGTTTTTGTTCTATTAGACACTCTTGTTACATTGGTAATTATAGGTTTCATTAGGATGCTATTAAGAGTGTTTAATATGTCCAACTTCTCACCTCTCAATCTTGGGTTATCTTTCAATTCATGAAGACTGATTAACAAATAAATGGATTATCTTGTGTTTATATGGTTCTATGCAGTAATTATTAAATGAAACATGGTCGTATGTGGATTTAGAATGTTGTTCCATACATTTTTTTTCTCCAGATCCTATCTGTTGTTCTTTGTTATGTTTATGATCTGTCTAACTGTGTCATGTAATTAGATTGTTGTTCCATACATCTAATTCCAGATCGTATGTGTTCTCTAATTGTGTTTGATACTCTGTTTTTTCAACTTACAAAGAAAATCTCATTGTTTTGCTTGTTACAGTGTACGTTAATCTTTAAAAGTTAAGTAACCTAACATTTTGGCCCTCAAAGTAATTATGGTCCAGAAGTTTAATCTCGAAAAAATAAAAAACAGTAAAATATTTTTATGATTTTAAAAAAATAGTGAAATATTTTTATTATTTTAATTTTTGAAATATATTTGTCGCCGTATGGTATAATTTATTGTTTTTTGGATTCCTCGATTTAATAATATATTTTTGTTTTGGTATCATGAATAAAGGATTAACACAATAATAGATAATATAATTTAAGGATTAACATAATAATAAATAATATAATTTAAAGATGAAAATGTAATAAATATTATATATAAATTTTATTTTTAGGAACTAATTTATTATTTTTATTTTTTAAGAACTAAATTTGTTGACTAAAATTCTCTTAAGACAAACAATTATTTATTTTTAGAATTTGTTGAAAATGGTAAGTATACAACAATGAAATCTAATATAAAATGTTGAGTACACAGTAGTGAAAATTCTAAGAGATAAAAAGTCTTGATCTGTAGGTAAAGGTATTTCTAACTTATTGAAACGATTTTCAAACGTATTTCCTAAATGTGTTTACACGCAATGATTTGATGAAAATTTCTTTAATTAAAACAGAAAAAATTGATGTAGATAAGAAAAAAATTTGGGAATCAAGCTCAATTAGAGGAAAAATCAGAATGTAATTTGCTCTAATATACATTTATTTCATATCTTAAAGATGAGCTAGTTTAAATTTATGACTTACTCCAATTGATAAATCGTCCCAAAGTAAATTACTCAATTAGATATAAGATTTTATCTTATTTTACTCAACTAAATTTTTAGAACTATTTATTTTATTTTGTATTTGCTTTTACAAAAGGTATTCCTATGGTCCATAATTTTTTGTTCCAAAGATATTTTCTACCCTTAGTTTTCCAATCATTTCTTACAAAGATTGTTTTGGTCTTACTTTTATATTACCTTTTATTAACGTTCTAATTGAGTCTTGCACACTTGCAATGATTTTGCACACTTGCAATGATTTTGCACATTTGCAATGAATTATTGATGTTTTTGAAATAAAGAAAGAAGCCAACGCATAGTATCACTTTAAAGTCAATGCATGGAGACAAACCCTATAATTATTGCCAATCTGTCTATACATTATTTCAGCAAAACAAAAATCTTTCTATCCATTGCAGCTTTAATGATAAGAATAAGATAAGGTCATGACTCACCAGTTACACAAGTCTTGTTTCATAAAATAAAATAAAGAAAATCATTAGTACCAAAAGAAAAAGACATACTATTATAATAATTTTACAGAAAATAACATTATACATTATACTCAACAATTTCGAGTTTAATTTTACTTCAAAAATAATAATAATATACAGTTAATCAGTCAATTTTCTTATAAATTATATACATATGTATATACGTACCTTCTTCTTCACATTTTATTATTAATTATTTAATTATCTAAAATTATAGTCATTTATTAGATATTTGTCTTTTGAGTTGAAACTCTAACTATGCAATTCTACTATACCACTTCATGATTCTATTTTTTTTTTCTTTCATTTAATCCATCTATTTGCTTAATATATTGCTACAATTTTTATTTCTATTTGTGAAATATTGCTAATCAATGGTTGGTGGATATACTATGATACTTGAAAGATATTATCATTCATTGATAGCAGACATGAATCCATCCATTTGTTGAAAAAGACACCAGCCATTGAACAAAACTAGAAAAACATGTGTTGTACAAGATATTTTCTATACACTAAAAGTACATTTCTACTAGTACCAAGAATTTACAACACTACCATCCCCTTAATTATGTGCAATGATCCACTTGTATATCAAACAATATCTAATAAGCACTGAAAAGATTATTACTTTAATCATGTGATGAAGTTCAAGTGTGAACTTATATCACTTGCTTTCACTTTTAAATAGAAAACGACATAACCATTGTCCTATTTTTAGTGTAAATCATCATTCATCATTTCAATAAATAAAGGCAGTGGTTGTGGACTTGTGGTGTTGTGGATCATTGAAAATTTGACACTGTTTTTGGCACTTCACTGAAATGGAGAGCATACTCAAGGACCTGAGAGATGGTGAGTCAGTGCTTGATCTGAGTCCAAGATCCACCGTGAGTGGTGGTGTTGAAGATGTCTATGGAGAAGATCATGCCACTGAGGACCAACTTGTCACTCCATGGAACTTCTCAGTTGCAAGGTCAATCTCACTACCACTTTCTTTCATCATAGTTTCTACACTTTTTGAGTTTTTTGAGCTTCACAGTTTCAATTAGTTATATTATACACTAGACTAGAGTACTAGACTATAAGGTTGAGTTTACAAAGTTGAGTTCAACCAAACTTCACTTTTTCAATTGTAATCAAAACACACACTCAAAACTTCCATATATAATATATAGGAAAGCTAGATGAGAGAAGTTTTATTGAAGTTAAGTATGATTCAAGTTTTATAAGAGCCTATAGAGAAATTTATTCTAACATGAGTACATAGCATATAGGAATGCTAGTGATTACATTTGATCATATTTGTGTTAGCTGAAGTTGTGGTCTGAGTTTGTATAAGATTTTGTGCTGCAGTGGCTACTCTTTGCTTAGAGATCCACAGTACAACAAAGGACTTGCTTTCACTGAGAAAGAGAGGGATGCACACTATTTGCGTGGACTTCTACCTCCTACAATTGTCTCTCAGCAACTTCAGGTTTGCGTTCAATGATGGATGAACTTTGAGTTTTTATCTATTATGATTAAATATAAGTATTTTGTCCCTCCATTATTTCATATTTCAATTTATAGTTAAACTCTTTTGCCAACCTTTAATCTTACATTTACTTTCGGCCAATATTTTTAGTCCTTGGCTTTAAATTGAAATTTAAAACCATCAGATGCCCATGTGTATGCACATGAAAGCTGTTAGAAATGTGAGTTACGGGCTTAACTCAACTCTACAAAATTAGCTTGTAAGTTGAAGATTGCTCCGTACTTATATACATATAACATGTCATATATTTAGGCGATGTGAAGCATCACATAACATTTTCTATCAACATTTAACATTTAACAGATCTAATTCAACTATAGAGACTAAAAGATGGCAAAAAATTTTAGAACTAAAAATCGATATCTGAAATAGTTGAGGCCTGTCTATTATCTTTTAGTTGACTGTTTTCTTTCATTTTTTGTTCACATTTTTTCCCATTGGACCCTTCCCTCTAGTTTTGATTACTTTCTTCTACTGTCTGCAGGAGAAGCAGCTGATAAACAATATCCGACAGTATCAGGTTCCCTTACAAAAGTACATAGCTATGATGGAACTTCAGGCAGGTTTTTCAACTCATCTTATATAGTTCCATTATACAGCATGATATTGTTTCTGGTTAAGTTTGTATTGTTCATGATGTTATTAAGGTTGTCTCTCCTTTAACTTCCTATGCATGGAAGTGGCACATATCATTGAAAATATTTTATACTAATGCTCTTTTACCCCATGACCTCTTTTCTCCTTTATGGTTGTGCCTTGAACTCTTCCCTTATTTTGTTTCACGAAAATAGAACACTGAATTTAGGGAATACGAAAAATATTATTCCCCTAGTTCTGAAAATTGGAAAGTGAAATAGCATGTTGTGGTGATACGCAGGAGACAAATGAGAGGCTGTTTTACAAACTTCTAGTTGATCATGTTGAGGAACTCCTCCCAATTGTGTATACTCCAGTAGTTGGTGAGGCTTGCCAGAAATATGGGAGCATTTTCAAGCGTCCTCAGGGTCTTTTCATAAGTTTGAAAGAGAAGTATAAATTTCTTTATTCATGTGCTTGTAAGCAATTTTAGACAAATTTATTGCAGGGTCATTCACCTGTTGAACTTTTCTAGGGGGAAGATCCTTGAAGTTTTGAAAAATTGGCCTGAAAGGAATATTCAAGTTATTGTTGTAACTGATGGAGAACGAATTTTGGGACTTGGGGATCTAGGATGTCAGGTATTTTCACTTGAATATTTCTAAATTCCTTGATATGAAAACTATCATTCAAATTATCAAGATATAGATATATGATAAAAGTGGATGATTAGTCTTCACATAATGATGTTGAATGTGTTTAGGGGATGGGAATTCCTGTAGGAAAATTGGCATTGTACACAGCACTTGGGGGAGTTCGACCATCAGCAGTAAGCACTGTGTAATTTCTTATATTAACATTATTATATAAACCAACTTTATATCGCAGCCAATTGTAATATGCAGCCAACTCACTCACAAAATATATATGTATTTCTCTCTCTTCATATTTTAAAACTGGTTGTCTGCGTATTTCAGTTTTCTACCAAATATTTTTCTATATAAACTATAAAGGTGGCATTGAGAATTGAACCTAAGACCTGATGGATGTTTCCTTTCTCTTTTCCAAACATTGAGAACTTTGTCATAAATTGAATAATAAAGTTCATTCTTGTGAGCCTTATAGTGATGTTTTCTTTCTGGTTCTGTGACTAGTGTTTGCCTATTACAATTGATGTGGGGACAAACAATGAGCAATTACTGAATGATGAGTTTTACATTGGACTTAGACAAAAGAGAGCAACAGGGAAGGTTGGTATAGCTAAAATAATAACATACATGGCTTGCTCAAAATTGTTTATATATACCATCTTTGTCTGCTATCATTTTAATCTTGATGCAGTTTGGTTTCTGATTTCTTCTTAGGAATATTATGAACTTCTGCATGAGTTCATGACTGCTGTAAAGCAAAACTATGGTGAAAAAGTTCTTATACAGGTTACAAATTTCTTGTGTGAGTGATTCTTAAGATTTCTGAACTCATCAATCCGTATCTGATTATTTAAATTGATTTTCTTCAGTTTGAAGATTTTGCAAACCACAATGCTTTTGAGTTACTTGCAAAATATGGTACAACTCATCTTGTATTCAATGATGATATTCAGGTACCAAGTTGCATAAAGACTGACGTATATACATCTTGAAGATTGTCATGTTCTAATTGTTAATTCCTTATTCTCTCAGGGGACTGCATCTGTTGTTCTTGCTGGAGTTGTTGCAGCCTTGAAGCTCATTGGCGGAACTCTTGCTGATCACACATTCTTGTTCCTTGGTGCTGGAGAGGTACTTTCACCCTTCAGTGGACTTAATGTCCTTGCATCTTTTCATGCTACTGATGCAAAGGGAAACAACCAGTGGAATAGAATAAGTTGTACAAAGTGTTAAATAATCTCTTTCTTATTTTTAAATTTCTTTGTGGTTTTGTGGCTTATGCATGCACAGTCTCACTCATCACCTGATATCTGTAACTGGCAAGTTAGTCTGTCTAATTTATATTCTGTCATGTTCTTAGGCCGGAACTGGAATAGCAGAACTAATAGCTCTTGAAGTATCAAAGAAGGTGAGTATGCTATTTATAGTTTATATAGTGGTCATATTGATTTCTTGAGTTGGTTTTTTGCAAAAAAATTTCTTTTTTTATTTTCTTCTATCTATTTCTCATGCAGACAAAGACACCTATAGAGGAGACTCGCAAGAAGATATGGCTTGTAGACTCAAAGGTAGTAGAAAAGAATGATAGGTTTCCATAAAATTGGTACTTTTTACATTTTAGTTTGATTTATGCTATATTTTATTTGAATTGTTCAAGTTTCTACAAAATGTTTCCCTTTTCTCCTGCAGGGTTTGATTGTTAGTTCAAGAAAGGGTTCACTTCAACACTTCAAGAAGCCTTGGGCTCATGAGCATGATCCTGTTGACACTCTCTTAGAGGCTGTTAAGGTGTCTAGATATGTCTCTTTATGATTGCAATAGTTTGTCTTTTGAGGAGTCTCTATCCTTAATCAGGTCACATTTTCAGGTAATCAAGCCTACAGTTTTGATTGGATCATCTGGTGTAGGAAAAACATTTACAAAGGAAGTAATTGAGGCTTTGACTTCTATTAATGATGTAAACTCTCATCTCTTCTTGCACATGAACGTTTTTGTTCTTCTTCAGATAGACAATCTTAGATACAATTTACAAACTTTATCTCTTACATGCCTTGCCTGCAGAAACCTCTTGTTTTGGCTCTCTCAAATCCAACGTCACAGTCTGAGTGTACAGCTGAAGAGGCTTACCAATGGAGTGAGGTAAAATAAGAGATGACCACATCTGTTTCGTGATCTGTTTAAGAGTTCTTTGATTTGATGCAAATGATGCATGCTCCTTCTCTCTTTGCAATTGTAACTTCTACCAACCTTACTTCACAGTCAACTGCGATACTCAGTCAACCAGCCAACTCACTCACAGAACATATACGTATACATATACGTATTTCTCTCTTTTCACATTTTATAACTGGTTGTCTATGTATTGCAGTTGTTCTACCAAATATTTTTCAACTTCTACAACTTAACCTTGTTTGTCTTCAAATCATAGGGTCGTGCAATTTTTGCTAGTGGAAGTCCATTTGATCCTATAGAATACAAAGGCAAAGTTTACTATTCTGGCCAGGTTTGGCAATTCTCTTCACATTCATGATCATTTATACTATTTGGTTATACAACACAACATCATACTTAAGTCTTGCTTCAATGCCTTGTCCTTTCAGGCCAACAATGCTTACATTTTCCCTGGCTTTGGTTTGGGGTTGGTAATCTCAGGAGCAATCCGAGTACACGATGATATGCTTCTGGCAGCTTGTAAGTTGATTACAGATTAATATATCCAACAAATATGGTGTTTTGTTTTTCCTATCCTCTTTGTTTAACTTTGAAGTTCCTTCCATTGTTGCACATAGTGGTTCACTGCATATTTTCTTTGATTTATTGATACAGCTGAAGCATTGGCTAATCTGGTGACTGAGGAGAACTACAAAAAGGGCTTGATTTATCCACCATTCTCTGATATCAGAAATATTTCAGCTAACATTGCTGCAAATGTTGCTGCCAAGGCATATGAACTAGGTTCGTGCTCATTGTCACAACTCACATTCAAAGTCATGTTTAGATAATCTTCTTAATAAGTATTTATATGAGAACACAATAATAAAGTAAATTGAATTAAATTTTTCTGTAAATGTATTTTCAAAAGTGATACTTTTTCAAATTAAAAACAGATTGAAACAAGAATAATTTTTTTTACCAGAACTAAAAACATATTTTACCCTTAAACTTTTCTCACAAGTTAAAATCAACTTACACATTTCAATTTGTATGAAAGTTTTTGCATTCAATTTCTTCAAAAAAACAAAGATGCATGAATTAATTTTAATTTACAAAAAACAGTTTGATTCAGTTTTTCTTTAAGTTTCTTCTTCTACAAGTATTTGTTGAGAATTTTATTCAATGAGAACTAGTATTGTCTCATTTGGTATGTTTTAAAATTAACAATTGTTTTAACTCTTTTTGTAGGGTTGGCTACACGTCTCCCTCGTCCTCAGAATCTTGTGAAGTATGCTGAGAGTTGCATGTATACCCCTGTCTACAGAAACTATAGATGAATCATGGGGCAAATCACTTAACTTTGTCTGTAATAAACATGTCTAGGGTGCCATATGTGAGTTGTTTTATGTAGCTTATGCAAGAGTGAGTGGTTTTATGCTTTTTACATGATGCCATTAATTACTACCAATGCTTGTATTATGAAATCTTAAATTTCATGTCATCATGTCAATGGCTGTCTCAATAAACCTTGTCAGAGGAACAGTATGGCCTGCTGTAGCATGCAATGGTTTTTAACAACTAATTCATGTAATTATAGTAAGAGTGGATAACATATTCTATTCTAATATATTTATCATGGCAAGCACAGTTTGGAGTATCTCTATCAAATAACAAGTGATTTATCTCACTCCTCAGCATGCTCAATAAGCTTTGGTTTTTTAGGGTTATATAAGATTATGTCAAACAAAAATCATAATAACATGATTACTATAATCGTAAAAACTTAATAAATTTATTATATGTTAAAAAATAAGTTATAGACTTAACTCAACTCTATAAAATTAAAAAATAAAATACGTGTTTAAATCAACCTTACAAAACTGACTTTAAGGTGAGAATTACTCATAACTTATTATATACATATATTAAACCATATCTTTAAGCAATGCATGCATTTCTAACATTATCATAATGTAATATATGATTCTCTAACATTATCAAGCCATGTCTCTAGGCACACCCAATAGTTCAATTGATCTTTTATTTTTTCGTAATTCAAGTGCATTTCAATTTCAAATAGTTATAATAAAACCTAATCGGTTGATCTTTTGCATTTCAATTTTAAGTAGTTATAACAAAACCTAATCGGTTGAATTTTACTTTTCCGGCATTTCAATTTCAAGTAATTATAATAAAACCTGATCGGTTTATTTTTACTTTTCCGGCAATACACATATTGAAGCCATTATCGTTCGGTAAAACTATAATAAAAACATAATTTTTATTTTTCTTCTTATCGAAACAATATTGAGATTTTTTTACTACTAGAGTGATTCAATCTCTAACATTATGATAATATAATTAAACGACAATGTTAAAATATGCTATTAGTGTCGGTGTGTCTGCTGTTTACTTTATATTTAATGATTATAAAATTATAAAATTAAGACAATGACATGACCAATATCAGTATGTACCCTGAATTGAGTTCTTTTTATAACAAAATTATATGTACTTAATCCATCCTTTGTGAAGAAATTATGAAGCAATGAACATATTAATATTGAGGCAAGTTTCAATATTAACATATTAATGTACGTGCAAGTCATATTGTATAAAAGCAGGGGTTGAAGGCAATACTAATTTCCATCTTGTTATTGTTCCCAACTTTAGGGCTGAATAAATATAATACATCAGTTAATTTCATATATTTTTTCTTTTAGGTTCAACAATAAGTAGCAAACTAGTTATCAAAGAAAATTAACATTAGTAAACAAACCATCTTACTAACCCCAAAACAAATTTAATTTGTCACAGGGACAAAAGCTACAACACTACATACTATGGCTAATGTATGATGCTGTTTTCCCTAACACAATAAGCAGTTCAAAATTCCCATGCTGCTCAGCTCCAAATGACCAATTTCTTAAGCTTGTTGTTCATTGTAAATATCCAAATCAAACATAGGTGAGTGAGTGTCCTTGTGAAAAACTCCATGTTGTTTCGTTCCAAAGGTTGACTAATCAATCAAGCTTTATGTTTCTTGTAAATATTAAGATCAGCATGAGTATCCTCATAGCGCTGTGTCAGGTATTCCCGGCATAAGATGGGAGGAAATCTGCCAAAAACAGAAAATGCAAGGATGTAGAACCACCAGAAACAGCACATGTTCATCATAAATTGTCTGTTTTAACATACAATATTTAACTGTAAAATGTTAGATGACATGTTTAACTCACTTGGGTGGATTACTATCTGATTTGCATGTAGGCAAGCACTCCACTACACAATCATGACTTGGCTCCAAAAAGTATGCAATCTGTGTAAGGAACAACACTGTCATGAGCAAGTTGCATGATTTTGCAAAGCTTTGCAAGTTAAAATTGATATACAAATATGCATAATCAAGGAATGGAACAAATACTGTAGAGATTAAATTTTGAAAATCATAATATAGTGGAGATTTTCATTTTATTGTTATCAATGAATAGATGAAAGGGAAGATCAACTGTGCTGGCAAAATCACCATCCCTGACAAAAGTCAATCCTGGTGGCCATAACCAATTATTATCCTTAGCATTGTGAATTCCAATGCTATAGCAGAAGATAATAGACAACTACATGACAGTCAAGACTACATACCATAGCTTAAAATATTATATACATTTGACCAGATAAGTACACACAAGCTTCATCTTAAAAATTCAAGAATTTCATTGGTATACACTGCATCATGTGAACCAATCACAAGATACATCTCTAAAAATGTTTGACTCTTAACCTAAAAGTCATGGATATCATGAATTGTGACTAGTTAAAAGTGTAAAAAATTTTATACTAGCAGTGTATAGAAATTAACCTCAAAATTCAAATGTGAACAATAAGCAGGGTCTTTAGGGAGGACAAATTATGCATATTTAACAATGTAATGCAGGTTTTGGAATGAAATTAAAAATCAAAAGGTAAAGAGATAGAAAGTTGAAGCAAACTAGAGTTGGGGCTTACGGAAAATCTTTCTTGACCGTTTCCAAGAACTCTGTGCAGTGTGGACCTGAGCACAAATGCAAAGTAAATAGTTCATTATATGATAGAGAAAATTTTAAAGAGACTTGCCTTTAAAAATGAATAAGAAAATCATCCTATGTAAAGATATCTTATAAGGCCAAATCACATATTTTACTTGACATAGGTTTTATTCATCACATAAGTTTTAACAACCCATTCCTCCAAGGTCATTAGTATGCCTGTCTTCACCACTTCATTCAAAATCAGAAATATTTAGAAGTGTGAAAATTTTCTTACTTAAAAACACAGTTGCTCCAGCGCTCCAGCATGTCACCGAGATTTACTACAAATGCTCTGCAACATAAACAATCAGACAAATAATTAATAGTTCAGGAAAAGGCATGATGACAAAGGTAATGAAATTAAGTTAAAACTAGTAGCATACTTCCTGTCTTTGCAGCCAATTATGCCTAATGCTTGATATAATGCAGCTCAAAATTAATTATAATTGTAGAACAATTCATCCATGATGCTGTCAAATGAAAAGTATGACCTCTTATATGATCCTATCATATACATATTATGAATGACAATTGGAAAAAAATGGCTATGAGATTAAGATTAACAAATCCAGAAAAATAATCTTGAAGGAAGAAGGGCATGTCTGAAGAATTTTAGAAATTAGATAATGGATTAAACGGTAGGGATGAACATAAAAGAAGAATTCTAACTACTGCATTGCATGCAAATAGCAATTGAAGCTGAAGTGACATAGGAACCAACCCCCTCAATGGTGCCACATCCTCCCATATCTGAGGTTTAGCATCCCTATCTTTGCATATCTACAATAGAAGACATTAATGTTATGAATTAATCATACAATATTTGTAATATTTGAAAAAAAAAATGTTGCATTCTTACTTGAAGACCTGAGATATCATCTGTTGCCAACAGTGTAATTAAACCATAGTCAGTATGAGCTCCAGCTCCATATAATCCTTTCAAGGGATCCGAAACTTGACCTTCATGAAACCAAAATGAATACAACTGTATAAGTTATTTTTCTTTTGTAATTGTACCAGATCCATGATACAGGTATGTGATTCGACCCTTTTCAGATTCAACTTTACTTCGTAGTCAACTCAAATACGCAACCAACCAACCAACTTACTCACAGAACATATGTATACATATCTCTCTCTTCACATTTTATAACTAGTTGTCTGCGTATTGCAGTTGTCTACCAAATAATTTTCTTTCACATTATAGTTACAAGACCTCTTTAAAGAGAATTTGGTATGTGATACACAGGGTTATTGAGAAAATTCTGTATCTATACTAAACAGATTCAATAATACCTTCATAGTGCAGCAAACGCAGTGTTGCAATAGGCTCTCCAAGCATGTTTGGCTGGTCAAAAAAATTAGCTTCCAAATCAAGTGCAAGGGCTATTATCCTTCCAACTGCTTTCCCCACCTCTCTGGATTCCCAAAAACACAGACAAACAAAAGAAGAACAACAATGTGAAGCCCTTTTCCTCCATAATACAGAATTTGAGTCCAAATGAATCAACAAAGGTAGTTAAACATGGTCTAATATTTTCTACATAGAAAACTAGCAATGCCATTGACAAGAAAACAAAGATGAAACACAATGAAATCTTTTTTGTTGAAATGAAAACCAAACATTGCAATTGTGACAACATCAGCCACATTTGTCTGTAATTTCCTACAATATTAACGAAATTGACAAAACCACTATGGTGACCACAATTTTTAACCTTGCTCCATATTAAAGACTATGGTCTCTTCATAAACTAAACCAAATCATAGTTCCACATGCAACACAAATGATCAAAACTCAAATAGTTTAAGTTGCATGTAATTTAATAACAGATAAACATCATCACCAACACATACAATGCCTCTCTATGGTACTTTTCCATGGTCTCCCTCCACCCTGGAAGAAGATCTACACAGCAGAAAAAAGAAATAGTTCAGGAAAAAGTTTAAAAGAAGAAAAGAAAATACAAACATCAGAAGACTCATTTGGTAGTAAAAATCAAACTTTTCTACTCCAAAAGTCTCAAAGACCAAAACTTTGACTCGTTTACCTGGTGCTGGCCATCTATTTTGCCCATAAAAAGGTTTCTTTGCATCAGGGTCATCTTCACCCTTATCAACTCCAATATAATACCCCTCTTTGTAGTCTCCTACTTAATCAAGCACAGAAAATGTTACCAAGGTTTACAAGCACAAAACTTTTATACAGTTCTATAAATACTAGAACTTTTCGTGTTAGTTTCCAATTAGAATTGAAGTTTTATCTTGGTAATTTATGTAACACAGATTTGTTTTACGTGTTAACATAGATAACCAATGTAAAACTCAAATTCTGATTAGATAATAGCATCAGAAATACACGTAAGGAACTATATCTAAGTTTTTCCACAGTTCAAAATCACGAAGAAGAAGAATAAGAAAACATGCAACAATTTCATAAGGGTGTATACATACCATGTACTTGGTTTTCAGGATCAAGTAACTCATCAAGAACAGGGGTATATCCTCTGTGTTTTTCATTTCTCAAAATCTTCATTTTTTCCTTATGTGGAAGAGAGAAGAATTTCCTGCTCTGAGCAAAAACCTCATCCATGAATTCCAGGCTTATTCCATGATTCACAACGTAGAAAAAACCAGAATCCAAACAAGCCTAAAACAGAGCAATAAAACCAAAAAAACCATTAAGATCACAAAGGAAAACAAGTTAATGATCCAAAAACAGAGTGAATTTGTCATTGTTGAAACTTCTTAGCAATGAAACAAAGAAACCAAACCTGTTTGAGGGAATTAACGGATTGGTTGATGTCAGGGTTGGAGAGGTCGATGCAGTTGAGAACAGAGAATTTGGTGTATTCAGGGGAAGGTATGCTCTGTTTTCCCATGTTTGAAGAAGAACAAGCAAAGGAGAGCCTCTGGTTTGTGAATGAATCACTTTGCACTTTCCAATGACAAGAGGATTAGAAAAGTGATTTGTGTTTTGCTTTTATAATCAAAAAAACATTCAACACAACATCATGGATGGATTCATCATGGGTCCACAATTTCTTTGCCACATTCATGGTATAGCAGCCTTAGTTTTTTTTTTTATTATTATTATTTATTTACTTGCATAAATTAATTAGCTATTAAAATATATATATATATATATATATAATTTTGTATTTTTAATATAATTTTTTTAAAAATATTTATAAATGATTCCTTAAAAATAGAAATAATATGATACTGTAAAAAATAAAGAACAGCATAGAAACAAATATCTTTTTGAAAATATAAATAAAATTCTTACAAATTTTTTTTGGATTATTTAGGTTAGTCAAGATTGTGTAGCTGAAGTTTTGTGACATTTTCTTTTGGATTTGACACTTTTCATAGATTGGGATTTATGATGCTAATAAAAATTTGATTTAATCAAATTATAGATTTTATAATGAGTGTTTTCTCATATCTCAAGTGTACTTGTTCTCTTATTCTTAGTTAAGAAGAAAAAGTTGGTCCCACTTAAGTACTATTTTAGTTTTCAATATAATATTAATTACTTTTTTTATTATATCCTTGATATTTTATAATTTTTAATAATAAGATTAAATTTTTAAAATTATTTTGATGACACCATGATTAAACAGAGGTGGTATTAAAAAAATACTTAATTCAGGTCAATTAAGAAAATAGTTAGTTCTCGGTATCTAACTGCATAAAAATTAAGTGGAAGTTAATTGGTTTCTTAGATTATTCTTTATTAAAATTTGATGTTGAAAATAAATAAATTTATGTGAAATAAAAATTCATTTAAATAAAGAGTACAAAAATATTAAATGTGTTAAAATTGCTAAAAAAAACTATTTATATTTAAGACTAAATATTTATTGATTTTGCAAATTTAAAAGATGAAATAATATTTTTCAATGGAATATCAAAATCAACAATAGACACATATAAAATTTTATCCTATATTCTAAACTATTATTGACAGTAAATTATTTGAAATTTAACTGTAGATATAACTGGTAATATAATTTAATCTGTAATAATATAGTTTAATGAAATAATTGACAATAAATTCTTTGAAATTTTCGATTCCATGCAAACCAGAGATGCGACACGTTATTAGAGGCTATGAACAATGTCATTGCCACGTGTCTTAACAGGGATGCATTTGTGACCGTTCACCTTTTTGACCAATAAATTATTGTAATTTTCATGGCCACAATTTTTGTGTGTAGGAAATTGCCTAGCACCTCACATTATATGATATGATAGTTCCTAATTTATCCAAAGGAAAAGGGTCTCAACTATTATTCTAATATATTAAAGTAAATAGTGTAACTATATTAGTTTATCAAATTTAAAAAATAAATAAATTATGTATTGTAAAGAAATTTTATGTTATTGTTTAATTACATGTGTTAGTATGAATGCTAAGTTTATTATTGTCTCTTTTACTGTAAAAGAAATATATATGGTATGAGTATGGAGGGTGTGCTAGAAATATTATGTCTATAATAAATAATAATGTAAGAAAATTGAATAATAAATGAAGTGTATATCTTGAAGGAATTAGTTTAATAAAATAATAAGTTTAGGTAATTTAGATGTATTTAAAATATACTTAACCATTTTTTTATTTTTGAAAATATAAAGGTCAAGTAATTTAGTTTTAGAAGTGTGAAATATAACTAAATAATTTTTAAAATATATTGGTTAATAATTTATAAATTTTATTATTTATTATTATTTTAATTTTTAGTTTAAGTTTAATCAATTACCCTCGTCAATTAGGAATTAAAATATCAATAAATAATATAATTTATAAATTAAAACGAGGAATCAAATTCTAGATCATTATTTTTATGAATTTTTATCTTATGATTAAATTATTTCATTAACATATTTTCTTTAAAAAAAAGTTGTGATTTACTCATTTGAAATGTCATTTCTTTCATATGGTAAAAACAATAAATGTGTTAATTTAAAAAATATTATATTTTTAAAAACTAATATAATAAAAAAAAAAACATAAAGTTTTTAACACTACTCTCTGCATTTTCCATGAACCACTCACTGGTCCACTTGTTCTTTTTTATTTTTCTTTATAGAGGACACTTATCCACTTGTGAATTCTATATTGTTTCTTTCATGGACAAAGGGACCCAAGTTTGAAACAATTTTTCCAAACGTCAATTCAATCTTTTCTTGCACGAGTCAAATAACAAAAACTATGTTCCAATCATAATTTTGTTAGATATAATGGTAAGAATAGTTATTGATAATCATGATTTAATGAGAGTATATAATCTTCCATACATTACTTATGAAATAAAATATATTATATACATAATTAGTTATAAAATATAAAAAGAAAAAAATATATATTTTATAAAATGTAAAAATATATATATATATTTTATAAAATATAAAAAGAAAAAAATATATATTTTATTATTTTTATTTTCTGATTTTATTCTAAGAGTCTATTTTCATTTTAACCTACATTCTTATCCATTAAATTCAAGTCATTCAAATTAATAATTCACAAAATAAATAAAAAGAAAATAGAAAGTAACATGATGTTAATAGTCTGTATTAGATGTTACAATGTATCATCACACATGAGAAAATTTAAATTTAATTTGATTGAATAGTTAATCCAACACTGTTTTTTGAAGAAATCTCCTACTTTTATTGATACTTTTTATAAAAAATAAATATGAAATAATAAATTCAATTAAATATTGAATAGTTATTTCAAATTCAAGTTGATTATATTTTCCCTCCATTTTAAAAAAAAAAATCAAAAAAAATTTCAATTATGGTCCGTACGAATTTATTAGAGAATATTCAATAATTGTAAGGATAGCTATGAATTGACATAAAGTAATTGAATTTTTCATTTTTTTCTCTCTTATCATTAAAAAAAGAATTAATTTATCTTTATAAAAAAAAAAAGAATTGATTTATCATTAACTTAGGGTTTAGAATAAATTATCAATAATTATAATAAGTAACTTATGCATTATTACATGGATTTTTATACTCAAAGAAAATATAAAAATATAAACTTAAAAACTAAGAAAATATTTTTTTGGAAGAAAATAAGAAATTTTTTATTTAATACTAAAAATATAAATTAAAGTTTAAAAAGCATAATTTTTCAAAACTTTTGCAAAGATATTGTTATAGTTAAATATCTTATTAATGGCAACATATTTTCTGATTTAGCATATTGAAATTTTTAGGTAGATTCATAAGAGTTGAATATTATCAAACCTTTAAAATTTTCATATTGCACTCAATTTAATTCTTTATAGTTCTATCAACAGAATCCTAATAATCATAGATTCATCACATATATACTTTAAATCATATGAATAATATCTTGCTTAGATTTTGTACCTTTTTTACTTGCTACAATTGTCCTAGATAATTTGCTTCCTGTAGCTATAAATTTTGCTGTGTGGCTCAACCACTGTGAAGTTGAAATCATCAAAGCCTTCAAAATTGTGTTAATCTTCTGCAATTGAGACAATGGAGAGTAGTTCCAAAGAGATGCATAACAAAATTTTAATGATGAAACAATCTTTCTTTGATGAGGTATTTTTCTTCCAACTTTAATTCGCAGTCAATACGCACTAATTTACTCATAAAATATATATATATTTCTTTCTTTTTATATTTTATAATTGATTATATGTTGTCTATTATATATTTTTCGAGAAAAAAATTATACACAATCTAAAATAATTTATGCTTATTTTTCATTATCATCCAATCATAATTTATCATATATATGTGATAAATTTATTAGGTTTTATAAAATTATTTTAAAAATCATAATAGCTATAATCTTCTTGCATCTTCCGTGTATCACCTTTAATCTCCATTTCTTTTCTCAAAGATCATGTGAAATGTGGGTCTTTTGATTTATTTATGGTGCATTTTTTTAGTATATATGAGATTTGTTTATTAATTATATGTATCATAGATATATAAGCTATAACCAGCTATACCTCTAATAATATGTTTGTAACATTGTGTAATTTCATTTTCTTTGATGGCAAATATTTCAGGGATTTCTTATTTCATCAGAGTTTCAACAGCTGGAAATGCTACAAGACAAGGATAATATGAACTTTGTTAGAGATGTTTTCTATTTGTTCTTTACAGATATGACCAGACAGTTTTTTGAGATTGAACAGATTTTGTGAGTAAAAGTTCATAATCAATTTAAACATTAATCCATAATAATTACTCTAGTAAATTTTTATTAAATTTTTTAGATCATTTTTGTCTTATAAACTAATTTTTTTACAGTTGAGTTAAACTCATGGTTTATATTTCTAATACATTCACAAATTATTTAAAAATTTTGGATCATCGTTTATTAATTATTATTAAAAAAGTTTATAAATTAAATTTTTTAATATAAAAAATAGTTGAAATTATGATTGGGAACATAATCCTGTATCATTTAATAATTGATGGATATTGCATTTACACAGTAAACAAGAAATTGATGGAAAGCAAAAGGAAGTCATGAATAGGTTTCTTCATAGACTCAAGGGAAGTGTGTTAAGGTAAATACTTTTTTTTTTATTCATCCCTAACACCCAATTCATTGATATTGATTACCTCTAAAATGTTATATTTTCTTGAATTCATATCAAGAATGAAAAAGATATTCTCTTTATATTTTCAGCATTGGTGCTCTCAAAATTTTGAAAGGAGTAAATCAGATGATACAACTTTTGGAAGAAGGCAATGTAAAAGGGTAATTGTAACACTTGAAACAATTATACAAACTATTGTTTTCTTCAAGTGAAATTGCAATATATTTACTTAGTTATTATGAAATTTGCAGGATGAAGACTGTTTTTGAACAAGTGAAAATGGAGAGTGAAAATCTTAGGGTAAAAGTTGAGCCTTACTTTCAGGTATCACACATGATCTTAACCAATTATATATGAAGCATTTTACAAAGAAGAAAATTTAATGCCTTTAAAAAACAAGGTTTTTTTTTCATAGAATTTAAGTAGTTTTCATATTTAGTTCTTGTGAAAGAAATTATTTTTAATCCTTATAATTTAGTATTTTTTAAAATTTTCAATTCTTATAATTTTATTCAATTTGTATTCCTATAATTTATTTATTTTTCATTATAAATTATATTTTTTCATTAGAGACTAATTAAAATAAGAAACACTAAATTTTAAGAGATTGAAATATATATTAACATGATTAGTATCTAGCACTTCCTATATGAGCCTAATTTTTTTTTTCATTTTTTGTTCCTATATTTTTTCTTTTGCTTTATAAAATATGATGCAGTTGCTAGAACAAGTTGGATCATTAGGGCAAGTGGAGAACCAAGTTGAATCATGTGCAGAGTTTCAAGCTTCCAAGTGAAGGTTTATACCAGTGGTTGATCTGGTCCTCTTAATTAGCTTAGATAATACCAATTTAAATAAGATATGTGTAATAAACTTTTGTTCTTATTTTTTTAATTAACATATTGTTTATCAATATGTGATAGTGATACCAAATATATAAATGAGCAAAAGCTTCAATTTCTATGATTAGACCAAAAAAACTATATATTATTATTCACCCTGGTTATTCAGAGAATAGAAAATGAATAGTGTTCAAATTTTAGTTTTAAAATAAAACTATTAAAAATACCCATGATAAAAACGTGATTTTAACTAAAATAATGCATTAAAATAAGATTCTAAACATATACTTTTCCTTAAAACTTATGTAAAGAAATTGAGAATAAAATCTTTTAATTATGCCAATAAATCACCCAAAGTTGCACAAATAATGTTTTTGTCCCTACTGAGCTTTTATTAATCATATATTCACTTTCTATCCTTTCCAAAAAGTCAATTTTTTTGCTTCTCTCCTTTACCAAAAGCAAAATTAAATTATTTACTTTATGAAAGTAAAAGAAAGAATAATAAATTAGATAGTAGTATTAATATACAGCAGTGAATGACCCTCCTAATCTTATATTAGGATTTTTTGGTTGCATGATTACAAGCAAATGCTACATTTAATATGTTTGTCTCATATAATGGATTACTACTATTGACAAAAGAATAAAAAATAAAGGAAAATATGTTATTAAATTTTTGTATTAATATATCAATTGATGTTTTATCATTTATGTAAAAGAAATATGATGTAAAATAGTACATAATATTCTCTCTTTTTATTTTTATACTAAGGGGGTTTCTTTCAAATTATGCATGAATATTCTTGAGAAAATCAACATAAAAATATTATATACTCAAATTTACTATAATTTTTAGAAAAATATTCTAAATGATTAATTTCTAAAAATATAAATTATTTATATTTATCTTATTTCTTTATTTTCAAGATAAAAGATTTTTTTTATTATACTATATTTATAAAAGTATTACATGTTAGAGTCATTAAATCTCAGGAATAATTCTTGAACCGATTTAAATTGATTGTCAAATCAGGCCATTAACTTTTTTATATTGAAAAAGTAATAGTAATGAGAGGCGTTAAGTTTTTTATCATCTCAGTGTTGAACTATTTTTCTGCGGGACCTCTTCTATAGTATTGTCATCGCAGTAGAGTTTAACCACTAAGTTCGGGATGAATTGGTGTGGTTCCTCTATATTCAGGACACCAGAACATCGAATCACAAACGAAGAAAGACATGAGATAAAAGCAAATATATTGTCTATTCATTGTGAGACCTTAATTCTCGACTGAAGAGGACACCAAAGACCTCTGAAATTCATGTTTTTATTCTTGAACTTCCTCTAAAATGTTTCTTATCAATAAAGATACTATGTATATACAAACTCACTATCATCCCTTACGTCCATACATTCCAGTATTTAATATTTGATTTGTACCCAAAGGATTACAAGTAAAAAAAACTCAATAACTTATATATGTATATACACTACTTAAGTTTCGAAAAAAAAAAAAAAGTTGAAAATAAAAGGACTTAAACCCAATTCACCTTAGATGGGCTTAAGCAATGATCAACCTTAGGTCACAATACTACAATATTCCTCTATGAACTAAAATTTGTACATGATAATAATAATTTACATTACCTAAGTTTGGATTTGATGGCTAGCAAGGTTGAAGAAAGCACCTCTCTTGTGCTTAAGTTGAGCATAGGTTCCTTGCTCAAGGACCTTACCCTCTGACACATAAGCAATTGAATCAAGCTCTTTGATAGTGTTAAGTCTATGTGCCACAACAATTGTGGTTCTTCCCACCATAGTCCTATCAAGTGCTTCTTGAACAACTTGTTCTGATTGCACATCCAATGCACTTGTTGCTTCATCTAGAAGTAGTATCTTTGGGTTGCGAATTATGGCCCTTGCAATTGCTATTCTTTGCTTTTGTCCTCCTGATAGTTGCACTCCCCTTTCTCCACATTCAGTTTCATACCCATCTTTCAGTGATCTACATTACCAACAAGAAAAATGCATGCACTTCTTTAGACTCTAAGTAGCATTACAAATTTACACTACAAACTCAATTTCTAATTCAGCATTAATTTTATTTTTAGCCTTGTGCAAACCATATCACCCATGTTTTTACTTTTAGTTTCCATTCTCTTTTAGAAACAATCTTGTTTGAATCATTATCAGATACTACATATAGGCAACTCTTATTAGATATTAAACTTGTGATCTCCATTTGCATTATTAGGAAGAACAATTTTGTTTTGACACATTTAGCATGAAATGAATAGATATAGGCTATTGATTTCAAAATCAAGTAATTCAAGAAAGCTTATTAGAGGCCAAACTTGAATGTCATGCATAAGAGTATTTCCTAGCTGCCAAGTCAAATTGTGAGAGTGGATGGTTAAAATAAGCAACTTTAGTTCACAATCAACTGCAATACGCAACCAACCAGCTAACTCACTCACAAAACATATATATATACATATACGTATTTCTTTCTCTTTACATTTTATAATTAGTTATCTGGCTGTCTGGGTATTACGGTTGTCTATCAAATATTTTTCTAAAATAAGTGTGCATATATAGTAGAACATAACTTATATGCATTCTTTTAGGTAATAATCAAAATTAAAATTTCACCTAAATAATCAATGTTGATCTTTAGTGTAAATCTTTATTATGCAGATTACCAAGCTCACTTTCCAATTTTAATTAGAGAACATCATAAGCACCTAAGGAATTGCATCTAATTTTTTGCCTAAACTATATACTATATATGTACAGAAAAAACTTACGATATGAACTCATGAGCATTTGCAGCTCTTGCAGCCTCAATTACTTCATTCTCTGTTGCATCTTGCTTGCCAAATAAAATGTTATCACGTATGCTACCAGAATATATCACAGGTTCTTGGCTAACAAGTGCAGTGTGTTGCCTGTACCACTGAATGTCCAATTCCCTTATGTCTATATTATCCACTTTAACTGAACCTCTCTCAACATCATAGAATCTTTGAATCAAGGCAATCACTGTTGATTTTCCACATCCACTTTTTCCAACCAGCCCAACACTTTTTCCAGGCTTCACCTCCAAGCTGAACTTGCGCAAAATTGGAGTTTCTGCCCTGCTTGGATATGCAAAATCAACATTCTTCAACTCTATTTTTCCACTAATCTTTTCCAACTTAATACCATTAGAGTTCTCACCATCCTATCAAAAAAAAAATGTCAATTCATTAGTATAAGTTGTGTCATATATACATTTATACATATATATATCAACCATTGGGAAGCAAAGTTGTATTTTTATGACTAAATAAAGTTGGAGTTTTTTTTGTCCCTTTTCATAAGACCTTTTTCTAACTGTCTCTTTACATCAATTTTTAGTAAAACACTAAAAAAAATATAACACTTTCCTATGACTGTTTTTTTCCTCTTGACACTAACGTTACACTAGTGACTGCAGGTGCGTTGATATAGATACTTGTCTCCAGATATCTATGGACTTGCATCAACTTTGATACCTTGTTAAATACCACACTAAAACTAATTTACATTAAGTGAAGTTGTCTAACATATATTAGCTACACCCTAGGAATTGAGACAAGCAATGTAAGACTTTCTAACATCTAATGCATAGGACATGGTCTAATGAGGGGGCATGGAGTGCCAAAGAAAACAGAATACTACAGTGAATTTGAACCTTAGTAAATGATGCTGTGTGGAGCATGCATAATATCTGGATAGATTATACATACCTTGGGAATTAGTGATTTTCTGTCAAGAATTTCAAACACTGATGCCACTGCTGTTGAACTCTTGGCAAGGTCAGAAGTCATGCTTCCAGCATCAGCTATGACTTTGCCAGTACTCACCAACACAAAAAATGTTTTGAACACATCACCAGCTGAAATTTCTTTCTTTTCCACCAAAACACCACCATACCAGAAATCCAAAGCCCATGTCATGAACGTTACGCACTGTGCAGAACCCATTCCTATGCCAGCTAGCCATGATTTCTTCCTTGCTTCCTTCCTCGGCGCCTCTTGTGCCTCATCAAATAGTCTTAGAACCTTTGTGATGCTCCCAAATGAAGTCACAATTCTGTGATTATAAACTGCCTCCACTGCAATTTGTGTACTTTGATTCTGTGCCTTGATAAACTTGGTTGAGAGTGTGGAGAGCAACACTTTTCTTGTGTAAAAGCAAAGGATTGTGAGTGGCTGCACTGCGATCATTACAAGCGCAAGCTTCCAAGCCACGGCAAGGCCTATGATCATTGCAATGGTGACAGCAGAAGTGGTTTGAACTAGTAAAGAGAGTCTGTCTGCTACAAGAGATTTGACCATTGAAGCCTCATTGCTTAACCTTGAGCATAATGCTCCACTAGAGTTCTGTTCCTCATCAAACCAAGCAGTTTCAAAGGTTAAGATATTCTCTAGCATGCACAGTCTTATCCTTTTGGTCAATTTGGCTCCCATATAAGCAAAATTGTAGTGTTGCAAGAGATTGAGTACGATAGAAGCAAGAGATAGGGAACAGAAAATCAAAGAATAAGTCCTGATTCTGTGCTTCATTTCTTGATGGCTTTCAGCAAAAAAAGCAGAAATCATGCCACCAATAGTTAAAGCATATATTGGTTGAACTGAGCCAAAGGCTATGGCTGAGAGTGTTCCAATTAGGCCTTGTTTCCATTCAGGAGCATTCAGAGCAAGAAGCCTTGTGAAAGAAGGTGGAGGGTAAGAAACTTGAGATGTGGTGGCTTCATTAGGCAATGGTGACTTTGGAAATATGGCAGGGCTTGATCTGGCTGTGCTCGGTCTACCTGCACTGCTTCTTGCTGCAGAAAGTGCTCCTAGTTCTAGATTTTGATCATGGTCATCCATGCTCAACTGTGTTTGTAGTTTTGCCAGTTTTGCGTAATGTCCATTAGGATTGCTGATGAGTTCATTGTGTGTGCCTGTCTCAATTATGCGACCGCCACTAACAACTGCTATGAGATCTGCATTTCTAACAGTTGATAGCTTGTGTGCAACAACCTGAGCAAGTTCAGCAAGTGGTGCAAATAAACTTGATTCAATGTTCACTCATTGGTTGAGGTAATTATACTAATACTATATCATGTTTCAACATTGGAAGCATGTCTTATGCCTTTTAATAAAATTGATGAGTGAACTAGCATTTTTGGATTATCCAGAATCACTTTAAAATACCATTTAACATGATTTTAGGTAAATGTTCACATGTTTAGTTCTACATTGAGGAACTGCATTTGGATTCAAAAATTATTTTTAAAGTTGAAGCATGTGTTGGAACAAAAATCTTATACTGATTATTTTGAAAATTATTTGATAGACAACTGCAATACACAGACAACCAGACAATTAGTTATAAAATGTGAAGAAAGAAAAATACGTGTATATATGTGTATATGTTGTGTGAGACTAGTTGTCTGCGAAGTAAAGTTGGATTGTTTTATTGACGACTTGAGATCAAATTGCTTTAAGAATAAAAATATTCAATCATAAACTACGTATATCACTTCATAATCAATTTTAACCAAAATATCAATTTCATAGAAATCAATTTTGCAAATCACTCAAACACATTAAGTATTTTAATGTACAGAACAACATACTATTATCAATTTATTTGTGTGTATCAAATGGATGATTGCACTTACCAATGTAGTCCTCCCCATGGAGGCCTGATCAAGGGCATTTTGAACTAGTAATTCTGATTCAGAGTCAAGAGCACTAGTTGCTTCATCAAGTAGGAGAATTACAGGATTCTTTATGATGGCTCTTGCAATGGCTATTCTCTGCTTTTGTCCTCCTGAAAGAAGTGCCCCCCTTTCTCCAATCTAATATACAAATCATCATGTTAATTGCTACATATTTTCGTAATGATATAAAATATAGAATCAAGCTTTTATGTGTAGTTTAAGCATTTCAAATGGTGCTACAAAAGCTTCTAATCACAAGATTCAATCTCATCTAAACATACACTTAGTCAAGGAAAATAATGGGATAATCCTGTTTAGATAAACTTTTCAATATACTCAAAAGAGAAAAAATCAAAAAAGTTAAATGAGTTAAATTTCTTTCATAAATAAAGAGTTAAATTGCTAAGACCTTTTACCTAATCATCCAATCATAATTCAAAACTGACCAATATGTAATCATTCAGCCAACTCATTCACAAAACATATACATATACATATTTATTTTATTAATTTTTTTTCTTTCTTTTTTCTTCACATTTTATAATTAGTTGTCTGTTTATTATAATTGTACCAAATATTTTTTGATTGAAATAAAAATCATTCAAGAAGTTCAACTTTTACATGAGTATATATTTCAATTTCTCCAAAACCTAGGATCATAAATTGATTTTAACTTATATGCCAAAGAAGTTGCTTCAATTTTTATTTTTATTCTTTTTCTTATATAAGAATTTATCGGAAAAAATTATCTAAATAAAATAAAAAGTTCTTAACAATATTGAAGATTTGAGTGAGTGGATTTAAGCTAACCAGTTGCAAAGACTCTATCATTTTAAAGTTCAGAAACAAAAGAAACTTTGATAACCATAAATACCTTGGTTTCATAACCTTCAGGAAGTTGCCTTATGAAGTTATGAGCATTGGCTGCTGAAGCTGAAGCAACTATTTCATCCATTGTAGCATCAGGTTTTCCAAACATAATATTCTCCTTTATGGATGTTCCAAACATTGCATGTTCTTGACTTACAAGTCCCATTTTCCCTCTAATCCATTTCAACTGTAAACTTTTTATGTCAACACCATCAACCCTCACAACTCCTTCATCTGCATCATAAAATCTTTGCACTAATGCTATTGCTGTGGACTTGCCACTTCCACTTGCACCAACTAGAGCAACAGTTTTGCCTGCTTCAACTTGCAGATTGAAATCACTAAGCACAACCATATCTGGACGAGAAGGGTATGTGAATTTGACATGCTCAAATTGTAAGTTGCCACTAATGCTCTCTAACACAAGTCCTTTTGTGTCTTCACCATCAATTAATGGTGTTCTGTCAATCATCTCAAATATTCTTGAAGCAGCTACAAATGCTTCTGTGAAGTACTTCAAATCAGGAAGTACCACTCCAAGTGATCTACATATTTACATGCATGCATTCCAAAATAATTAGCAAATTTAAGAAGAAAAAATACCACAATGAAAAACAAATTTGTTATGACCTATATATAGTATATACATGAATGATTTTCTTGGTATGTATAATATGTATAAACCTAAATTCAATTAAGGGTAAAAAAAATGAAATTTTTATGCTATTTCTTATATCTCTAATCATATAGTTTTATTTATAAGGAGACTGTGTTACATATATAACTACTCTTGATTGAAAGAAATTCACTGTATAGCAAGTTTTATTTATTTCTCTTTTTCCAGAAATCAGTCTTTGAGGAACAAAAAAGATAGAACTTTAATATGGAATACAAATCTTTAAAAAACCAAAAGCAATTCAAATTTTAAAAAACTAGAATTTCTATTAAAAAAACAAAAACTAAGAGTTGTACATATGATCCTTGAATTGATTAATTCAAGGTTTAAAAGCTTATGGCCTTATAAGGAAAAAAATTTCTCTGCTAAACTTGCACACAGAAGTCTTACTTCTTAATTACCAACTAATTACTATAACAATTTCAATAAATACATTTTACTATGATCTTGTCTAGTTAATTTCATTGTTTAATTATTACAATGTTGTTATGTATGTATGTCACGCTTCTATAATATTCTTGGCATTTTGAAGCTATAATTGATGAAATTGAGAGAGCTTAATTAAATCAAACAGAAAAAAGAATTAGTAACAGTTGAGGTTCATTAGAAATAGATCAACATCAACTTTTAGTAATATCATATTTTGAAATCTTGTAAAAATCACTTTGCTATTAATTAATATTGTTTTCTAAAACTGGACCCTTCTACGTACTAGTCTTGCTTTTCATATAGTGCTTTAAGAGGTCACTTTCATCTTAAAGAAAGATAATTTCAATGTCATACATGCATGGAAAGAATTGCCACTACTATATGTCCTCAAATTAAATATCATTGTTAAGTAGTAAAATATTTGGGGCATTATATAGTGAAAGATAAAGACCAACACTTTTCTGAAGTGATTTGATTCCGTTCTCATCATAAAAGTTGATTACATGGAATTAAACTAATTAATGAATGTTAATTCCCATTCGATCCTTAAAGAGGACAATGACAATCACTGGTGTCCCATTTTTCAATTCATTATCAAGATCCATTGATCTCCTTCTATACTTTTCATCAGCCTAAGAAAATGTACTTAAATTTTATGCATGCCTGACCCAAATCCAAGGATATGATTGGAGATGAATAAACCTTGAATTTAATTAGTTAATTAATTACTGCTTATGGATTCATGTAATAGAACTTTTATGCTGATCTTTGGCATGTCCTTAAGGTTAAGCTCTTCTATTTAAGTAATAAAATAATTTATAATTTCTTTATCAAGAAAACAAACCTTGAATTTAGTATATGAAATTATAAGTATCCACCATTTTTTTTACTTTATTCATAAATTTTTAGTTCAAATTTTAATTTTATAAAACATAATCCACTTTAATTTCTTTTTCCATAATAAAATATAGGACACTCATATTAGTTCTCAATATTAGTATACATTGAAAAATAATTAACATAAAAGTTATTAATATGTAATATCTCACCATAAAAACTTTCACACCAATTATAATTCATAATATTGATAATTTGTAAAGTAACAAGATAGAAGTTAAATCTTCTTAAAAATAAAACATTCTATAACTAGTTAACTGCTTCACGTCAAATGTAATACGTAATCAATTAGTGAATTCGCTTATAAAATAAATATATATTTCTTTTTCTCCAGTTACGTTATTTATTTATTACAATTATCTAATAAATATTTTTCTTTTCAAATAGATGATATTTTGAAATGCGACATTTATATTTTCACAGTTAGGATTTACTGGATTAGATTAGAAATTAAAGTCTAATAGGAAAAGAATGAAAAGGGTTAGAGATAGAAACTACTTACAGTCCACACAATATGAAGGAAATGCCAGAAGCATAGATCCTTCCACCACTTTCACCTTTATACATAACAAGACGGCTTCCATACCAAGCAAGAAAAGCCCATATTGCAAAAGAGAGACCTGTGCTTCCCACTGCAAGACCCTTAGCTATGCCTTGTCTGATTCCAAGCCTTGAAGTTCTGCATAATATCTCTGAATATCTTCCCTTGATTCTCTTCTCAGCAGTGAATGAGTAAACAGTTTTGATTGAGCTAAGTGCTTGTTCCACTATGGCGTTTGCTTTGCCATATTCTTTGGTAGATGATTTTGACAAATAGATAAGGTACTTTCCATATATCATGCCAGGGATAATAAGCAAAAGTAACGTTGGAAATGCTACTAAAGCCAACCTCCATGAGAAATACGTGGCAAATGCAACCCCAGAGATGAATGATGATGAGTGCATCAAAAATAGGGGCACCTAGATCAGAAACCAAAACCAAAAGGGATTAATGATATGAGAAGATAAATAAAAAGAATATAAAAATTAATGAGGAATAACTTTGAGGCTGTAAGGTTAAATTAGACTTAGACCATTTCTAAGAGACATGGAGTTCATGATATAAAGATTTTTTAGTAACATTTCTAAGAGATGTGTGCATAAAATCATGATGATTTTCAGTATCTTTTTTTTATACAGATTCTTTTAGTATGAAACTACTGTAGGAAGTAATTTTGTTTGAACTAGATAGGATTATTTTGAGTAACATGGAATTACAAAGATGAAAAAAAGAAAAGAAATTGACCTTTTCACTTAGAACTTCTTGGATGAGAGAAGTGTCCTTTGATATGCTATTAATGATTTCAGAAGTGGTCGCTTCTTGAGAATCGAAAAACCCTACTTCTTGTCTTAGGACAGCTTCCAAGTACTTGTAACGAATTCTCAACACTTGCCTCTCACTTGTTTTGCTCCAGCAATACCCTTCTGCAATTAAGCATCATCAGTTATTGATTTAAGTATCCAAAATCTTTCATATTTTTACAACTCCATGTGTGAATGAGTTTGGATTCATTGAAAAATATTTGACAAACAACTGTAATACGCATAGAATCAATTATAAAATGTGAAATGAGAGAAATATATATACGTATATAATGTAAAGAAAGAAATAATATATATTCTGTGAGTAAATTGGCTTATTAGATGCAAAGTAAAGTTAGAATTATTTTCATAGTCAAACCTTTGAGGATGAATTCTAAGGCCCAAACTGAAAAGTTATTTGATTCTGACTGATACTTGTGCGTTATTGTAATTCCAATTTTCTGTGTATACATGAAACTCTACTTTTTAGGGTTTTACAACTCAATAATGACCAAACATGTCCGCCAAAAATGAACATATGAAAACTGAGGTTGCCTCCAAACTAGGTGCAACTTCTGATTAATGCCTACTACAGTTCGATTCTATAGCTAAATTTTGCTTAATTAATTATTGGTTATTAAAACGTTTAACACCTTTGTCTTCAAAAAGTAAAACAAGTGTGTGTAAAAGAAGGTTTGAATTTGGATTACCCATGAAGGCTACCACCATTGCTGCTAATCCCAAGTAGACAAAATATAAGCTGCACTGTAAATAATAAATAAAAAATAAAATAAAAGAGAGAAATATCAGTTTGGTAATTAAGAACTTGTAAAAAGTGAAACAAGAATTTGATGTGCTAGTCAACATTTATGTTGAGCAGAATCTTTTCACTTTCCAAGAAAAAAAAAGAACAAAAATAGTCCTTGAAAATGAAAATTAGTTATGTTCAATGAAAAAAAGTATAAAATGATGAGTTGTTTTAAATCTTTTTATATTGGCACTAACCTTTTCAACCTCTGCCATGTAGGTCTTACTACTACTTTGTTGGTTATTACCGAAACCTAAGCTATTCATGATTCTGCTAGCAAACAGCAACAAAACATTTGTGGACATGCCATCTCCTATTGCTCCCAAAGCACCCATTAACATGAGCAAAACATCAATCCAATCAGCATATCTCAAAATTATGACTATGGAAGAAGAACCTCCCTCTTTTCTTCCCTTATCTATCTTTTGTGTTGTCTCACTCTCATCCTTTTTAGGAGAACCCATTTTGCCTTCAACTGTGTGGAATGTGAGCACCTTCTTGATAAGGGTTTTTTCTCAAAAATGAGGAAACAAAGAAGGGAAAGAGATAGTGGGAAACAATGAGTTGATTTGATGTCCAAATGATGCTTATATAAGTGTGTGTGAAGTGTGAACACTCTCAAGACTGGAAAAGAGTGAGTGGCATATTCCATTACAATCACACAATGAATTATATATATATATATATATATATCATGATCATAGGCTTTTTGTGTGTGTGTGTGTGATTGTGGGGTTGTTAAAGATGATTTTGTGTTTCTTCTTGTTTCATTTGTTTTAATTTTTTTTGTTTTTTAATTCTTTAAAATCCAATGATCAATGGATGAGGTCTCACCAATTTTGTCAAGTTTTGGAGAAAGATGATATGACCCAGCTCCAATTTGCCATCATGTATACCACTTGTTCCTTTCAATTTCTTTCTATTTGTTAGTTTAATTAATATTATTATCTAATTTGATGTCACTTTGGACATTATTGTCTGTTTATTGGCATTTGCCAGCTTTTTTATTTTATATATAAACTGTCACTTCAACTTGTAATGTCCCTTCTAGTGAAGGGATCATAGCTTAATATTTTATATATTAGTGTGTTGGTCAGTTTTTGGTTTGGGGATCCATTAATTTTGTCTGGGGTCTATCAGATACCATATTAATTTGTTTTTCTACGTGTATATACCATTAGGAAAATTGGTAAAATTTAAGAATGAAGAGAGAAATATAAATATATATATATATATATATAGTAAATGAATTAATGGGTTAATTGTGTAATATCAGTGTGAAAGTAAAGTGATATTATCTTAAGAAGGAAATGAAAAGAAAAACACAAAGATAATAAAAAATAATCTTAGAATCAAATCAAATAGTATAGTTGTTGATGGTAAAGTTTTTATAAAGTATATAATATGATGAGAGAGATAAAAATAATTACAAAAGCATGGTTAAATCAAAATTAGGATGTGGAGAAGATTATAATTATTTATTAATCAATGTTCCTATATATAATATCTTTCTCCCTCTTTTCTAAATGGATGGTGTGGTAAAAATTTCTTTTTTCTTTTAAGACAAAAAAAAATAAAATTAACATTATTATTAAAATTTTGTTTAAGCGTATATTAATAGAAATCTTGCACCTCAATTAACGGGGAAAAAAGATAGAAGTAAATTCACGTCTTAAATTAAATATATAATACTAATAATAAGAGAAAAATTCTATTGTCCGAATAGTGATTAGTGGTTGACTAACAACATTTTAATGTCATCATAGTTTTGGACTGTTTTAGTACGTATACATTGCATATTAATTTATTATTGAAAGGTAATGTAATTTTTCAAAAATAAAAGGAAGAGAAATATAATTTAAATATTTTTTAAAAATGATCATTGGAGCGTAATTTACTTCTTTATTATCATTTTTATTTTATAATTCATATCTTAAAATTTTAAATATTTTATATATTAACATAGAATTTGAAATTCTTATATGAACTAATTACGTACATTTTTATCATTTTAATTGTTCGTAAGTAATTTTCTTTTAATTTATACCTTTAAAATGTTTAAATTTGAATATATTAAATATAAATTTAATTTGAAGAATATGTACAAATTATAAACTCTAGTAATACATTTCCAAGTCATGATTTTCTTCCATTCCACATCTAGCTACTATCAAACAATGTTCTATGATATTTTATTTATTCGGTAATTTGTGTAATTATTAAATTATTATTGACATATTAGTTCAAAGATCTCAGGGAATATCCATATCCCTAGTTAATTATTATTCAAAAGGAAGATGAATTTAGGGTTTGATATTGAAGATGTACACAGATTTTGTATATCTATTTTTGATTGTATGAATATCTGGATTTTCATTATGGTATGATATGTACAGATTTTGTATATCAAATTTGATTGAATGAATAAAGTTTTCAGTTAATACATCCTATTCTTTAGCATAGATTCCCTGTTTGTATCGATAAGTTAATAAAAATTATATGAATGAAGACAAACAAGACTCATGAGAGTTTTTGTAACTTCACTGTTTATTCTCTTTCTATGTTTAACAAAAGAAAAAAGTGCTATGTAAGACAACTTTGTCAGAATACATCTCATAGATTACAAAAACTAGTAAAAGAAACCCTATGAAAGATTAAATAAAATACTACTAGCTGTGACCACATTATTGAATATTGTATGTATGATATCATGCAACTAAATTTGTGTTTCTAATAAGTAATTATGCAGGTGTATATATATATTGAAAAATGATATAGCATATTCCACTTTTCCTGCATAAGTGAGATGCCATGGCCAAACTTGTTTGGTTGAACAGATCAAATTCCATAATAATTCCAACATATTTAGCTGTATGTTTTGGATCTCTCTCTGTCATTCTGATGCACTCCAAGAAAAAAAATATATTTTATTAATAATTAATTATAAAATAAAAAAAATTATATAAGAGAAATTTATAAAAGAATTAGTTAATAATGAGTTAGTTATTTAATCGCATATTATAGTTAGTTCCGAAATAAAGTTGTAAAGGAAATTGAAAATGTTCGTGTAGAGCAATTTTAAATTTTGCTGCAAAACCTTGGCCTATATGCTCTGGACGTTTGTCTATAAGGGTAGGAATCTAGCATTAGTTTAAGGGAGATTTTAACAATAGTTTTTTTTAGTAACACTCTCTTTTCAATATTCTTTTATTATAATTAATAGTTTATTAAAATCATAGATTTTAATTAGTTTTATTTTTTATTTAATAAACTTCTCTCATAATTTAATAATTTTTCATAAATTTTGAATGTGCAAGAAATTACATAGATATTACAAGAACTTTTCTTAATTTAAAACTAAAATATTAATTCAACATCAATTAAGAAAGTTATTAAATTTTATCTTTAAACAAGATTTTTAAAACTGGACCGAATATTAAATTGGTGAAGACACTGATGAAGATACTGATTTAGTGATTTATGATTTAATCGTGATTAATTGCGGCTGAACTGATTTTAATAAGATAATATTTTTTAAAAAAATTTAATATAATATATAAACACTATTAAGTAAATATTAAAAATAATATAATTATATATATGGTTATAAAATAAAAAATTTCTAATAAAAGTAAAATTATTAGAGAAAAATTTATTAATAATAAAATTAAGTTATTAAAAATTGTATACAAGCGGCATAAATAAAGCACACTATATAAAGTAAAAACTAAAGTAAATTAATTACGACGAAAATAAATTACATAATATGAAGATACATTATAATTTTTTATTTAGTTATATTTATAATTTATTTTATTATACAAAAAATTAAAAAACTATTTAAATGAAAAAAAAAATCTGATTAGACAGTTTAAATAACATTGTCTTAACCGAAAATTATGTCACGTGTTAAACATTATCCCATGTATAAATATTTGTAATATATGGTTGCTTTTAACACTTCATAATGTTCCCCATTTTCAGCTAGATACGTTTTTCTTTTGCTAAAATATTAATTTCTCATAAAATAATAATTAATTTGATCTTTTTTTCCTTTACTTTTATATCTCATGTCTCCTCCATTGCTATAAGAATATAACTCTCCTCATAAGTCTTTTCTTCTTCTTCTTTAATTCAATAGATAATACCAAATCACTTTAATCTTTATTCTTGTCTAAACATATATTAAGATCAATTTTCTTTCAGACAAGTCCCATCTTCATCAAGCTTTTTCCCTTTTGGCTGATTTATTTAATATTTTTGATACATGTTATGATTGCTCGTGCACAATCAGAAACTATACACAATTAAGTAGATTATTATAGAAATGTTCTAATTAAGTACTATATATAAATTTTTGTATTGTAATCAGCATGACATAGAATGAGAATAGAAGGTTGTCCAAAGTAATTCTATACTCTCCTCTATCTTTTTGAAAAATATTCGGTAAAAAATTATGATACACAAATAATCAGACAACTAGTTATAAAATATGAAAAGAGAAAAATATATATATATACATATATATTTTTTAAGTGAATTGAATAGTCGATTACATATTGTAATTAGCTATGAAGTAAAGTTATATTTTTTCAATTGCCATGTTTATATCTTGTGGCTCTAGCTTTATCATTTTGCTACAATATGGTAACAATATAAAGAATTCGTATTATATAAGAAAATATTATTTGATATACTAACATGACCATTTCTCAAACTTAATAAATACCAATATACGATACATTCTTAAATTTGAAGAATGCCTGTGTCATGATTTGATCTGCCCAGAAATTAACTACTTGAGAAAAAAAAAATTATTGACTTTAATTTCAGAGTTATATCTGTACAGTGAAAGATGGCGATGTTACAATTAACCATAATAATAATAATAATTAATGACAGTAGTGTTGTTGCAGTGATAAGAAAGTAATGGTATAATTAACTATTGTAATGGAATGGGAAATGATTTGTTGATGTTACATTGCAAATGAGAATGTCTTTGTTGCTGTTGATTACATTTTTTACTCTAGCACTTACTCATGTATCTAATTGGTCATTTTGAGTGTGATATGTACTTACCAAAAAATTGTTTTTATCATTTTGTGGAGGATAGTCTGCACATGTTAACTTTTGAAAGAATTAACATGTAATAATAATATTATTATTGTATTCAGGTTGACATATCAATTTATATAAAGTTCTAATTTTAATTTATTTTATAAATACTCAAAAAGCATTTATTTATTTTTCTAATAATATTTTTTTATCTATTTTCACCTCTTTAAATCTCTCAAATTCATTCTTATTAAAATGTATTTTATAAATACACTCTTCTCTTACTTTACGTGATATTTTCCTTTTACACATGAAAATCCTTAACTGTACTTTTTGTTCTCTATCAGGCAATTTCGTCAACTCGGCCTAATATTTTACGTGTTGTCTATTCCTTCTTATAAGAACAATTTGACTATTTTTTTGGCATAAAATAAAAGTCTCAATTTTTTTTTTCAAGATAATACAAAGATAAAAGATAATCTATTTGTTTACAAATTAAAAAAGATTAAATCAATTTTTATTTTCAAAACAAACTAATAAACAATAAATATAACAATAAGCATTAATTCCGGCCTAATAATTAAGGAGAAAAATTCTACTTAGAATGCAAAAAATTGTTTAATCACTTAAATCATGAATTGTGGTCCTCCTGAACAATGAATGATCCGGTATTTTCGCCAGAAGTGCAGTAAAAAAATGTACAGACTCCATTTTCTTATTGTAGGTTAGGTTCAATAGCATACAAAAGCTTGTGCAAACTTTTTGCTTTGTAGAGTACTTTGTAAATAAATAATTAATGCCTAAAGAGTCTACAAATTTTAGTTTTGCTTTTCCCCTCACTTTAACTAAACCCATAGCTATACACTAGATTGGTCCACCAAATGACGCACTTCATAAATTAATTTATTCTGATTTAGTGTTGTTTTAATAATAATTTTAGGTTTAAACTCCACGTGATAAAGATGTTGTTATTGAGAATGGTTACATGCCTAATTAGGGTTTAATTCACCTCTTGCTCAGTAGTGGCTTAATTAGGCTTGGGTGTTAGACAAATGATTCAAAAACATAATGGCTTAATTAATTTTAAATTGGTTAATTTCAAAGCAATGCCAATGAATAAAATTCTTTAAGATAAGAATGATTCTAATTTCTCCTATATAATAAATATTAAATGTGATTTATATTTTCAAAATATTAGATGTATATATCTATTTTAAAAAATATTTGATAGACGACTGTAATATATAGACAATCATACAATCAGTTATAAAATGTGAAAGAGAGAAATATATATATATATATATATATATATATATATATATATATTGTAACAGAGTTAGTTAATTGATTGTGTATTATAGTTAGATGCGAAGGAAAGATGATTTATTTTTTTCATATAGTTTTTGTAAGAAAGTTAAGAAATAAAATAAAAAAGAATAGAAGGGGTTGATTAATAGAAAGGTATGGCATTACTCTTAAATTAATCCAATGTTGTGTCTCCAAACAGGCTATAGACTTTTTCATATTATTCCTAGTATACTACTAATTAAGATTCTGAGTAGATTTATTGGTAGTTAATTACATATGATCATCATTAATACTAGAGACCAATGATAATGACTACATATTATTTAAATATCATGTGATTAAATTAAGAAACATGGTTAAAATCAGATTCAGCATTTTTTGTTTTAGTGCCTTTGTTTGACTATACAATATACAAGGATGATGCCATGATGGATTTTGTGATTCTAATTTGAACACTCTCTCCCCAACCCCAACAAAAGAAATTAATTTTTTTTATTTATTAATAAGTTTCCATGCAAAGAATGGTGCTTACTGTTTAATTTTAAAATCAAGCAACGTTGAGTAGTGTGACCATACCATCATATCATATGATGGTGAGTTATTTATAGTTTAAACATGAGAGTGGAATTTTGATTAGTTTGGGTCCTACCCACTACAATTTTTCAAGTTTTGATTACTTTTTATGTTCCTAACTAAACCAATCGTGATAATAACAATTATCTACTATTTTATTGTTAAAATGATTAAATTTAAAGATTAATTAAAATCATAATAAATATTTTTTAAAATTAAAATAATAAATATAATATACTTTTTCATAGATTATTATATTATTTTCATCTTCTAAAAATTAAATTATCTGACTCACACAATTTTAGAAACTAAAACAATAATTTATTATTTTAATAACTCAAAGCAATGTTTTAACATGGTTTTGCTAGTATATGATTTTGTACACAATTAACAACAAAGACATGTATCCACAATATAGGGAAACATATTCATTACATTAGAGGGTTCACACTTAAAAGTAATAACAATAGAAAATAGTGTATTTTGTCACGAGGAAAATAAAGATTAGAGAACTTCAATGTGAACTAATTTTATAATTAATTGAAGAAAATGGAGCAGGTAAACACCATGGAAGCAAGAGGTGTCACAAAATCCTTAGGGTTAATTCATTTTGTCCATATTTCTTTGTTTTGCTAGCTAACTACTTTAATTTAAAATGTGCTTTCCTTTTATGGATACACAATAACAATTATATATACAAATGATTTTTTTTCCCTTATAAAATTTCAGTTGATGATAACAAGTGTATTGAAAGTATTGGTTTAAGGGATATTTTGAAATATTTTATCAAACACATTGTATTGTTTAAAAAATAAATGTTAATAATTGCATGTTTTTAATATAATATATACTCATTACTTTTATTTATTTTTTAATTTAGTGTCCTAACCCCTAAATAAGTGTGAACACACATGTCTATATTACTCCACAAACAACGGAGTTAGATTGGGTATTTTATTTGAAGAATATTTGGATTATTATGGAATAATTTTTTTTATAAAATCAACCATTTTAATTCATAATATATTACACATGGCATTTAAGATAATGTTGGAGTCAATCTTTTAAAAAATATAATATTTTGTTATAAGTTGACTTAGTAATTTACATTATCAATAATATATATATATATATAGCCATTAAATTAAATTCTTATTTTAATCAAGTGAATTCGCCATACCTAATAGATTTATATTGAAATTTTTAAATATTCAATATAAGTTGCATATTCATCTATCTCGATCCAATTTAAATTCCTCATTTCTCCTTATTTTTAATTTTGATGTCTACCCTCTAAAAATTGAAATTTTTTTTCTTAAAATTCTATGTTCAACCTAAATCAATAAAGAGCTAATCAAATTGATTCTGATTAATTAAATGCTAAAATTTGTCAAAAATCAACCTGGCCATTAATTTCTCAATCTTGAGGAAACTTTTGCCCAACTAATCTTAATAAATATCCATTCCAATAGGTACAGTTAAAAAAGTTTGATACAGACAAAGAATTTAGAAATAAATTTCTTTTTTTATATCTAAATATAGATGAAAAATATTTCAGCTCAAAATATTTATATAGCGACTCATATTTGTATTTGATTCTATCTCTGAATCATTTAAAGATAAAGAAATATTTTAAAGTGTAAAATTTTTCTTGTAACTAAGAAATGCAATTTTGTAAATATGATTGAGTGTAAAAAATCTGAACACATAGTTTAACTCATACGATGCATTAATAATAATAATTTGGTTGTTACAAAAATGACTCAACTTTAAGTACTTTGAGGCCTTTGGATTACAAAATCTTTGGTCCTAATTATATTCATATCCTAGGTTAGGTATAACAAAATTATCTTGGTACTTAATTAGCTATAAATACTATAAAGTGTCTTTTTTTTTTCCTTTCAAGATTACACAGTGATTGTCACTTTATGTCCCATTTAGTGACGCATGGATTGAAGGTTTTGCCATAATTAAAATTACCTAGAATATGAGTAAAGTAAAAAGTAGGATGATTAATGATGGAACCACTGACAAAGACCTTATAATAAAACATCAAGCTTAAAATATTGCAGAAAAAAGAAATTAATTGCATGTATTAATGTTCGTCTCCTTCATCAAAGAATTAGCATTTCTAAACTATGAAGAATAGATCAATGTAACAAATTTAGTCTGAACTTTTTCATGTCAGTTTAATTCACATTAGCAAAAATTTTATTTTCCTACTCAACGAATTAAAAGAATATAACAATCATTAAAAATATATATAAGAAATCTTTAAAATATATACATAACTATTTATTACATAACCCAATAAATTAATATTAAAATTAACTACTAAACAAATTTAAAACTGATAATATAGAACTCTCACTTTATCATTATTACTCTCGATTATTTAAAATTTTCTTTTTTATATGACTTTAATTTTAAGGAATAAAATAATATTAATAATTATAATGTTATTTGTTCTTACCTTAACAGAATCCTGGTATAGATAATGTTGACCGTATGGCTGAGTTAAGATATGACTAAATTTTGTTGGAATAAAGTTGAGGTAGAAGTAACTCATTCATCAAAAGGGGGAGAGGTATTTATAAAGACACTCTGATGTTTTAAGTTAACAAGGGAAAAGCAAGTATAGAAAGTGAGTAACAAGGTCTAGAGTACTTTCTGTAAGGAAACTTCCCTTTTCTATTCAGAGGTAAATATTAAGGAATGTGAAAAGCAATCATTTTAGTCTCTGGATCCGGCAACTCAGGTAATGATGAAAGAAAAGGGATCTTGATAACGCATTAGTCATGAGTAACTTATTGGTCCCTTACTCACTGAGCTCCCCAAGAGAGGTTCTCTCTTAGTATGTGTAGACACCATAAATGTGTGTCAAATCACATACTGACATAATACACGGCTCGAGATAAGAGATCGGTATGAGGTGACGTAAAAAATAGTTGTACATTAGTGTATATCATTTCAATTGCGTAAATCATGCTAATATCATTTCACGTATAAATTAGGCTCAAGATAATTATTAATAATTATAAAATATTTCTCATATAAATTAATAAAATAATTTCTGAGTTCTTTTAATTAAAAGTAATGCATTAAAAGTAATGCAATTCAATTCATTCATTAAAACTTTTTGACTTAAAAGAATAATGTTCTCGGACTGACATTAGGAGCATTTTCATGCAAACACTTCATATAGTTCGGTTCTTAATTGTGACCAATACATGAATACTTATATATATGAACCAAGAAGAAGATAGAACAATATATATTTGACAAACACAAAACAAGATGATTGGATTTCAATATACAGAATTTCTATTCTTGACAGAATTTCTGAGTGCTCCAGTAGCATTTGCTGAAGAGGCTGGATTAATGGCCTTCCTTATCTTAGAGACATTCCAAGCAGTGTTAACAGCATGTCCTGCACTTGCAAACACATGCTCTGTAGCCTCCCCTGCTTCTTCCCCAAACCTGTTACCAATTCATCAATTATAACTAAAGTTTTACATATATATTGAAAAAATAAAATGTAAACTTTCTTTTTAATCTTGAAGAAAACGAATTTAATCCCTAAAAATAAAAAATAGTAAAATAATGAAAGTTTAAGATATTGTCATTTTAATCCTTGAAATATATTTACTCTCATTCTGATTCTAAAATTTTAATTAAAATGATATAAAATGATAAAATTTAGTGACTAAAATAATAATAAATAATTAAATTTAAAGACTAAAGTGATAATAAATATTTTTCAGGGATTATTTTATTATTTTTTATCTTTTAAACATGGTTTAATAAATAAAGAAAAAGTGTTAGCAACACAATTTTAAAACTATTCTCAACACACATATCTCTAGTTAATGTAAATTCATGTGAGTTCCATCAAATAGAAAATGAGACCCACATATTCGTAGAACTCACATAAATTTCATCCAATGAAAGAGGATTTAAATGTACAAGAGGACTTAGTTTAGCTGGTAACGATGTTAAAATTAAAATTAGGGATCAAAAGTATAGTTAAGTCAACCATAAAAGTTAAAACTATTTGTCAGGCTCACTAGATTTCAATTTAAGGCATGAATTGTAAATGTGGTCCAACTATAAATTTTTGGTATAGTATAATTCTAAGCAATATAATGTTACTTTTTACCTGTTAGAGACCATTCTGGTTGCAGCTTGGGAGGTGGCAGAAAAGGTTTGTTTTTCAGCAGCTTCAGCTGCTTCAAAAACTCTATCTGTGGCATTAAACATAGAAAACAAGTTGATGCTGCTTGTTAAAAAGAATGACATTAGGTGGTGGTGATGTTTATTTTAAGTAAACAAGGTAGCAACAAAAAGATTTATACATGCAACTTTACTTCGCAATCAACTGCAATATGCAGTCAATCAGTCACCACCACGCTCACAGAATATATACGTATTTCTCTCTTCACATTTCATAATCGATTGTTTGTTTGTCTGGTCTACCGAATATTTTTCTTGTACATGAACTGTTTAATGTCTAATAATTTGACCATGAAAGACCATGCTACTATGCTAGCCTTATAATATCTTAAACTTTGGTTTATTTGAGAAAATTGAGAAATGTTACTTACTAACTGCATCAAGAGAAGCCAATAGCACCTCTCCTGGGAGCATCTTTAGGAATGCTTGTCCTGGTTGGGATTGAAGCACAGGAGCCATCACTGATCCACTCATTATTCCAACACCATTGAGCAAAGATTTGGTTAATGTTTCTGTCATATTTGTCAGTTGTCTCACACTAGATTGCAAACATGAAAAATAATCCAAGTCAGTTTGTAGTTTCATGAATCATGTTAGAACTATTAAGATTACAAATTCATGGACAATATTCTTATCCTTCACATTAACTTATAAAGTACACTCAATCATATCATGCATTCACTAAGTATTACTAGTGATTATGTAATGTGATTGGGTGAACTTTATGATAAAATATATATTATGATACGTGTATAGGGTGAATTTTGGAATACCGTTTAAGGTTTTCATTCATGGCACTTTGCTTTGTGGCATCAGCAGTCTTGTTCATATTTTCTCTGACCAAACCACCATGTTTCTTTTCTGCACCACTATTTAGGATCGTTTCCCCTCCCTTTTGGACCTGATTTTCAGAACAAGTTTATGATGAAAAACATAATGATTTAGTTGGTTTTGTTACTTTTCAAATAACAAGGGGAAAAATCTAAAAGATCAAAACATACTTCTTTTCATTTCACTAGAGAAGGGTATTACAATGTAAAAATATTTAATAAATAATTACAATACACAATTAGACAAAATAATTAGTTATAAAATATATAAAAAAAGAAGAAAGAGAAAAAATTAATAAAATATATATATATATATATATATATATATATATATATTGTGAATAAATTAATTAATTAATTGTGTATTGAAATTGGCCGAACTAAATTTAATTATAATATAAGGTTTTCTTTTAGTAAGAAAAAAACAAAATGTTCAGTAACATAAATCTCAGACCCCAAAGTTTTACTTTTTAGTTACAACACATCTCAGGCCTAGCTGTTGAGTGAAAATCTAATTTTTCTTGGGTTTTTTTTGGTCCATAAATATGGGCCTCGAGGCTATCTATTGAGAAGAGAGAACCCAAGCCCATGTAAACCCACGTGAGAATCTCAAATTTCCTATGTGGATCACAATTCACAAGTAGTATACTTTAGAATTTAACTTTGATACACAAGTTTTTGGTACCATTTGTATCAATATGATAATATTGGACTATCATATTCTCAACTAATATTCATATAATATGTAATTAAATGTTATTACTTCTTTTATAAACTAAAATTTTTAAATACATATCATAGATTAGTTAAAACTGTCAAAACAATAATTTAAGACTACTTAATAATTTCTCTACCCAATAGAGTTCAAGGAGGAACACTTTCAAGAATTTAAATACTAGACTCCTGGATTATAAGAATAGTTCATAAATATTCATGTATTTAATTTTGGATCATCCAATTAGAAATACACATAATTATTATTTTTTTTTAAAAAAATATTTTTGAACAACTACGGTACAGAGATAATTAGACAACTAATTATAAATTATAAAGTGAAAAATTCATATGTATAAGTGAGATAGTTGATTTATTGTGTATTGTATTTAGTTGCGAAGTAAAGTTGATTTGTAAAATCAAATTCTATAAAGCAAGAAGAAAGAATAAATAGTAAACTAATGTTATTGAAGATGGAAACAAAACCTGGTTGGTGTAAGCATTGCTACACATGAAGATACCCTTAACAATCTGGCCAGTTCCTCCAGCAATAGCCTTAGCAAGAAAATGGTTATAATCATCAACTCTAGGAGCAAACTCTTCCCAATTAAGATCATTCTTCTTACTGCTTTTCAACCCAGAAAAACAAGAGTGATCCTTCAGAAACTCATCAAGCACCAACATGCTCTCATAACTATGTTCAGGAAAAGTGACTCCATAGCTAAGAGGCTCACCACCATCTTTCACTGGCAGTGAGAAGAGGTAGTGAAGACCATCTACCTTCACCACAGGCTCATCCTTCGTTAAGGGCCATTGAACACTGTTTCCAACTCTTATGGTTGTTGCAAGTGGCACGTTTTCATCCATTATTTTCATTATTGTGAAGTGCCCTTGAGAAAGCTCAAGGGCTTCTCCTTCCTCAATGAGATGAACTTTGCATCCTGGGATTTGAAGCACCAGTTCTTGTTTCAGTCCCTTTGGTTTTTGGAACTCTGCAACATGTGAATTATGCATGGAGTTTTCTGTTTGTGGCTGAGATTGTGAGGCTCCGCAACCCATCTCTGTTTTTTGCTCTGTTTCCCCTGTTTTTCTCTTGGGAGATCAATTTATCAGAACAAGTTTTTGGTCTTTATGATTAAAAATGTCTACAAGTATACTTGCAATGAATTAAAAATGAAAAGTATTTAAGAAAAGCATTAGAATTGGATTAAGATGTCATGATATTATGAAAATGTATGTATAGTTTCTTCATGATCTTTTAAGATACTTGTTAGGGAGAGTCTCATATTCTTAGCTTTATTCTGTTCTTATGTGATTGGTGAATGATGAGGAATACTGTGTTAAGATAAGGTGACTTGAGGTGGAAATGGAATATGTAAGAAAATAAATGGAGAGCTTGTTGAACAATCTGCAATGGCATCACAACTTGTCCAACTAGTGTAACACCAAATACTTTATTTTAACATGCATTATTCATTTATTCTTGCCTTTATCATTGTGCTTAATGCTTATATTCTTCCATTCTAATTTAATAGTAAATTTTGAAAATTTTCACCATAAAATTATGCATTAGCCTTTAAACTTATGCATGGTGTGCATGCATCTTATATAAGATCAAAGTGGACCCTTCAAACGACAATAAATATACAATTAAATAATTAGTTATAAAATGTGTAGAAAAAAGAAAAGAAAGAAAAAATATTAATAAAAAAAATATATGTATTTTGTGAGTGAATTAACTAATTAACTATACATTAGAGTTGACTATGTAGTAAAATTGACATTTATTTATGTGTTATATAAGATCGATAATTAGTAAATTTGAAGATCTAATTTTTTTTTTATTCTTTCTACCTTCCTTACTCATGTAATTTGTTTTCTTTTTTATTTCTGAATAGTACCTTTCTTTTGGGTACATTAATGAAGAATACTTTACTTCAAATGTAGGAAAATGTATAAACCTTTATTTCATATTAATAATTCTACAACAAAAGCTAAGGTTGAAATGAATTAGATAGGGTTGATGTTGCTTTTATTCTTAAACTAGGCATCAACTCATTTAGGCATTTTTTATTTTGTAAATTAATTAAATGGACATTTTGGATTAACTTAATTGTAAAAAAAATTAAAACTATTTTAAAATTCCAAAACCAAAGTGAACAGGATCAGAACAAAATTTATTTCAAAAGAATTATAATTTAATTTTAAAATCTGAGATTAACGCAAAAGATAATTAAAAATGAATTAATTCAAACACATAAAAAATTTGTGGCTAAATTTGTAAAAGTTGAATCCATGCTATCTCAAAGTGATTGTATAACTAAGAAAAACAAATCTTGTGCATCACAAAAATATATCTATTTCTAAATATAATATTTTATTATTTTAATTCCTAAATATATTTATTATTATTTTAATCCTTAAATTACATTATTTATTATCATTTTTATTTTAATAATTTTCATTTTTACAGAAAACAAAATGGGCCCAAATGCAATTGAGGCCCATATCTATGGCCCAAAACTGTTCATCCTCTGTTTTTCGTTCTTTCTGTGTGCGTTTGTGAAACTGTGTTACTTTATTGTCATCACTCGAAGCTTAGTCATGATTCTTCACCAGTAAGTGTTGACATCAACATTTGCATACGTTGATCCTATTGGATGCTTCTAACTTCATTGGTTAGTTCAGATTCTACCATGATTCTCTGTTTCAAAGTCTTTGTAATTAACTATTCATGAATGTGAAACTATGAATACTCCTTAATATGCTTGCATTGATGCATACCCTTTTCTTGTTTTCGCTGTTTCAGAGTGAATTAAGAGCTAAAGTTTCCGACTTTGCAGTATGGTATTGCTAGTTGCACTCGCATTGATTCTGGGTCTCTTCCTCGCTCTTCTTCTTGTCAACCCGCGACACCGTAAATCTGGTTCTGTCCTTTGTTATCTTGTGATCTGTATTATGCTATGGTTTTTGAAATTTGGATATGTATAATGTACTGTGTGTGTTTACGTTAGTTTTCTGCATCTTTCTCAGAGCACAAGGGAAAAGCTCAAGCTAGCTTGAACAATGATAAGGTAATTATTTATTCTAGCAAGTTTTTTTGTTTTTTTTTGCTGTGAATTTCGATGCTATTAAGTAAGTGACAGAATTAGAACCATTGTGAGTGATATCTATTTGTGTTACTATTTTTTTCTTTGTTGTTTGGCTGCATTTTGGATCTAGGTGAAATCAAAGAATAAGTAAGTATTGTAATGTCTTGTTTTGATTGTGCAAGCAATTGGTGAGGTGGGATTCTTATGATTTGGTGTTATTTGAGTTTTTTGCCCATGTTCATGATTTCATAGCTCTAAAGAAAGAAAAGTTGTGTTAATGATGAAGAATGCTCACAAAATATTCGTTAAAAGTTAAAATTCTCTTTTCAACTAATAGAAGGTTGCCTGGGTTTATTTTGGATCATATGCTGGATTTCACCTGGTAATAGAAGTGTTGAAAAGAGTGTATTGATGAGAATGTTGCTTGAATTCCTCCTTAATGATGTGTAAGTTGTCTTTTTGTTGAAGATTTATTTCTTATTGAAGTTGAGCACAATCTAGAAGCAGAGATATGCCATTTGGGAGGCCTTTAAATCAGCTTTTTATCATGAAAAATATTTGGTAGACAACTGCAATATGCAGACAACCAGACAACTAATTATAAAATGTGAAGAGATAGAAATACGTATATGTTCTGTTAGTGAGTTGACTGGTTGGCTGCATATTGCAGTTGGCTACGAAGTAAAATTGTTTTATCATAGTGTGATTTGTGATGAGTAAAGGCAAATTTTATGACATTTGGGGGTTGAAATTTTGAAATTCAGGGAAACCTGCAAAAGGGGAATTGACTTTGTGGAGTCTATTCTTTAGAGACCTTCTTATTGAGAGGCACCACCATCTACTGATTTTTTTTTATCGTAATTATAGGAGCCAGAACTTAGTTTGATAAGATGGAAATATACTTACCTTGAGCTACATGTCACACACTAGTCATGGTTAACTAATTTGATTGGACTGGAAGTAAATGTATCTATAGCTGGAGCTTATAATAACTAGTGAACAAAATATGGTGAGTGTTACTTTTTCCCAGAAGTAAACTTACACTGGTAAGGATGATTCAAACATAAATTTGTGTGATGTTTAGCTGAGTGATAAATTTTATCTAATTGTTATCACACATTGTGAACTGTATTTTGCTTGTAGGCATCAAAATCATACACTAAAACAGAAGTTTCATTGCATAACAAGAGAACAGATTGTTGGATAATCATCAAGAACAGGGTAAGGGTTTTTCTATTAGTGTTTCAATTTAATATCAAGCATCTTACGAATCTGCTCCTTGTTTGGTTCAAAACCAAATAGTATTTTGATATCAATTCTTTTGTTCATTGTTCAATTATATCTATGCTACAGTTTGTTTTTGATACAATAGTGGCAATGAGGTTGGAACCAAAACCTCATTCAAAGTATCCAAACCCATTGTCACTACCAAATCCTAGTGGCTTAACTACATTAGTTGGTAATGTTATGATTTGGCATTTTTACCACTGTAACAGCTTCTTAGTTTCCATTTCTTGGGATTTCATCGCACTGTAGGTATATGATGTTACCTCTTACGTGGAAGAACATCCAGGTGGTGATGCCATTCTAGCACATGCTGGAGATGATTCAACTGAAGGGTTTTATGGGTATGCGTCCATGCCTTTGCAAGCATTTCATATCTGTAATGAAGATTTATTTATGTATTTCTGAATTTACCGTTTTACCTCTATTACATATATTATATGTTTGTTTTCTTACTTGACATTTTTTCCTCAAATTTCCTAATTAAGTATTTCTTGCTTCCTTTTTGTATGGTCCTGGATTGAACATGTTCCCATTGTTCTCATAGATTACCTACAACAAAGGATTGAATAGAAGTTCCATGATTATTTTTCTCATGGACTACTGATGTTGCACTCTTCTCTAGATATGAACTAGGGGTTACAAGGAAATGTCAGAAGCATAGAGTTTCCAATATTACCACAAATGTTTTTGTATAAAGAAGAGTTAGATTCACTACATATATCATGAACCAAATATCTTGAAAGCTGAAGCTGTTAATTCAGTATTGATAGCATGCGAATTCTTTTATATCTAACAATGTGTCTTTCAGTGTTGAATAAATATAGCATTCCCTTCTCAATTCATCACATTGTCTTGTTATACCAATATATTGCAGCAATCATGATAGACTTTTGCTTACTTGGTTTTCCCTTGAGAATAAACTGATAATTCCATGCTATATGACTACAACCACAAACTAGCATCCTTTGAGCATCATATTTCCTCCTTCAGATTATGTATCAAATTTGATAGTAACCCCTTCCTAAATTTGCTGAAATATGATCATATTTCAGTTTTAGAAATAAACAAATCTCAGTCCCTTGCTTGATCATTTCTCTATTTGCATTTGGTTTTCCGTACTTATTTTATTGGTAAAGTTCATAAACTTTCTTCTTCTACTATCTGTCACATTTTTACATTTGCTTTGCAGACCACAGCATGCAACTCGAGTTTTTGACATGATTGAAGACTTCTACATTGGAGATTTGGAGCAATAGCTAAATCTGTATCCCCTAGATTGTGACGTTCTAGAGATACATGATTTTAGAATCTCAATATTCTACTGCATGTTATCTCCCCAATTCTGCACTGTTCCATTGTTCATTTAGCTTCTTTAGACAGCAATTCACTATTTGAATCAATCTCATGTATGATTTTGATGTAATTGTGCAAGATTCTTATCTCTAGCAATTCCCTTTTGGCTGACTTGCTTTATCCATAATTTATTCATGTAATTGATAAATTTCGTATTATATATAAAATTATTATTTGATATACTAAGATGAGAATTCTGGAAACAAATACCAATGCATACCTTAATTATTTCTGGCTACAAAAATATATTCTATGTGGTGGAGAAATGGAATTAAAAAATGCGTTTAGTAATTCTCAAGTGTTGTACATAAATTACAAAAGTGAATTGTTACAATTGCAAAATCAGCTCACAGAGTGGGCCCAAAAATCACATGGGATTTTGAACTTATATGGAACAAGGATTCTGCCACACAAAAAAAGAAGAAAAAAACAGAGAGAAGCGATCAATCAATCTCTTATAAATCACTGAACAATCAATAGGACCAACTGATCAACCAACACCCTTGCTTCTGAAGGAGTCACTGTGCCTCAAAATTTGGGGAAGAGACACAAGACAATGTAGACAGAAACTTTGTATGCTGAATGAAGCCATTTCCTGGTTACTCAGATCTCTTTGGTGAACGCCATTGTAACAAACTTTTACACAATGAACTGATGAATGATCCCTTGGTAGGCATCCCCTTCTTTCCATACAAATGTTTTCCTCCCAAATCTGTGAAAACTGGACACACATCCTGTCTCCTTGGTACCCTTTCTATCTGAAGAATATACAAAAACCCAAAAACAAAAAATGGTGTGAGAAAAAAATAAGAAATATATTTGGTAGACAACTGCAATACGCAGACAACCAGACAACTAGTTATAAAATGTGAATCGAGAAATACATATATATTGAGTGTGTTGACTGATTGGTTGCGTATCACAGTTGACTGCAAAGTAAAATTGAAAAAATAAAGCATGTTTCCAACTTTCCCCTCCTAATTGCTACTATATGCATTTGTGAAGTTTTACCATAGTAGCACTTGGAATGGAAAGGTTGGAGTAGTAACTAGAACTTCTATAGCTTCAACTTGTAAAGTCAAGCTGAAGTGGACAAAAACCTTAACCTTTACCTTGTTAATTTTTCCATCTTTCAAATGGTATATGATGCCAGACCAATTGATAGATTGAGAAAAATGAGAACGAACTGCAGATACAGGGTATAGGAAGTTACCAGCCAGCATTGCAATGAATACCTGCTCAGAAGAAAATTAAAATATATCAAATATTATCTTACCAACTAGCATTTCACAACCCTTGGCATCATAAATATTCATAGATTATACTTTTCTTCCACAAATTCTTGCATCTCTTTATTTTATTGCAATTACATGTTGAAATTTTCATGACCTCTTGGAGAAAGAAAAATATTTGGTAGACAACTGCAATACGTAAACAACCCGACAACCAGTTATAAAATGTGAAGAGAGAGAATTACGTATATGTATACATATATGTTCCCTGAATGAGTTGGCTGGTTGACTGGGTACTACAGTTGGCTATGAAGTAAAGTTGTTGGAGAAATACTTACTTTAATCCAATTATAAGAAGCCAGAGAAAGTTTAGGAGCCTCTGGGGACAATACATTGCAAAGTAGAACTTCTATCCTTGTCAAGTTCCACATTGAGAAAAGCGTAACAAAAGTGCATGTGGTTAGGAGCCACACCATTGTTAACCCTGAGAAAAAGGCAAACCTTAAAGCTTAGTGAGATAGTTCATCTAAAAAATGAGTTTCTTACACCTTTTCCTAGTTTATTCTTCATGAATCTTGACGTGAATGTATATATATAAACCTCAGTAGGGGAAATGCAACTTATAACAGTGAGAAGGAATATGTTCTTGTTGATTTACTAGAACAAAATAATCCACAACACTAGATAGTAAACTACCATGGTTCATACCTAGAACAAAGTGCATTCTGTGTCAGCATCCTGCCAATTTTTTGTGCATGATTCAACACTAACAACCTACTTACAAAGGAAAAATAGTGTTCTCACCACTAGAAGTGTTGGTCATTTCTTCAAGTGATTGCCCCTTGGCATGACATCTTAGTGCTGCCGCAATATGAATCACTGCCATACAGTATGGTGCTACAAATCCCCATGACAGATAACAGTGAACAGCAAACAATGCACGGTTCATTAGTTGGTTAACTTTGGTTACATATGACTCCAACACAAATGTTTGTTTCCTCAAATAGTTCCAGTACCTGCACATGTTTGAATAATTAACTCATAATACATGGTGAAACATCAATTTCAGATAAGCAATAATCACAAACCTTCCAAAATTAAGATCAGTTGCAAGGGGGTGAGGAAAGACGGCAACTGGAGGAGAACTAATGAGCTTTTTGTGAGCCCCTGAAAGTGACAGAATCATAGCAATAAATGACCAAGAAAAACATTGGATATATACTGTGAAAAAACTTAATCAATGCTAGTTGAATGCTGGAAGGTTATTGCACATGTGTTTGAAAAAGGATCACAAACATCAATAAAGAATTTGGTATTCAAACCGTTGCTTTAAAAATGTGAAACAAGACAAGAAAAATGCCCTTTAGACATTCAGTAATGTCTTAGTATTGAAAACAACTTTACTTCGCAGTCAACTGCAATACGCAACCAATCAGCCAACTCACTGACAGAACATCTACATATACATATATATATTTCTATCTCTTCACATCTTATAACTGGTTGCCTGCATATTACAGTTTTCTACCAAATATTTTTCTATTGAAAAACCACCTCCTTCAGTTTATGGATCAATAATCAATACTTTTCAATGACAAATTCTGATTAAGTTGTTGTATGATCCTCAAAGTGTTTAATGTAAAAGATTGATATGAGTATCAAAGATATACCAGCTATGGCTGCAAGTGTCATGTCATCAGAATATCCACCATTTCGAAGTCCCGAGACTACACCACAGTTATCCTTCCTAAAGTCATCAGAATGCATCTGGAGAAAAACTACACAGTTAGACTGTAAATATTTTTATGCACTAATGAGAATAAAGGTAGAAGCTACTTGCCATCATGCACCCTCCCCACAAAAAGAATGTTTGTCCACCAGTGGCAAAACCCATTGAACAAGGCTGTAGAATAAAATAAGAACAAATGAGTGGAGGAAGTACAGTTAGAATATTTATATATTATCAACAGCCTTGTTAGAAGTAATCAGATCCATTGCTAACACCATAACATGTTACAAATTTACAATCATAATAGCTAACTCCAACCAAATTCAATTATCTAAGATTCATTTATGGTGATTCAGTTACCAATAAATTTGACACAAATGGAGGTATAAATCCAAAGGTAGCTGTGTACCATATGATATTCATAGATGCAGTAACTCCCTAGACTTCCTGATGGCAAATCAAGAGGGTATCCAGTTTGGATGAATATCTGTTAAGCATCAAAAACAGTTTAGAGAGTGTAAAAAAAGTAGTTTCAGGCAAGTGGAACCACAAGAAATGAATTCTTTGAAGCTATACCTCAGGGTTCTTTTCCATTTCACGAACGAGTGCTCCAATTGAGCCGGGATGTAGTCTAACATCATCATCTAAAAACAATACATATTTGCTCTCTTTGTGCATTTTCTCCACTCCAACCTGCCAGGGTGCCAATACTATGTAATAAGGATGAAAGGAAGTTTCAAATATAGCAAGGCCTTAATTTTGCATTTGAAAATACAAGAACAGATAAAAGAAAAACATGTACCAATTGATTGTGAATTTTTTGACTACAAGTTGTTGACAAACCAGATATTACAATCTTAGCTTCAACAGAATCCTGCATGCATGCATTAGCCAGACATGTAAGTAAGATTTAAAAAATACCAATTTGTCCAGAAAGGCCTAACACAGTTCTACAATAGAGTTATGCAAAGAAAAATATTTGGTAGACAACTGCAATATGCAGACAACTAGTTATAAAATATATAGAAAAAGGAAAAAAGAGAAGAAATTAATAGAAGAAATACGTATACGTATATATTTTGTGAGCGTGTTGCCTAGTTGGTTGCGTATTAGGCTGCGTATTGGATTTAGCTACGAAGTAAAGTTGTTGTGCAAATGCACCAAAAGGTAGAATCAAGTCTTAATATGAGTTTTACATGTACCTTTAATTCTTCTATTAGTTTTGATACATGATTGTATGCAGGATCGTCTATACTTTCAAGCACTAAAAGAAATTCTTGAGGGCCACCGTAAAGAGATGTTAACTGCATTTGTAAAAGAACAGAATCATATACATGGCAAATGATCATTTAGAAAAAATACTTCATGTCAAGAAGTTGTACTGGTATGTGTCCTATACCTGAGTCTTCCAGTTATGGAGATTGTGTTCTCCAAATCCTTTTAAGGGCATTATTATAGTTACTCTTGGAAGATCAGTCTGATTGGAGTGTTCAAGTTCATTCATATCATGACAAAGGAATGCAAAGTCATTGCCGTTCCGCATACTCTTCTTGATTCGATTTATTTCTCGGTTCCTGTAAAACAAAAACAATATGCACTAAATTTCTTGTTGAGACATTGATAAATGAGTTTGCTAATTCTGTTTGACATCTATGAGTACCTGACAAATGCAGCACAAGCCCATCCTAAAGCAAGGAGTAAACTAATGATACATCCCTGCATATTGAAACCTCAAGTCAAGTTTGTATGACATAGTAGCATGGTACATTTTCTCTTATATATGAAACAATGGGATATGAAGGGAAAATATATACTCAATTATCTTGCAATGACACAATAAGGCAAGACATCAATAGAGTTGAACATAGTAAAATGAAAAATTGAAAGACTTCGTTTAAATTGTTCGTTTAGAAATTTCTCGAAAAACTAATCATAGATTCTTCTCATTATCGGAACAATAGAGCCGTTATGCTCATTACTAGACTTGTTGAAGAGATAAAATAGAACCAAGATATATCTTTTTAATCAGAGGTTGAATCAATCATCAGAAGAAGAATTAGGCCAAAGAAGAAAACTTTGAGATGACCATTACAAAAGACCTTGCTCTAAATGTGTTTTCTTAATTGAAAATTCGATTTCTGATAGTCTATTTGGAAATTTTATACTTCATGAACTAAACAAGTCCACATTGCATCTCCATAACAAAAGAGAATATACCACAATACCTGTTATCAGTGTTTATGCAGAATTTTTACCATTATCAACGTTTTTTTTTACTCAAACTATTATCAACGTTATAGGTTTTAATTGTAGGAGTTATTATTGGATTTTATGGTTGATTTATCATTATTTTCAAGTTCTAATAATGAATTTAATTTATTTAAAAGTTGTTAGTATTTTGTTTGGGTAAAAACCACTAGTATTTTCTACATCAAACAATAGCTTTTTCTGAGTATTTAACGTAGTTCCATACAAAGAGTTTGAACTCAATAAATTGGAACAACCTTACACCATTGATCCACATGTTTGATGGCAAAGCTTGTTTGAATGAATGAAAGAATGAGTTTCAATTTTCATTTCATACATAGTCTTCCTAGAATTTCTTTACTATTTCCAACAAAAGATAAAAAATAAACATACAACTGATCATATATATGATAGGAAATGGTCATGTACCAAACAAACAACAAATAAGATAGAAGCATAATGCATGCACTGATATACATAAAACCAAAAAAAGCAGCAAAATGAAAACCTGAGCCTGAAAAAAAATGGCCAAAGGAGATGAAAAGGTTGTGCTGAGATGGATGAGAAAGAAATCGAGAGAGTCTATGGAAGGCATTTTGGTGACCCTTCTTTTTCTGTTGTTAGACTTCTTCTTTTTAACCTTCTAAACTCTCTGATTCTTACAACAATGAGGGCAGGTTTTATTTCATTCATTTGTGTTAAAGTCTATTTTCTATCACTAGTCTCTAACATCATTTGCACCACACAACAAAATTAGCACACATGCAACACCACCAATCTTTTTCTTTTTTCTCTATATCTGTCTTTGATTATGAGAGAGAGAGTGTGTTTGCATTGAAACACAACCTTAAAATAGAGAAAAGGGTAAGTGACCGTTGGATTGGTGGTTATTAATAACAATGGCTTTGTGTGCAAGCAAGCTTTCATCACTTGAAGATTCTTATCCATTATTATTATAAGATGCTTCTGAATCTCTTATCTTTTCTTTTTCTTCACCAAAGTATGAATTAATTAACATTATATAATATGATATAAAACCTTCAATTAGTTATTTCATATGCAATATTACATGTTATTATTAACTAGCAAAATAATCAATAGACAACTGCAATACGCCGCAGACAAATTGTTATAAAATGTGAGAAAAGAAAAATACATATACATGTTCAATGAATGAGTTGACATGTGTATATATACATATATATATATATATATGTATATTTATTATAATTAACTATGTATTGTAGTCAGTTATTATATTAACAAAAGTACATACATGCATCTTAATTGTCATGCTTTCTTTATTTTATTAATTATGCATTAGGTAAAGAAGTGTCTATTTCATTCAATTCGATTACTTATAATAATATGGATGATGCTCCTTTGTATTACATTATAAGTGGATTACTTATTAAAGGAGAATATTAAGAGTAATCAAAGATATATGTAAAAAGAACAAATTACTTTCTTTTGGATAAATTAGTAAAAAATAGTTGTTGTTGAAAAAATTGATTAACATCTTCAAAAATCTAGAATGTATATACAAGTTACATACTTTAATTTGAATTTTTATCTTATGAGAAAAAGTAATGTGTATACTTTTAATATCAGCAGTTTATTTTACTGTATTTTTTAATAAAATAAACAGGAATTCTCTAATTAGTTTTCTTATGATTAGTTATTGTAAAATTAAAAAAAAATTGGATATATATATATATAACACATAATTCTCAGCCCTATGTGTGTGGTATATGCTCAAGAAAATTTATTCATGATTTGATGGCAATAATATTTTGTTAGGATTTAAGCACACTCTGAAAGACTTACTCTATTATTTAAAAGTTATTTTTATATTTAATGTAGAATTCTTAATATTGTTACCTTGTTGAAGGATCAATGTTCATAAAGATTTTTATTTTATCAACACTAACATGTTCAATAATAAGGATCAATGTTCATGTCGTGCTAATGTTCAATAAATTTTAAGAAAAAAAAAAGTAGTAATTAAGCATATGTGTTTAATTTCTTTTATTATTTAATGATAACTAGCATATTTGGCTTTTATTAAAAATAGTATATTAATTCGTCAAAATAGAAAAATATAGTTCATCAAAACACGTCAATTAAGCACTAAACTACTCTATGAAAATGCATTAAAAAAATTTGACATGAATTCTTTAAAAAATACTGAAAAATAAAGCCAGATTCCAAATATAAGCCTAGGTTGATCATCAATCTTAATATTCATGTTCAAATCTGCAGGAAGATCTTGTTTTTTTCTATCTTTTATTATGTTCATCTTTTTTTTATTATATTTCACTTAATTTTGAATTTTGATAGAATGTCTGGTTTGAAGCACCAATATCTATCTTTCTCTAAGATAAGTATTTTAAAATTTAAGGACAATTTAGACGTCATAAGAAAATAATTAACAAAAAATATTAAGTAAACAACTGTAATATGCAGACATTCGATTAAAGAGAAAAAAATATTATATATATAAAATATAAAAGAGAGTAAAAGATATATATATATGACTGATTAACTATGTATTACAATTGACTGTGAAATAAAATTGATAATTAATAAAAATGCAACTTCATAATAACTGAGGTTCCAAATACAAAAAACTGAATGGAATAAAGACTCAAATTGATCATAGAATAAATAGTACAGCATTTAAGGTATCAGAATGAATTATCCTGAAACCAATACCTCATAGCCAACAAACAATTGGTGCTTGAATTAGTTTCAAGTCCCTCACACACTATGAGCCTTAAATTCTAGTTTGTTCATTACAGGTACCTAAATCTAGTTTTCCGTTGTACAACTACAAAATCATGACATTAAATTACATCAAACATCATCTTCAGATGATACTGAAGAAACTCGTTCCCTGATTATTGGAAATTTATCAGGTAACTTGTATAATGATCCTTCACTTGTTAAACCTTGAAATGCAAGTCCTAGTGTATATCCCAGTGCTCTGGCCACTGGAACTGCAACTGCATTCCCAACTTGTATATACCTAAAAAAAAAATTATCAGATGAGAATGAGAATCTTTTGTTGTATCAAAATTCAATTAAAGATACATTTTCTTAAAGTGTCATCTTACCATGAAATTTTCAACTTCTATGATAATTTCTCAAGTCATATTTAAGGATAAATTTTAATTACTAGACAATGCAATTGTCTTTACACCTCAAGAATGGAAAGAACATTGAAATTACCTTTCTTTAACAGGCCCACACAGCTTGTAGAAATCTGGAAAACCTTGGAGTCTTGCATTTTCCCGAATTGTCAACACCCTATCTTGTTCTGGGTGTAAAATTGCCTAAAAGAACATTGAAGAATCATCACATGCTCATTCTATGGTGAAAATACATGATAAAACACAAATTTTTGAATATTGTTCTAAAATTCACCTTCGATTTTTTAAACAATTGATTAAAATCATAATAATAATAAAACAATCAGTTTCTTTTATATTAAAGAATCAAACACACATATATATATATGACCCAATAAATGAATTTTAATATAATGATCTTGTAATAAAAATATGTACCTGATTGTGAGGTTCTGCTCTTGTCACAACAGTTGGAACAGTTTCATCCCACCACAACCGAGCAAAAGGTCTGAAAGAATTACCATATTGATTATTAATCGAAAGCATTACACTATTAAGAACTAATTAATAGAAAATTTCTCAACAAACTGTTTTAAGAGAAGAAAACAAACTACATTAAAAGACCTCTATAGTGTAAAAAAACTTACTTTGAAGATGTTCCATTCACAAAAGACATGGCATAATCTGGAACCTGTGATATCAATGAAAACAAACATTGTAAAAATAGGATACTTGAAGAAAATAAAATATAATTATAAAAAATGGATGTGTGAAGAAATATATAAGTCTTCTTACCAATGGTTTTCCTGAAGGCAAATATACACGTTCTACATCAGGATCCCATTCAACCTTATTATTGGATCCAACAAGAACACCCGGTAAATCCCGAAAACATGCACCCTGATAACAAAAACAAAACAATATTGAAAAATTAAACTTAGAAATAACAGCACTATACCATATCAAATAAATGCTAAATGATGATAAATAATAAACCTTCTTTTTGGGGATCTGACACACACGTTGATAATCATCCATATTTAATTCAAGAGGACGATGATCATAAAGCATGGACTGAAATGATTTTGTTCTAGTCTGTGCACCCATCATTTCTGCACATTCCTTAAATGAATTACTGATCGGAAAATTAGAAATATAAAAACCAAGGCAAAACATATATCATGAGTTTGATGTTCTTAGATGTAAGAAAAAAAATGACTTTATATATATAAAGGAGCATAAACATTCAATAATATATTACCACTTTTGCTTAATCTTATGCATCGTTGAAACTCCGTTTGTGGATGTTTGCCATACTTTATCTCATCACGATGTTCATTGTTCTGGACCTAAATACATTGATAAAGCAACATCCATTAATAAATAAGTTGCCACAAAACAAAAATACACAGGGTGTGAAAAACGCTTCAACAATGACAGTAAGTATACCTCTGGAAGATCAGAAATAGCATCTTCCAATATAAGTTTTCTCTGTAGTTTCACCTTGTGTCCTTCATCATATGCCACTGTATTTGTCTGCAAGCAATATAAAACAAGTTTCTTAGTGGATAAGAAATGTGTGTTAACATAGTCATTGTGCCTGCTGGTTAAATGTTAAAGAAATAGTACACATACCTCAAACTCTAGAGGAATCACACCCCTTACAATAACATCATGCGTTGGAAGTGGGAATTGAGGCAACTTCTGCATTACATAAGAAATACAATTTAACACAAACTATGGGGGAAAAAAAAAAACAGTAGTAAATTTAATACAAATAATAAATTAATGATCACAATTGACCTGAGAAGGTGCAGCACCCCATAAGAACACACGCAATCGAAACTGAGGAAGGCCATATGCACCTGCAGCCATGATTCCCAAACGTGCTTGATAATTCATTTGAAGAAGACGACCCAAGGCATATCTACCAAGAAAGCCTTCAGCAAATTTTACAAGATCAACAACGTTCTCCATTAATGCAAATTTGGGCTTAAGGTATTGAACAATGTCCATATAAACAACTAGTTGTTTGTTCTTCTCATCTTCCAAAGGGTTCTCTCTGTTCCGAAATCGGTTGAAACCACTGATACCTTGGCAGGGAGGTCCACCGCAGATTACATCAACATCTCCCTATAGAACAACAGCAACAAATATAAGAGTTAGGTACTTTAACAAAATTACCAGCATTTTAGTTTATCTTTGAACACATTTCTTGAAGAAAATGTACTAAAAATCAGTTGGAACTTACCGGCAAAGGCAACACCTTAGACTTGAACCCTTGAGTGACAAAATCTCCAATCTTTTCCTTGCAATTACTGATGCAGAGGTAATATTTAAATCAGCAACATTTGATGTATGTAGGTAAACATTAAACCTACTATAAATTGCTGTCTTTAAAATAACATGACACCAATTTCAAAATAAAACTGTAGTCCCTACTTCCAAGAGTTTGCAAAAACAAGTTTACCTAAGACCTTGAATTGTAAAATATTTTAGCTCACCTGAGACCTTCAATTGGTTCCCAAGAATCCGCATCAGATCCATAACCCTTCCATTGAACCTACAACATAACAAGGCAAATAAATTAAAGCATTAGGGGGAAAACAAGTAGAAAATACATGGTTACAGTTACAACATAAGGGGGTGGGGGGTGGGGGGGGAAGAGCTAGTCGCCAAAGAGTAACTACCTTGAAGTATAACCCTTGCTCTTCTTTCTTATTTGGATCACCATAGCAGACAGCAAGTATTTTAGAAACTTCAAATATCTCGTCGTCGTCATCATCATTGCCTCCATTGGTATCCTCTTCATTACTGCTAGTTTCATCATCATCTTCCGTAAAAAGTTTCACATAGTCCTCATGTGACACCTTGTCTTCAACTAGAGAGAAGTAACTACATAGTTTCTGCCACTCTTTCAATAACGAAAGAAAGTTTTCGGCAGTCTCATTCCTAACCTGATTAAAATAGTAAACAAATACAGGTATCAGAAATAATATGTAACCCATTACTGATAGAAATCCTAATATAGGGAAAGTATTTTAAGACTGTATATCTTTTATATATCTAGTTTTGACTATGTTTCCTTTATTGTATTATTACTACTTTAGCCAGTGCATAATATGAAGGATACAAAACAGAAAGTGAGCACATATACATCAAAAGGAACTTGGAATTACCTCGGTTTCAGGATGGTTTAATTTAATACATTCACAGGCATATTTATTCAAGTCCACAGCCCATTTCTGTTAAAAAAGAACAGTATCAGAAACAAACACAACCAAAAGAAAATAATGTCAAAGGATTGCTTTACAGAAAGCAAACAACTCACAGTAACAAGGTTCACGCCTGATAAGTTTCCACCAAGGCACAAACCAGTTGACATAGCACCACAGCCAGAATATAAATCTAGTAATGAAATCTCTGGATCTTTACATTCATCAGAAAGAAAAGCACCCTTAGGTTCAGAGTTGACCTCATATTTTCCAATTCCATTAGTGTCAGAGGATATTGTAGAAGAAGTTTCACTTCCACTTTCACCGTTTTCTGAGCAAAAAATTCACACCAAAACTGATGAGCAATTAAAAATATAAAAATTGACAATAGGATACAGAAGTCTATAGATAAAAATTGAACCTGGTGGTAAGTTAACAAAAGTGGAGTATGGCAAAAGATACTGTGTATCACAATAATAATCACAAGGTGGAATAGTCTTTTTCTTTGCTTCTAAATCTACCTGAAATAAAATCAAATTAATACAAAAATCTAGGAATTAATATTATAATTAACTACAATGGAAAATTAAAGAAAGTGATACAAAATATAATCTTAACCAGCACATGTACATTTAATGGTATTCTGGCAATCTTCAACTTTTCAACAAGGCAATCCAATGGGTTGTCATCTTGAACTTCAGAAAAGAAAACTCGCTTTGGTTCAATAAGATAATCAAGTTTTTTAATGACCTAGCAAATAGAATAGACAATCAAACTAAGATCAAAAAAATAATTGCAAACAAACATCTCATAGAATCTAAAAACAAAGAACAAGATATAACTTACAGTATCCTTAGCCCGGTAGTACCATTGTGCTCTAAAATACAAGTCCCCATCAATGTCCTCAAACATCTCAACAATTTTACAAATGTAATTGTCCTCCCCTTCATCAGCCTTGAATATAAAAAAAATGAACACACCACATCTTCAAATTTAGGCAAAATATACATGAATAAAATATCAAGGACACTGAGATAGAAACATGCTCTAACTCACCTTAACATGGGCATCATCATATAGTTTGAAAAGCATACATCCATCTACTTCTGCCTGCGTATAGTGACATTTAGCTAGCCGAATCTCCTCTTCATCTTCATTTCTGTACAATCAAAAAGAGTCAAAACATTATCACTAGATTGCAACCAACTGCAAGGAGCTCCAACAAGAAGCAAATGATACAACATACCTGCTCAATTTTGATGCTGTGGATGGTTTCTTTTCCTAAAACCAAGAAAAATGAAGAATTAAAAATGTGGAGGTAACTGAAGATCAATGACAACTGAAGGACTGTAAGTGCTACTAAAGTTTGCTTCTGATACAGAGGTGCAATGATAAAAAATTCACAAAATCAGCTATTAACAAAAATTACATTATTAACACCATTTGAAATTTCTCACAAATCAAAAACCAGTTTTTTAAGTTAAACCCAAAGAAATCAAACACATGTATGTATCAAAAAATACAATAACTTACAAATCTTCCTCAATAACTGGATTAAAATTCCTTGACATCAAATTTCCAACCTCAACAATAATGACATATAAGACAGAGGGTGTATATGATTTAACATTAAGAAGTCTCAAACATCATGAACCCAGTAACACAAGACCACAAAAAACTCATGGATTGGCCTCAAAATGCAGAAAGTAGAATGCTTGCTAACCAAAAATCAAAAACAAAACTCAAAGATTTACATCAGAGTGCAGAAAGTAAATTGCTTGCCAACTAAAAATAAAAAACTCACAAACAGGGAATAGTTACATTTGTCTCTAACCAACCCTAAAGTTTAAACCTTAATCCATTCTTAAACCTATAACTAACAAAACTAAGAATGAAAAGTGACTGTTCAATAAACAACTAAGAAAACAAAAAACAATGAATTAACCAATAGTAAAACATAGCATCAGTTACCACTTCATTTTCAACAATGTTAAAGACAACAAATAACAAAAAAAAAAGATTACTTGGTAACGTTTCGGCCAGCGTTGTCTAGCTTCCTTGTCAGGAACAGGTTCTCCGATGAATTTTGCATCGGGTCCTTCATTCTCACTAGTATTAGCATCTGGGTAAGACTCTTCTTTAACTTTAGATGAAATTTTTGTCTTCTTTTGAGAAGGTTCTTCCTTAACTTTAGAGGAAATTGTTTTCTTGACTTGAGAAGGCTCATCCTTAACTTTAGAGGAAATAGTTTTCTTGACCTGAGAATCCATGTTTGGAGCCAGATCCAAGGAAGGAGAAGAAGCAGAAGAAGACGATCTTGTAACGCGCTTGGCGGAAGAAGCCGAAGGGGAGGACATGGACTTACGCTTGCTAGACATGGCTGCAGAATGAATGAAGAGAAGATGGAGAGAGTAAGAAGTGCAGAGTGAAGAGTGAAGATAGAAAAGTGAGAGTGAGAAAGAGAAATGAAAAGAGTAAATATTTATAATGGGCGCTGACAAAATTTTGAAGATGGAGGGAGTGAGCGGGAAAGCCAAAATGAGTTTTTGGGCGGCTGTGTGTGAATCGTTTCAAGTGCTCACCACTGAATGTGTAACCTTTGCTTTTTTGTTTCTTTCCAAATGTGTTTCTTTTGTTTTATTATGGTTTTTTTTGACAGTCAACTCTAATACGCAGTCATTTAGATAGGTTTAGGATTTAGATAGGTTTAGGATTGACTCTAATATGTATTTATTTAGATAGGTTTAGAATTGATTGTAATATACAGTCATTTAGATGAAATTTAGGGTAATATGTAATCATTCAGATGTGGTTTAGGGTTTTATTTAACACAATTTTATTTTACAGCAGATTATAATATTAGGTAAAGTTTAAGATTTTGTTTAAAATAACTTTATTTTTCTTTAGACGGGAAGAATATGTAATTACCCAGTTAACTCACACTCATAGGATCCACACGTATATATATACTTGTATTTTTCTCTTTTTTTATACTTTATAATTAACTGCTTGGTTGTCTCTGTATTGTAATTGTTTATTAAATTTACTTTTTTTAACCTATACATATATACGTCTTTTTTATATTCTATAGCTGACTGATTGTCTTTATGTTACAATTATTTACTAAATTTTATTTTTTTTTTAGGATAAGTTTTAGGTTGTTTGGATTGCTATTTAATTAGATAATTTATGTAACTTTTGTATTTGTTAGATGACTGTGTATGCAATGCTTGCTGTAATGTTTTAGTAAAAGTAATTTGTGTAAAGTTTTTTTTTTGAAAAAAATAATTGAATATTAGATGTGATTTTTCAATTGTATAGTTTAAGTAATGGTAGGTGAGAAGATATTGAGTGTACATGTATAAAAGATTTTAACTAATATAAATGAAAACATATGTATTGTTGTATGTATGTGTTTGATTTTTTATATAAATAAATTAGTTTTACTTAAAGGAATAATGGATTTGATTGAAATAATTGATTTAGTAAATAAAACTGTTTGAGAAAAATTAAGTAGTGCATGTTTTTTCATTTCACAATAAAATTAATAGAGATAATTTTAATTTATTAACAATAATACCAACACAAAAAAACTAATAATTGAAACATGAAACTGAAGAAAAATGTATGCTTTAAGTATGGTTAGTATTGTATTTTTTGTGAAGATTGAATTTTATCTCAGTAACGTGCATTAGTAATTGTAGTGCAGATTATCAAGATAAAAAGTTAAAACATTTAATTATGGTTGAAAATTGTGCCAAATACACCTAAAAAATTGCAACTGAATTTAAGAAAGTCTTAATAGTCCTAATTGATAATTTATTAACTATTTAATATAATTCTTATGATGAAAATTACCTACATGAAGTTCCAATTCACAATACAAAAGAGCATTGACAAGACCTATAGAATAAGGTAAATTTCAGCTAAAGAATTGGTTAAAAGATTAATGGTAGGTTGTATAAAGTTGCATTGTTTAATTTTATTTTTTTCATTATTTTATAATTTGTATATATAATACTATCTTAAATATTTTCTTGTTATCTTCTTAATTGTATCCAAGAGCTGTAAAATTAAATTGTACTTAAAAAAATTTAAATGCAAAGTTTTATGTATTGTTGATACTGTGTTTTAATTATGATTGATTTCTTGCCTTGGTAATGTGCATTAATAATTATTGTACATGTCAACCAGGTCAGAAATGATTAATTTAATTATATTTTATAGTATATAAACTTTTATATTTTGATGAATTATATTATTAAATTTATCATTTAACTATTATAAATGATTTATTGACATATTTTGTGATTCAGATAAGTTAATTTACCAATGAAATATATATAGGAAAGATAAAATTTATCACTTTATAAGTTGTGATAATTTGTTCAAATAAGAAAAGTCTAATGCATAATTTACCAAAACATTAAAGTTAAATAGAAAAAATACAATAAAACCTAATTTTTTTTACTGTATAATTCTATGTATATTAATAAAAAAATTATTTTTCAAATTTTTTAACCAATACTTTAAAATATTTTCCTACAAAAGATAAGAGTTTTCTCAATTTTTCTTTTTTATAAGTGAAATGCAAACATCCATTCTAATAAACTTGAATCACATAATATATTTGGGCTAGTCAATTTTTTAAATTACAAGTGAATATTAAATATGTTTGAATGTTAATATTGTATGGTAATTATTTCTGTCAATAAAAGATATTGTTTTATTTAAAGTCATCAAATTAATTGTATAACAATATCTAATGTGTACTACCAAAATGGTGAATATAGGTTGGGAAAAATATTTGACCCATCTAATTTAATTAGTTTGAATAGAGATTTTTTTAATGGTTTGAATCAAATCTAACCAAACCTATTTTGTAACGAGTTTTACTTTTTATACCCATTCAAATGTAATTGAATTTATTATATATATATTACATTAAGAAAAAACAGACCAGTTAGTAAAGTATTAAATATGTTTGAATTTTGAAATGGTCTCCTCAGTTTTGTTTTTTTCTATCAATCAGAATTATTATTTTATTTAGAGTTATCAAATTGATTAGAAAAATAATCTCTAATGTATACAATTTTTGGTAATTATTAATACATTGAACAAAATTGGAAGAAATATTTGAATGCTATAAAAATCTGTTTTTAAAATTAATTAATGATAATGGAAAAAAATTCTTGAATTTTAATTGATAAACAAAGGTTATGCTAGTTTGTTGGATCAACCAAAACTTTATAGTCCAATCTTGAATGAAATTTACCAATACTTTTAAAATTGCATGCAATGACCTTATTTTAATAAAAACAGAGAACTTCAGCAACACTATACATAATTGTTGCTTCTACTCAACTAGTGAAGTCGATATCAATTAAATCATCTATTAGAATTTAGAATGGTTGCTTCACAACCTAAACTAGTTATTTCAAGAATGTAATACATTGTAGTTTTGAAAAGAAAAAAAAAAAAAGTTAGTTTTCAACATTGATGGCTTAAATCCAATGTTTCTACAACTATCCTAACTATTATAGGAACTGAAAATTTGAAGAAATTTATTCAAACTTTAACATGGAGATAAGAATGAGTCAGGTGAATTGAGGAGAATATTTATTCTTAAACCAACTATCAACTACAACATAACATTATATTAACTATTAACTTTAGAACATAAGTTAACAAATACAATAAATCATAACATGATAAATGACACCATTAAATTTTATTTCAAGTAAAAAAACATAACTAAATTCATTTTGTTAAGATTTAATGAAATTATATTTAGATACAAATTATATATAAAATTGTTATTATTTGTCACATGTGTCGAGCCACAAGGTGCCTCTAGAAAGCGAATACGTCAAATGGACACGTGACCCAATGATTAGGGAGGTACCTTGACTTGTAGTGCTTACTGTTATTGGTGAGTTGAATGTAACTTAATTTGATAAAATGATTTGTGGATAACAGAAAATGAATAGAGAAAAGACACACAACAACACCATTGATTTTTTCTCCATTCTTTATTGTGCTGCTAACTATAATGGTTGGATTTTTTATTCATCCACAATTCTCATATTCAATTACTCACATGTTTATATGTTCTCATTTTATTTTTAATGTGATTGAATTTTCTTTTTGCATTACTCGATTGTCATAATTAATTTTGTAAAACAAGTGAAAGGAACTTTTTTCCACTATTGTCTTGATGGCAAGGACTATTCAAGTCATATCTTTTGAGATGATGGACAATTTTTGTGGTTCTTTGCAATTGGTAAGTTGGATTGGATGCAAATACATACATATTTTTATTTTATAAGCAAATTTACATTCAATGCATTCAACTTGATCATTATTAGATGTACAGAGAGTAACAAGTGCTTTATCCACTTGTTTCTACTTCTTGCGTTAGTTTTAGTATAAATGATAATATAAATATTGGTCTTGATTTTATCTTAGAATTTCGTTCTTCATCCTTTATCTCAAAAGAAGGAGTGTGAATTGGTTGATCACGAATAAGTAGTTGTTAAAAACTTATTACTAGAGGCACCACAAGTTATGTAACCTTCAGGGGACCTTAATCAAATTCACACAAGAGTTACCGCATTGTTTGAGGCCTCCTTCCCCATAGACTTACTTGGGCGTAAATATCATGTGGCTTGATATCTTCACTATCCTAAACACTTTTATTATTACGTATAATAGAAACATCATAATTGTTGGTACCATTCTCTAAAATAACTCATTTATAAATAATTTATATCTTGTCTAAATTATAGAGATAATTCCATAAATAAAACTACTTTTATGTTTTTATCTCTAATTACATTTTTACTCTAGCAAAATTCATAATTATTTCATAAAACTAATAAAAATCCGAACAACAATCACATATCCTAACATCTTCGTTATATCTATTAGAACACAACACTTCATATTTTACTTAACAATTTTGGTATTCAACGTAACACTTAATCTCCTTCTACCTTTACAACTTTCATTTTTGATTGTTTTATTTCTTGTACTGGATACCTTCCTCCTTCAAACTTTAACCTACATTCTTAAGTCTTGAATTCGCATAATATAATTTTCAACCATGCAATCTTCATATTATTTAAAAGAACCTACCAAAAAAAATTACATCTAACAGTACTCTGCCTTTAAAATAAATAACAAATAAACTAAAAAAAAACACATAACAAAATTAAAACAAAAATATATTCTATAAATGAAAACTTTACCTCCCATTATGAGCATCTCTAAAATTCTTCCATAAATTCCACTCCACGTGAGATGTCAAAAGAATAATTCTTTGTCCACAATTTCAGTCTCCACTCTTTTCTTCCATTACTCATTAACATTATGAGATAATACTTGTTTCTAATCATTCAAAGCAACCCTAAAAATAACAACTTCTTGTATTCATCATTTAATTTTCAAAATTTAATAATAATCTTAAATCATCATAATAAATGACATAAACCATTACACTATTGAAATCACACTTTCACTAATCTAAACATTAATCTTAGTAAGAAAAAAAATAAATTTTAAACAACCAAAACCAAAACCCTTACTTTCATTGGTAGAAAATTAATTAAACCTTAATCCAATAATCTACTTAATTTTTTAATCCCTTCCTCCATTTTTTTATCAAAAGAATCTCTGAATAAAGAGAATAATAGAATAAAATAGCCAAGGAATAAATCAAACAAATTCCTTGTATAAATAATAAATAATAATAAAAAAAAGTAAACCCTTCATTTTTTTTTATCAAAAATCTTTGAACAAAGAAGAATAATAGAACAAAATAGCCAAGGAACAAATCAAACAAATTACTTTTTATAAATAATAATAATAAAAGTAAACATAAATTGCTTTGCTCTGTTTCAATGTGTTCAGAAACCCTTCTCTGTTCTTCCCTAACCCTAGGCAGAGAAAATTCCCAATTCCCAAATCTTTCAACAAAGCAAACATTTTTTCACACCAAACCAAATCTTCAACACACCCAAACTCAAACCCTAACCCTAAACCCTAAAATCTTGACATGGGAACACCAGAGACATCGCGGGAGCCATGCCCTGATCGAATCCTCGACGACATAGGTGGCGCGTTCGGAATGGGCGCGGTGGGTGGCTCCGCCTTTCACTTCCTAAAGGGACTCTACAATTCCCCAAAAGGCGACCGCTTCATCGGCGCAACTCAGGCCGTGCGTCTCAACGCGCCGCGCGTTGGTGGCAGCTTCGCCGTATGGGGCGGCCTCTTCTCCGCCTTCGATTGCACCATGGTCTACGCTCGCCAGAAAGAGGATCCGTGGAACTCCATCGTCGCCGGCGCCGCCACCGGTGGGTTCCTCTCCATGCGTCAGGGCCTCGCCGCCTCTGCCCGCTCCGCCGCTTTCGGCGGCGTTCTTCTTGCGCTCATCGAGGGTGCTGGAATCATGCTCAACAAGTTCCTCAGCGCGCAGCAGCCCATGCCCATGATCATGGACGAGCCCCCTCCGCCGTCGCCGCCGCAGGATGTGGCGGCGCCGGGAGGATTCTTTGGTGGGTGGTTCGGTGGTGGGAATAAAGAAGAGAGTGTTGCTAGTGGTGGAGGTTCTGGAAGTGAGACGAAGATTCTGGAAAGTTTTGATGCGCCTCCTGTTCCTAATTTTGAGTATAAGTAATGGTTTTGTTGGATTAGTTTCTCCGTGAGTTCTTATGAGTTAAGCTTCTCTGAAAAAAGTGATTTTTAAGCTGATTTTAGCTTCTCTGAAAAAAAAAAAGTGATTTTTAAGCTGATTTTAGCTTATGTGGGAAGCTTGTTTATTTTGGTAAGAAATGCTTATGGAGAAAGTTATCCATGGAGAAGTGGGATTTGGTTTTTGGGTACTGATTCTTGGGAGCTATTGAATTTTTTGTAGTTTGAACCTCACTTGACGATGATTGTCTATCATACAATGATTTTGTTACTTGTTTTGTTTTTTCTTCACAATAATGAATGTGTAATGTAAGAGTAGTGGTAGGCTTTCATCATAATTTTGTGTTATTTTCTTCTGAATTGGAATTTTGAAATGTTATTAGATGGAACTTATAATAGCTGTTAGATTGAGCTTTTGAATGTTTAAATGTCTACTTTAACTGGAATGGAAATAGAAGTAGTACACGGATTCAGGGTGTCTGAATGTTTAAATGTCTCCTTTAGCTTGAAATTGGAGTACTACAGATACAGTGGGTTCTGTTTTAAGATTTTTTGCTGAAAAATATTCTGTAGACAACTACACTATGCAAACGACGAGAAAGAAAGAAATACGTATATATTCCATGAGTGAGTTGACTGGTTTGTGAAATTGGTTTTTGTTTGGTTGGTGAAAGACATTATCTTGTACCTCGTGACAAGTGCAAAATAAACATAATGGGATGAATCTTCAACATTTAGTATCTAGAATTCTTTCTAGTTTTTTTGTTTTACTGTATCCATAAGATGTTTCTGGATTTTTATAGCTCTTTTCATGATTTGTTGGAGTTATTATTGTTGGATTTGTTTCTTATAACATGGCTATCTTGTTATTTCTGCTCATGTTTGTATTTGTTCACACCCAAGAACACAGTGGCTAGAAATTCTTAAAGTTTGTTATGAATTCAAGAATAGTTCGGTGAGCTTTACAGCGTGAAACCTGCATGATTAAGGCCAGTCTTTGCACATTTAATTTAACTTCACAGTAAATTTACTCACCAAATATATACATATTTTTCTCTCTTAACATTTTATAATTAGTTGTGTGTTTGTCTGATTATTACAGTTATTTCGTCTGAAATACAGTTATTTATCAAATATTTTTTTTCTTTAATGAGTGTGTCCCTTAATTGTTTTTTCTGGCCTTTTTCCTGTGTGATGCCAATACCTAGTTGCGAGAAGAATCTGCAGATTGTTATTTTGAGCATCCCTAAGACTATAGCTGGCTCACCAATTCCTCGTGGCTCTCTAGTGTCTTCCTGCTATCAGTGCACAAGGGTTCATCAACCTTGACATTGGGAAAGTTGGTGTCAATTATTAGTTTAGAATTAACCGAGTTCTGATCAGATCTTTTTCTTATTCAGGCGACTTAAAGCAAAGAGTGAAAGAACTGAAAATAAGGCTTTCTTGTTGATTGTAAATCTTGATTATCAAGGCCTCAATGATCATCACAGCAGTGTTTTTAGTTTACCTGTGCTCTTCTAAAAGTTTAAGACTAAGTTAAACACTCACTTGTTCAGAAGCATGGTAATGTTGGCACGTGCTTATGCTGTTCTAATGCAAGAGTTGTTCAATTTAAAATTGTTTTAACTTAGGTTCGATGAAATGAAAATTTAAAGAACTGGTCTACGTGCTGGTCCAATATGACTAGCCTGAGAGCTCTTTACAATTGTTGAATGATTCAAATCAAATTTTATTCTGCAAGATTTCTTGATAATTTTGTAAGATTGACCACTACAGTATACATAATTTTGTTCATAATTTACATATAGCTAGCCATATGGTGAGTGGCATCTATTTAGGTTGCAAGCCACTAATCTTTTGTATTCTTCTTCATAGAATAAATAACAACTTGTCATTCGAGCACAGAACGTTTAGTAAAGTAAATTTGGTTTCTTTTATTTATAAATAATTACTTCAAAATATAAAAAGCCTTTAACATTGACAATTATTCGTATCAGACTTGGAATACAAAGTATGATTTCAGTGCAGGAAGGTAAAAACCACTCTATGTCTGTTGGGGCTAACAATCCAAAATGGAAACGTGGCTCTGATCTTTTGCCTTATCTTTATGTGAATGGATTTCGTCAAAGTGAGTGTAGGACAGATTTGTGAACTGGCAACTCGTAAACAAACAGCTTTGAGATAAGCTACTAGTCTTTTGTATTCTTATAGAATAAAAAGAAAAGATAAATAAATATTCAGAGAAAATTACAAGATGTTAAGAAAGAGAAATACGTATATAAAGATAATTAGTTGGCTGTATATTACAATTGACTGCGAAGTAAAGTTGGAATAAAAAATAATCTATAGTTTATTTTTTGTCTTACATTATCGTTTATTTTGTCTCTTACATTATTAACCAATTACAATATATGTAAACCGTTTTTTTTAATAATAATCATCTTAATGCATTTAATCTGATGGTCACTGTGGATGTTAGTGGAAGAAGGTAAAGTTCACAGTCTTCATTGTATCTGTGGGCTAACCATCCAAAGTGGAGAATGGTTTTAGTGTGTGGGGTTCTGATCTCTTCATTCTCTTGCTTAATAATTAGGGGAAATGTATTTTGTCCAAGTATTTGAGAGTGTGAGAATATAAGCCAAATCAGTCTTGTAAGAGGGACTTAAGGATAATATAAATACAATTTAAATGGTTAATTAACCTTATACTTTCTTAATTTTTTAATTTTTTTTAATAATTTTTAGTTATTTATTTTCCATCAATATTTTTTAATTATCAATGTTAAAGTTATACAGGAAGTCTAACATATTTTATATAATTATGTCAATATTTAACCAATTCAATCTTAAGTTTTAAAAATATTGATAAAAAGTAAATAAAAATTGATCTTAAATGTCACTAATCATTTGACCAGCCAATGCCAGGGTTAGATTGCTTGGCTAACAACCCAATTGAAACCTAATTTGATGATGATTTTCATATTGGTGAAAGTGAAAGATGAACTTGCTATGTGTTAATATGTACAAGTCAAGGTCTTCTTCTTCTATTATTGAGCACTACATCATGTCATGTTCCACAAATGCGTGCTACTTGGGTTGGAAACACTAACATGACACCAAATATTAATAATTAAAACATACAAGTATCTTTATTTAAATGATAAATTTATTAGCAATACCACATGTCACTGTAATGCTCTTACACAGATACGTATGAGCAATGTGTTTACAGGTTATTGGATAAGTATTATATTAAAAGAATAAAAGTTAAGAACTCTGGCATAAATCATTTGTTTGCAGCGAGACATAATATAATCAATCAACTAATTTATTCATAATAAATCGTAATATTATGTTATTAATGAGACAATTTACTCACAAAACATATATATTATTTATCTTTCTTTGTATTTTATAACCGATTGTTATGTTGCATCTGTATTCTAATTTTTGTTCCAAATATTTTTCATTTCATCAAACATTAACAGTACTCCCTTGTTCATATGCATTTATTGAAACGTCCAAGTTACAAATGGAGTAAAAAATTCTCAACCAGGGTAGACTAAGTCTTCTTCTCAGTTCCTCCTCCTTTGCAAATCAACTGCACTTCAAAACACAAACTGAAAACCAGGAAAAAAATAACAGCCACACACACAAACTCACATGACAATACCATTTTACTATTTTCATCTAACAATTTTCTTGTTCTTGTGCCATGTACACTCTCAAACTCATCTACATGATCAAGAACATGCAGTCCTAATGAATATAAAGCAGCATCTACAAAACCCTTCATTTCTCAGTCATTGGACCCTTTCAAACACCTCTCACTGCTCTTGGTCTGAGATCACATGCACCAATGATTCTGTCACTGGATTGACTCTGGCCAACAGTAGCATCAATCAAACACTACCACCTTTCTTGTGTGACCTCAAAAATCTCACACATGTTGATTTCAGCAACAATTCCATTCCAGGGGAGTTTCCAGCATTTCTCTACAATTGTTCCAAGCTGGTGTACCTGAATCTTGAAATGAATGATTTATCTGGTAACATTCCTAATGACATAGATAAGTTGTTTAACTTGCAGTATCTTAACCTTGGTTCCACTGACTTAAGTGGTGACATTCCTGCTAGTATTGGAAGGTTAAAGCAATTGAGATGGCTTCAACTTCATTATTGTTTATTTAATGGCACTTTCCCTGATGAGAGTATTGGGAACTTGTTCAACCTTGAATTCTTGGATATGTCATCTAATTTGGTGCTTCCCGCTTCTAAGTTTCCATCAGGCTTGACCCGGTTGAAAAAATTGAAGTTTTTTCACATGTATAGTTGCAACTTGTTTGGTGAAATCCCTGAAACTATTGGAGAAATGGTGGCCTTGGAGGATGTGGATTTATCACTAAGCAATTTCACTGGACACATTCCTAAAGGCTTGTTCATGCTCAAGAATTTGACCCTACTGTACCTTTTCAAGAACAAACTTTCAGGGGAGATACCTGCTGTGGTGGAAACATTGAATTTGGCCGAACTCAGTCTTTCAATGAACAATCTCACAGGGAAAATACCTGAGGATTTTGGGAAGCTTAAAAAGTTAACATTACTGAGATTGTATGAGAATAACTTGTCAGGTGAGATACCACAAAGCTTAGGCCGTCTTCCATCTTTGGAATATTTTCTTGTCATGATCAATAACTTGTCAGGTATTCTTCCTCCTGATTTTGGTCTCTACTCAAAGCTTAAAGCATTTTCAGTATCGAATAATAGTTTTAGGGGAAGTTTGCCAGATAACTTATGCTATCATGGTCAGTTATTTAATTTATCTGCTTATAAAAATTCTCTTAGTGGGGATTTACCAAAATCACTTGCCAATTGTAGTAGCCTGAAGGATTTAAAAATTTATAGCAATGAGTTTACTGGTAGAATTCCTAGTGGTCTTTGGACTTTCAATTTGTCAAATTTCATGGTGAGCAATAATAAGTTCACTGGTGAGCTTCCTGAGAGATTGTCCTCAAGTATTTCGCGGTTAGAGATTAGTAACAATAAGTTTTATGGTAGGATTCCAACTGGTGTATCTTCATGGACTAATTTGGTAGTTTTTGATGCCAGTAGGAACTACTTTAATGGTAGTTTTCCAAAAGAGTTAGCAGTTCTTCCCAAGCTGACAACTCTATTGCTTGATCAGAACCAGCTCACAGGGTCACTTCCATCAGATATAGCAGCATGGAAGTCCCTAGTGATTCTAAATTTGAGCCATAACCAACTCCATGGACCAATCCCTGATGCAATTGGTCAGTTACCTGTCCTCAGTGAACTTGACCTGTCAGAAAATAAATTCTCAGGTAAAATTCCTTCTACAGTTGCCAGACTCACCAATTTAAATCTATCCTCTAACTATTTGACAGGGAGGGTTCCAATTGAATTCGAAAATTCTGTGTTTTCCAACAGTTTTTTGAACAATTCTGGCCTCTGTGCTGATACTCCAGCACTGAACCTAAGGCTGTGCAATGTTGGCTTTAATAGGCCAACCAAAGGCTCTTCTTGGTCTATTAATTTGATTATGTGCCTGGTGGCAGTGGCCTTGTTACTGGTTCTGTCGATATCATTCTTGATTATCAAACTTTGCAAAAGAAGGAAGCAAGGGTTGGATAACTCATGGAAGATCATTTCCTATCAAAGGCTGAATTTCACTGAATCAAACATACTATCATCATTGACAGAACATAATGTTATTGGAAGTGGTGGATTTGGTACGGTGTACCGTGTCCCCGTTGATGGTTTCTGCTATGTTGCTGTGAAAAAGATTTCCAGTAACAGGAAGTTAGACCACAAGCTAGAGAGCTCATTTCGTGCAGAAATTAAAATATTGAGCAACATTCGTCATAATAACATTGTGAAGTTGATGTGTTGTATGTCTAATGGTGATTCTATGCTCCTTGTTTATGAGTACTTGGAAAACCATAGCCTGGACAGATGGCTGCACAATAAGAGCAAGTCATCATCATCCTTGTCGAGTTCAGTCCATAGTTTTGTGCTTGATTGGCCGAAGAGATTGCAAATAGCCATTGGGGTTGCTCATGGCTTGTGCTACATGCACCATGATTGCTCGCCACCAATTGTTCATCGAGATGTGAAAACAAGCAACATCCTCTTGGATGCTCAATTCAATGCAAAAGTTGCTGATTTTGGTCTAGCAAGGTTGCTGATGAAGCCGGGTGAACTTGCTACCATGTCATCAGTTATTGGCTCATTTGGCTACATGGCTCCAGGTGAATGACATGCCATTCAATCCATTTTGTCTTTCTTACTCACAATTACATTCTCTAGTTAAATTTCTCTGTCTCTTTCTTCATTGGCTTAGGCTTAAGCGTTTAAAATGCATACAGTATATAGGATTTACATTGTCAACCAATCATAAATATGTTAGAACAAGAGTATATTGATGACTTCAAAGCGTGTATTAATATCACTTTTCTAAAGAAATATTTACACTCTATTCTGCATGAGTCCAACAAATCTCCTTCAGGATATGATGAAGTTCCTGTTTACACTTGCAGAAGTGAAAACAGTTGTACAAGTTTCCTGATGAAGGTTTGCCGGACTCGTGCAGAATAGAGTGTAAATATTTTTTTATGAAAGTGACATTGATACACGCTTTGAAGTCATCGATATACTCATGTTCTAACAAAATCATGTTATATATGACTTTTAAGCTGGTTGACAGTGTAAAAACTCTCTACATTATCGGTGTAAAAACTCTTTACATCATCTGTGCATGTACTATTTTTTCTTAGTTTAATCTAATGTGTTATACTTGTGTGTTGCAGAATATGTTCAAACAACACGAGTTAGTGAGAAGATTGATGTATTCAGCTTTGGGGTTGTACTATTGGAGCTAGCAACTGGTAAAGAAGCAAATCATGGTGATGAGCATTCATCTCTTGCAGAGTGGGCGTGGCGCCATGTTATGGTAGGAACCAAAGTAGAAGAGCTGCTAGACAGTGATTTCATTGAACCATGTTACATGAATGAAATGTGCAGTGTTTTCCAACTTGGAGTCTTGTGTACTTCAACACTTGCTGCTAATAGGCCTTCAATGAAGGAAGTGGTACAAATGTTGCTTAGTTGTGCAGAAGGATTTGTGTTTGGAGAAAGAAATACTATGCAATATGATGATGCTCCTCTTCTTAAGAATTCAAAATGGGAGAGGAAAATGGATGTTGTTGATAGTGATAGTGATTGTGAATAGTGAAAGTCCTCATCAAAACTTAGAACATGCCATACATGGTTCACTAGCAGTGTAAAAACATGGTTTTGAGACAGTGTTGTGAGGTTCATTTTGAAAGGAACCTCTCTTCTTGATGTAGAAATTATGACATGATTCAAGTGTGTCCATGGTTTTTATTAATATTCATTTGGCATATAATTATAAAATTCTTTTCAATGAGAAAGAATTTATATATGTCACATGAGAATTAATTTGGACCATAATAATAATGCTTATTCATGTAATGATTTCCCTCTTTTGTTGATTGTCTCTTTAACTGCTCAGTTTATTTTCTTTTCTTCTTCTTTTTTTTTTTTTCTATAATATTGAGTTCAAGTATTGTGGTATAGTTATAGGATAATGCTTTCTTTGTCCCTGTTTTTGAATAGATGCAATTAATTTTTTTTTTATTTTTTTTTTACTTTACAAATGATGATAATAAAGTTTGTCTTCAGAAATTTGTGTTTACTATTTGACTAAGTTACTAAGCTAACCCTAATGATACAAATAAATGTTATTTATTTAAAGTTACTAGAAATTGATTATTGTCCTAGGAAATAAATGTTGAAATGTATTGTCTCACTTAAGAAAGAATGATATATGGGTTTTTAAACATATACATGATATCTTCGTTAGTCTAAAATTTTTTAGAAGAAATCTAAAAACTAAAATCACGAGAACTTAAACTTAGAGAACTTAAACTTAAAACGGATAATATATTACCGATGTAAAGAAACATGAGGACTTAAACTTAAAATGAATAATATTACCGATATAAAGATTCGTCAAATTATCTAATTATATGAGTTATCAAACTAACCAACAACAATCAAGATTTCACTATTTTTATTTTTATGTGTTGAATCAATGAAATTACATCACTCACTTAAATAAATAATATGGATTCTACCTACTTAAACTCATCTTGTCTAAATGTAACATATTCATAATAAAAATTTGAAACATTATCCTCATTAAAAATAATAACTAAAGACAATAACCCATCCAATAATCCAACAAATCTGAACCCATTTAACTCGATAAACAACATAGGTGTGAGTTTAATTTGGGTTTATTAATCACCCTTACTACTTGCTTACGTTTAAGAGTTTTTCTTCCTGCACCTGCCTTTTTTCTTCATGCACTCCTTTTTATGGAAATGACAAAAATGCCTTTGTCCATAAGAGGTAAGAATTTTTTTTTATTGTTTCTAGGTTTTGGAATTCCATAAGTATGTCAAATTATAACACATTTTGTTCTTTTGGATTAGGCCTTTCTGAGAAAGTAGTAAATTGATAGGTAAATTTATGTTTTTTAAAAAATTTGAAAGCTTGAGAAAAACTAAAACTCGAAAGAAAAAAATCTATTTTTTTTTTTTTAAATTTGTACTATCAATCTACTTTTTTTTCTTCTAATTATATATGTCTTTAATCTAATGAGATTGTCGAACAAACCCAATTGTGGCCACTTGAGTTGATTTCAATAAATCCAATCAAACAATTTTCAATCAATTCAAAATTAAAATTTCTCCTAATGGGACACAACGTATGGACCCTACTTCTTAATGTAAAATTAGAAGTTATTGCTAAAGTTCATAATAAACCCTCAAATGGAAACATCATAGAAGACTTGACCAATGACCACTAAAGAAATACAATGAAGATTCTAAGTCAACTTTGATCCCTTTTCCTCAATTTTTGAACACAAGTCCATTTGGTCTAACTTCACATCAATGTTTTGTTACTTCTATTGCTTGATTGGGACTTGGTGGGTTTACATGCTTTCAGCTTTTATTTTCTTTTTATCCTTTAGAAAATGTTATGTTGCAACCCTATTCTTCTTCCACATGTTGAAGTATTCTTCACTTGGGTGGTGCAACTACAAAAACAACGGAAAAAGATTGTAACAAAAAAAAAAAAAAACAGTGGAGAAAGTTTGTAACAAAAAAAAAAGCAGTGGAAAAATAATGTAAAGAAAAAAAAAGGTGTGGAAAAAGAAAAGTATAAAAGTAAAAAACAAAGGGAGTAATTTCTTGGAAAGAGTTTGTTATATTGCAATTTTATTTTTAATGAAAGTGGTGTTGTAAGGTATTGTTTAATTGCTAAATGCACCACTAATTGGTCAAAGTCTTCCATTGGTTATTAAGGACAAAAAAAATTTAACATGCATCATTGAATAATTTGACCATTGGAATTCATTAGATTGGAATCACATAGAATAAAATTTATTAGGATTTGTTAAAGATTTCTTCCACCAATATCTCCATCATTTATTCCATTGAGTGACACTTCTAATTAAAATTGTTGAATTGTAAATACTTCATGATGCTTCTTCTACATTCTATTCCACGCACTAATTACCACATTTTCATGCTTAATGCTTGAAAGATTGTAGACTATTATATTACAATGAATGAATCTCTAATCCTTAGGTTCAATTACATTCAATTAGCCACTTATGGTTTTGTAGAAGGAACTTATTAGAATTTCTCCAAGACTCCTTATATGTTTAGACATGAACAATTTTTAAAAATAGTTATAATCACTCTTTATATTAAAAAAATGTTGGTGCATGAAATATATTTGTCTCTCTTCATTATTTTATCTTTATATTTCAGTTTAAAGATGGTGGTTCTAATGCTTAAATTCATTGGTATATAGTTAGAATTTGTTAGAAAAAAAGTTAATCACAACACTTGGTGTTATGGTTAAAAAATACATATAATTAAGATTGAATTAATTCAGAGAAATATATACACTATGGAAGTCTAAGAAATTTGGCATTTTTCTTCTTTAATTATCATGGGTTCCCTTAGGAAGAAGGCAACAATCACTTTCTGATTTTAAGTCTTGTGTTTTGTTCCTCTCTTTCTGTATTGGTTTCTCATGATAGAGAACTATACTTTTGTCCAAAATCAAAGTAGAAAACAGGAAAACAAAAGTAATAGGAAAAGAAAAGTATACAAAAGGAGAAAAAGGAAAAGCAACACTTAATTTGGTTCTAGGGTTTGTGGGGTTGTAGTGAAGGTACATTAATTTTTCCAATGTAGAATCCTTAGTTTTAATTTTCCACATTTTCAGGTCTTAAATTTGCTTTGGTCAAAGGTTCTTTTATGCAACTATTTTGAAGCAAAAAAAAGAAAAAAGTTGATGTTTTTGGAATTTGATGGTTGTAATTTCACCTTCAATCTAGAATTTCTTGCTTTCTATTTTGATACAAGAATAATTCTTCTCATATATGTGGAGGGGAGAAAATTCTAAGTCCAAAATTCATGCCATTTTAGTTAGACTAAAAGTAATATCTTGCATCAAGTAATTGTTTTATTTCCCAACCAACCCATTTATTATTCACTATTTCAATTCTTTGTTTAGAAATAGGTAGAAAAGTCAAAAGTTGGGTAATTTATGGTGAGTCTTGAATATTAGGATAATTTTTTAATTAGAATTATGAAATGGATTATTTTATTTGCATAATATATTTTTATTTCTTGTCACATCATTATTAATTTAATTTTAAAAAATTATATCTTTTCTATACTTATATCTTTCTATGTTTTTCTAGATTTCTCACAAATACTCTTTTTTTTTATTTATTTTATCTCTAATTTCTTTTTTTAATTATCTAAACAACATTAGAGTAACACCCCTTCATGTACAACATTAATACTCCTTAATCTTGAAAAATATTTCACTGACATCTTAAGAGGTGTAAATTTAATATCGAAAAAAAATGATATAAGTACACTTTAATATAATTTGCTTTTTTAATTTTTTAATCATTTTCTCTTAGTCATACAGAAAACATATTATGGATCTTTGTATATACAAAAATATGCTCATAAGAAATGAAAATATGAGATTAATTTCTCATGCTATTTTATATACACAAACTTCAGAATTTACATGTGGATTTTTCTTTAACAAGTAAGAATAATAAATATTAAAGAATCATTAATTAACATATCTATCTGATTAGATATGTTTCTAGAGTTGTCAAAATTAATATTGTGGTTTAATTTGATCTTGTCCATCATGATTTATCCATTTAATCTGATATATGTTTTCAACTACATACTAATGAGTTATATGAATTGACCCACAACCTATTAAAATTAATTTAAAAAATAAAAAAATGCATTAAAAATTTAATTAATCTAATTTCTTTTGATCATTTAATCTTAATAATTAATTTTGAAACTAATAATCTTCTTACATAATTATTATATAAAAACATTTAGAATAAAAATCATCTTAATAATTAGGTGGATATTAAATTTTCAAATTAGAATATCATTGCATGAATATTTTATAAATCAGTAGTCTAACCCACGTGAGTTTGAGTGCAACCTATTTGATCTAGATCTTTTTTTATAACAAAATATTAATCTTTCTATAAAATCAGATTAAACATATACTCAGGTTGATGTAAGTGCCATAGTTCATGTCGACAACTTTAGACATGATTTATTATAATATCTCTGTATATTCTATTACCACCAATTAAAAAAAATAAACAAGAGAATCTGATTCAAGAGTAAAGAACTGAAATTTATTTGCAGAAGACTTTTCATTTTGGTACTAATGATGGCCTAAAGGTGAAAATCGAGTAATTTTATTTCACAGTAAACCATAAATTATAATATATTACTAATTAATCAACTCCCTTAATATATATATATATATATATATATATATATATATATATTTTCTTTACATTTTATAATTATCGTTATCAACCAAATATTTTTGAATCTAATCACCAGAGAAAACTCAAAAGACAAGTTATTCCAAAGTTGCAGACAGAAGCAGCACATTACAGCTACCACCTGTGTCATGTTATCCATACATCATGCAGAATGCTGAAATACAATTTTTTAACGTTGACTTTTCATATTATCATATGTGAAAATTCCATATCTTTTTATTTTTTGAATGTTCATACATTTGAATATTTGACTATAGCTCCTGGTATTTGATTTCTATACAAAAAAATAAAATAAACATCTGAGACAAATTCATAGGAAACATCCATTCTCTGATTCTCACGACGTTTTCAAGTTGGTCAGCAAATGCTGTCGTGTTTCCACTATTGTTGCGTCAGTTGACCGAAACTTTTCAGAAGTTTCCATACATTTATTTTTTTATAACGATAACATCAACGTGAAGTTTCTATCATACAAAGTTAATAAAATTGTATGTATGTATGTAAACTAAACAGAAAATATTTGATAAATAATTATAATATAAGAAATAAATATGTACATATATATTTTATGAGTAAGTTAATTGATTAATTATATATTATATTTAATTGCGAAGTATATACATCTAATTTTTTATGTATTGCAGTTCTATCAAATGTTTTCCTACACAAATAAATGTTAAAAGATATTAAATTCTTAAATAAATATGAATATTTTAAATAAGTAGTGTCTGACTTTGAGTTATAAATATGGATGAAAGAAAGAACGTTTTGGATGTGTTTGTACTTTTCTGTTGTTCCATTTCCCTTCAACAGATTGTCTTTGACTTTTCTGACCCGCCAAAATTGAATACTATAACTGGTTCTAAGGAAAACAACAATTTTCTTACACCCACAAATTGCATTTCAGATATCACAAAGACACAAACCATGAACTGAACTTCATCTCTAACAAATTAGCTTCTTTTCTTTTCAACACAAACCACAAAATCTCAATCCTTCAGATGGAACTATTCACACTACCATCATGTCTTAAACTGTTATTTCACTCTCTTGTGATATTATTCCTTATCCATACACATGCAAACTCTCAGTCTCAGTCTCAGTTGCATGATCAAGAACATGCAACACTACTGGAGATAAAGCAATACCTTGAAAACCCTTCATTTCTCAGTCACTGGACCTCATCAAACTTCTCTCACTGCTCTTGGCCAGAGATAAAATGCACCGATGACTCTGTCACTGAATTGACTTTGTCCAATAGTAGCATTTATCAAATCATACCCCCTTTCATATGTGATCTCAAAAACCTCACACACGTTGATTTCTACGGCAATTACATTCCAGGGGAGTTTCCAACATATCTCTACAAGTGCTCCAAGTTGGAGTACTTAGATCTCTCCATGAACAACTTTGTTGGTAGCATCCCTCATGACATTGATAGCTTATCTAATTTGCATTATCTTAGTCTCGGTTACACCAATTTCTCTGGTGATATTCCTGCTAGCATTGGAAAGCTAAAGGAATTGAGATGTCTTTCACTTCCAAACTGTCTATTCAATGGAACATTCCCTGCTGAGATTGGCAACTTGTCCAATCTTGAAATGTTGGACTTGTCAATTAACACCATGTTCCCTCCTTCGACGTTGCATGATGACTGGACACGGTTGAACAAGTTGAAGGTGTTTTATATGTATGCGTCCAACTTGGTTGGTAAGATTCCTGAAACCATTGGAAATATGGTGGCTTTGGAGATGTTGGATTTGTCACAAAATGATCTGAGTGGACAAATTCCTGGTGGTTTGTTCAAGCTGAAGAATCTGAGCATTATGTTTCTTTCCAGAAACAATCTTTCTGGGGCAATTCCTGATGTGGTTGAAGCATTGAATTTGACCATTGTGGATCTCACAAGGAATAATATCTCAGGAAAAATACCAGATGGTTTTGGAAAGCTTCAAAAGTTAACCGGTTTCGCTTTGTCTATGAATAACTTGCAAGGTGAGATACCACAAAGCATAGGCCTTCTTCCATCTCTGATAGATTTTAAAGTATTTGAGAACAATTTATCAGGTACTCTTCCTCCTAACTTCGGCCGCTACTCGATGCTTGAAACCTTCATGGTTTCATCCAATAAATTTAGTGGAAAGCTACCAGAGAACTTATGCTATAATGGTTACTTGCTTAATATTTCTGTCTATGAAAATCATCTGAGTGGGGAATTGCCACAATCACTCGGGAATTGTAGTAGTCTGATAGACCTGAAAATTTATAAGAATGAGTTTTCTGGTAGCATTCCTAGTGGTCTTTGGACTTTCAAATTGTCAAATTTCATGGTGAGTCATAATAAGTTCACTGATGAGCTTCCTGAGAGATTGTCCTCAAGTATTTCGCGCTTGGAGATAGATCACAATCAGTTTTATGGTAGAATTCCAACTGGTGTATCTTCATGGACTAATCTGGTAGTGATTAAGGCTAGTAATAACTACCTTAATGGCAGTGTTCCAAAAGAGTTAACAGCTCTTCCTTATATAACGACTCTATTGCTTGATCAGAATCAACTCACAGGGCCACTTCCATCTGATATAATATCATGGAAGTCCCTTGCAATTTTAGATTTGAGCCAAAACCAACTCTCTGGGCACATTCCGGATGCTATTGGTCTGTTACCGGTCCTTAATGAACTTGACTTGTCTGAAAATCAATTTTCTGGTCAAGTTCCTTCTCTACGGTCAAGACCATCCAATCTCAATCTATCCTCTAACAATTTGACAGGGAGAGTTCCAAGTGAATTTGAAAATTCTGCTTTTGCCACCAGCTTTTTGGACAATTCTGGCCTATGTGCTGATACTCCAGCACTGAACATCAGGTTGTGCAATTCTAGCCCTCAAAGGCAAAGCAATGATTCATCTTGGTCTCTTGCTTTGATTTTAAGCCTGGTGCTAGTGGCTTGCTTCCTGGCTTTGTTGACATCATTCTTGATCATTAGATTTTGCAGAAAAAGAGAACAAAGATTGGATAGCTCATGGAAGCTTATTTCCTTTCAAAGGCTGAATTTCACTGAATCAAACATAGTGTCATCATTGACAGAAAATAATATTATTGGCAGTGGTGGTTATGGCGCAGTATACCGTGTTGCAGTTGATGGTTTAGGTTATGTTGCTGTGAAGAAGATTTGGGAAAACAAGAAGTTAGACAAGAATCTTGAGGGCTCATTTCATGCTGAAGTTAAAATATTGAGCAACATTCGTCACAAAAACATTGTGAAGTTGATGTGCTGTATCTCTAATGAGGACACTATGCTCCTTGTCTATGAGTATGTGGAAAACCTTTGCCTTGATAGGTGGCTGCATAGGAAGAATAAGCCATCAGCTGTGTCAGGTTCAGTCCATCGTGTTGTCCTTGATTGGCCAAAGAGATTGCATATAGCCATTGGAATTGCACAAGGTTTGAGCTACATGCATCATGATTGTTCACCACCAATTGTTCATCGAGATGTGAAAACAAGCAACATTCTTTTGGATGCTCAATTCAATGCTAAAGTTGCTGATTTTGGTCTGGCTAGGATGTTAATGAAGCCAGGGGAACTTGCTACCATGTCATCAGTTATTGGCTCATTTGGCTATATGGCTCCAGGTGAATGACATGCCAAAAATTTTTTTTCCTTCAAAATAAACTTAGAACAAAGAAAAAAAGGTATATGCATTGACAGTGTAAAATTTCTACTTTGTTATCTAATCACAACCCACCATATATGGTAAGTTTGTTGACTTTGATAATAGAGAAAAAGTTACACTAAACCTAATTTATGTTTGGTTGATAGCATAAAATAGTTTTATACTGTCAATGCATAACTATTAAATTGTAGAACAGAAGTTAGATAGACAAACCTAGATACCACTTATGCTATTCTCTAATCAAAATTAATGTTTTATCAGTGATCATTGCTGATTTTGGTTATTGAGATAAAATGTTGATTTTGATGGGAGAACAACAAAAACAGCTATATCTAAGTTTTTTCCATAAATATATTGCTTAGTTTAATTACCTGTCTCACTTTCTCTTGATATATCTTATAAGGTTAAATATGAATGTATTTTGTCATACTTGAAATGCAGAATATGTTCAAACTACCAGAGTCAGTGAAAAGATTGATGTCTTCAGCTTTGGGGTAATCCTGTTGGAGCTGACAACTGGTAAAGAAGCTAACTATGGTGATGAGCACTCATCTCTTGCAGAATGGGCATGTCGCCTCCACCAGTTAGGAAGCAACATAGAAGAGTTGCTTGACAAAGAAGTCATTGAGACAAGATACTTGGATGGAATGTGTAAGGTTTTCAAACTAGGGGTGATGTGTACTTCAACACATCCTACTAGGAGACCTTCAATGAAGGAGGTCTTGCAAGTATTGCTTTCTTGTGAAGAACCATTTCCTAAAGGAGAGAGTATCATTGGCCATTATGAAGTTGTTCCTCTTCTTAAAAACTCAAAAAGAGAGCATAAGTTGGATATTGATAATGATATATAGATATCACTTTGATGTTGGATATTGCTTCCTAACTCAACTTCCATGCAGATCATTGCCAATTCCGGAATTGAAGTCAGTGAAAAACAGCTACATGATTGCAGATATAGAAGATCAGTATTGTAGAATGCATGTATGAATATTTTGATATGTGAGATTAATCCTCATAGGTGGTGTGACTAGGTACCAAGATTCCAATTAATCTAAACAGAATTTCTCAAGTACTTTGTAAATTCTAAATACACTTAGTGGTCCTTGATATTTTCTTTGGGATAACATTCTCAGATAGATATTGTGTCATATCAACTTTATTTTGCAGCTAACTGTAATACACAATTAACTAGTTAACTCATTTATAAAACATATACGTATTTCTCTCTCTTTACATTTTATAACTAATTATCTACGTAATACAGTTGTCTATCAAATATTTTTTTCCGTCATATGTGAAGTTTTTCTATAGTTAATATTAAAAAAAAGTAGATCATTCAAATATTAGTACAATTTTTTTGGCATGCACATGACTGAGAGAGTATCTTTAGTCATTCAAAGAGACTAATCTTCTTCATGAGGTTTCAACCTCTTAACTAAGATTTTTTTCATACATAAAAATTAGGATTTGAATTAGGCTTTCAAACTCTTCATCCATCATACTAACTCTTTGTTGATTAAATATCAGTAATTGATGCTTAAATATAAAGATTTTAACATGGTCTTAATATAAAATATTTTTAAATTTTAATTAATAATATAACTTTTAAAATAGTTATCATATACATGTACACACAAATATACATGACTATTTGATCCGATCTCAATGTAGAAAACCCTTACATTAGTAATATATTCTAATTAAATTTCATTTTAAGACTAAGGTAATTAAAATAAATGTTTCAATTATAACATCATATCAATAGAATTGTACAAGTAGTAATAATAAAAAGAAATTCTAGAAACCAAAATGCTAAAGAAAAACATAAAAAAAAGAGAGTCAAAAGCATGATGCTTCTTTGAAGGTTTTGAAAATTCCAATGCTCACGTTTATTGGGCTAATACATCCTTCCAATGACTATTCAAAAGAGTGAAGTATTTGTAATGCTAATAAATTGGATGTGATAAGATTCTAAAAATCATGGGCATATAAACTATAATATATGGTCCAAAACACTTTATCTATCTCTTGGTCAGTGTTCACATTCACACGTGAATCTAGGTCAAACTTTTGTGGTATTGGATGCAAAGTAATATAAACAATTGAATTGGTTGCCCCGTGATTGCTCAATTTTGATATTGTTATTCCTTCAATTAGGGTAAAAAGAGGAAAAACCCAAGAAGCCTTCAAACACTTAGATTCCAAGTAAAGAAAACATTTCCAGGTTGGAAGCCATAACTTGAAGCCTAGGAGATATAATTCTTGCTCAAAAAATAATTACTTTAATATGTTTTAGTTGTCCCATACTTATATTCATGGTCCTTCTCATTATTGTTACAATTTTTTTTATGCTAAACATGTTAGGTGAAGATGTTTTAAGCATGAGTAAAATTTATTTAATTAGCTTTAAAGGTTAGTGTCATTAGTTTATTTTGGGTTAATCACCATTTTTTCCCCTTAATAGTATAATAAATAATTTTGTCTCTTTAAAAGATAAAAAATAATAAAATAATTCTTATAAGTGTAATATTTATATTCTAATATTATAATATATCTATTAGCATTTTAATTCTTATCTTGTTGGACCAAGTGTTTATCACTGTACCAAAAATTATAACTGTTAATTAAAATGCACAATATTAATAATTATAACTATTATATCATTTATTATTAATTTATACTTATTCAGATACTTTAATCAAAGACGAACAAGACATTAAAGGAAATAACGAAAATTAAAATATAAACAAATTATACTTTTCAAGTACTATTTTATTATTTTCATCTTAAAAACATTATATTACCTTACTCACACCAGGAACTAAATAGTAATTTGCCCTTTATTTTGGCACATAGTTTTCCTAGGAAGATCCTAATGAAAGGAGTCTTAATCCATGATTTCAGAGGGTCCACATGAAATTGGCATCATTTGGGTTGCCAGTTTTGAAAGTAAGCTTTGAAGTCAAACACTGTTCACTTTTCAGTCATATTCAGTGAAGTGTGTGTGTGGTTGTTGCCAACAAAGAAAAGTATTTGATTCTAATACATAATCTCTTCATTATTGAATGATAACCAGTGTGAACAAGAAACAACAACTCAACACACCAAGATGAAAAAATTTACTCCATCATCATGTGTCAAAATGCCAATTTTTCTTCTTCTGTCTTTGTTTCTCTTTGTCACCTATGCAAACTCTCAGTCTCAGTCACTGCTGTATGATCAAGAACATGCAGTTCTATTGAAGATAAAGAAATACTTTCAAAATCCACCTTTTCTTCATCACTGGAACTCATCACACACTTCACATTGCTCTTGGCAAGAGATCATATGCACCAATGGATCTGTCACTGAATTGAGTTTGATCAACACCAACTTCACTCAAACACTGCCACCTTTCCTATGTGACCTCACAAACCTCACACTTATAAATTTTACCTTGAATTACATTCCTGGAGAGTTTCCAACTTTTCTCTACAACTGCTCCAAGCTTGAGTACCTTGACCTCTCACAGAACTTCTTTGTTGGTAAGATTCCAGATGACATTGATCACTTGGCTAGATTGAGTTATCTTGACCTCAGTGGCAACAACTTCTCTGGTGATATTCCAGCAAGCATTGGAAAGTTGAAAGAGCTAAAAACTCTTAGACTTTTTCAGTGTCTTTTCAATGGTTCTATCCCTGCTGATATTGGCAATTTGTCCAACCTTGAAACCTTACTTATGTTCTCAAACCACATGCTCCCTCCCACAAAGTTTCCATCAAGTTTGACCAAGTTGAACAAATTGAAGAAATTTCAAATGTATGGATCCAACTTGGTAGGGGAAATTCCTCAAGCCATTGGAAACATGGTGGCATTAGAGAATTTGGATTTATCACAAAATGGTTTAAGTGGACAAATTCCCAACAGTTTGTTCATGCTGAAAAATCTGAGTGTACTATATCTTTATAGTAACCACCTTTCTGGGGAGATACCTGGAGTTGTTGAAGCATTCAACTTAAAACAGATTGATCTTTCAAATAATAGTCTTACTGGGAAAATTCCAGAGGATTTTGGAAAGCTCAATAAGTTAAAGTACTTGGTTTTGTTTATGAATCAGTTATCTGGTAAGGTACCAGAAAGCATCGGTCATCTACCAGGTTTACTTGAATTTGATGTTTTTACAAACAATTTATCAGGTATTCTTCCTCTTGACTTCGGTAAGTTTTCAAAGCTTGAAACACTTCAGGTAGCATCTAATAGTTTCACAGGAAGGTTGCCAGAGAACTTGTGCTACAATGGAAGGTTAGATAGTATAACTGCTTATGACAATAACCTGAGTGGGGAGTTGCCAGAATCATTAGGAAGTTGCAAAAGCCTGAGATATCTGAGGCTTGACAACAATGAGCTTTCTGGTAACATTCCTAGTGGTCTATGGACATCTACTACATTGTCAACTCTTATGATAAATGAAAACAAGTTCACTGGTCAGCTTCCTGAAATATTTTCTGAGTATCTTTCGACCCTCGCCATAAGTTACAATCAGTTTTCTGGTAGAATTCCACATGGAGTGTCTTCCATGAAGAGTATTGTGGTGTTCAATGCCAGTAACAACCTCTTCAATGGTAGTATTCCAAAGGAACTAACATCTCTATCTAGGCTAGAAACTCTTCTGCTTGATCATAACCAGCTCACAGGTCCACTTCCATCAGATATAATATCATGGAAGGACCTAGTAACTCTAAATTTGAGCCACAATCAATTCTCTGGAGAAATTCCAGATGCAATTGCTCAGTTGCCTGTTCTTAGTATTTTGGATTTGTCAGAAAACACAATCTCTGGCCAAATTCCACTTCAACTAGCCCTTAAGAGACTCACAAATCTCAATCTGTCCTCCAATCAATTGACAGGGAGGATTCCGAGCGAATTTGAAAACCTTGTGTTTGCCAGAAGCTTTTTGAACAATTCTGGTCTCTGTGCTGATAGCACGGTACTAAATCTTACCTTGTGCAATTCTAGGCCTCAAATGGCAACAAGAACTGGAAGAAAATCCTTGTCTCATGCCATACTAATAAGCCTGGTCGTAGGAGCCTCCTTACTGGCTTTCTTGTCAGTATTCTTGATGATCAGAGTTTACATAAAAAGAAAGCAAGATTTGAAAAGGTCATGGAAGCTCACTTCTTTTCAGAGGCTGAGTTTCACCAAAGGAAACATTGTGTCCTCAATGTCAGAACACAATATTATTGGCAGTGGTGGGTTTGGTGCAGTATATCGCGTCCCCGTTGATGATTCAAACTATGTTGCAGTGAAAAAGATATGGGGTAGCAGAAAGTTAGACCAGAAGGTTGTAAGTTCATTTCTTGCAGAAGTTGAAATACTGAGCAATATTCGTCATAACAACATTGTAAAGTTGCTATGCTGCATCACCAATGAGGATTCTCTGCTCCTTGTCTACGAGTATCTTCAAAACCATAGCCTTGATAGGTGGCTGCACAAGAAAAATAAACCATCAGCTATGTCAGGTTCAGTTCTTGATTGGCCAAAGAGATTGCAAATAGCCATTGGAGCTGCACAAGGTTTGTGCTACATGCATCATGACTGTGTAACACCTGTCATTCATCGAGATGTGAAAACAAGTAATATTCTGTTGGATTCTCAATTCAATGCAAAAGTTGCTGATTTTGGTCTGGCCACGATGTTGATGAAGCCAGAAGAACTTGCTACCATGTCAGCTGTGGCTGGCACATTTGGCTATATTGCTCCAGGTGAAAACAATTAACAATTCCATGCATAGCTTCAGCTAAATTTTCTAATCCCTTTTTCTTTTCTACAAGTTTAGTCTAAATGTTTATTTCATGCATGAATTGCAGAATATGCTCAAACAACGAGAATCAATGAGAAGATAGATGTCTATAGCTTTGGAGTTGTCCTATTGGAACTGACAACTGGAAAAGAAGCTAATCGTGGAGATGAATACTCATCTCTCGCCGAATGGGCGTGGCGCCATGTTCAGGTAGGGACCGATGTAGAAGACATTTTGGATAAGGAAATTAAGGAAGCTTGTTACATGGATGAAATATGCAACATCTTCAAACTTGGTGTTATGTGCACTGCAACACTGCCAGCTAGTAGACCTTCCATGAAGGAAGTCCTGAAAATATTGCTCAACTGCAGCAATCCACTTCCCATTGGAGAGAAGAATATTGGTATCTATGATGCTGTTCCACTTCTTAAGAATTCAAAATGGGAAAACAAGGTGGAATTCTATAGTGATGATGATTGATGGTAGCTAGGTAGTTTGCATTACAGTTGGAGTATCCTATCTGATAAAAATGCAGAAAGGTAACAAACTTCAACAGAAGGGCTAGTTTTGAAGTCAGAATTGGAGACAATGAAACTCATAGTACAGCTATAACTAGATAGAAGATCACATAAATCGGCTCAGATAAGCTGAAGTTACTTGTAGAAGTGATTTTCTATTTGTAAATGGCAACTGAGTACAATTGTATTGAAGAGAGAATTGCCTTTTTACCTTGGTTCTGTCTGTAGGGTAATGTAAAATGTTTTTTTCATAGGCTCACAAGTAAAACTAGGAACAAATTCCGCTAATATCATTGGTAAAGATAAGTGGGTCTTAATTGAAGGATTAGGAAACAAAAAAGCACTTATTTTACTCGATTTGAAAATGTTAAATATTGATGGAAAGTTTGTTCCGGAGCTATACCATATTGATGAGGTTATATCATATCATGTTAGAATGGTGAGTTTATGAGCATGCAAGTTATATGTGGATTGTGGGACTAACTCAACCCTATAAAATCAGCTGATAAAGTGAGGATTGCTTTCCATTTATATACATGCAACAGGCCATCTCTAGATGATGTAGGACTTCCAATAGAAAATAAGTTTTCCCAATAAAATGACCAATGTAATTATGGTCAAGCAGTCCATTTTTCAGACGATCTTCAAAAAGCAAGGGCATTGAGGTGCAGCGAAGTAATCTACCAGAATAAGAATAATCCTTAAGCTAAAACTGAAGGTTGGAACGTCCATTGAGAAATGAAAATAGCACATAAATGTAGTAAGATTTAGTTGTCAAACTTGTTAACATGGCAATACACCATTAGATGATCAAATCCTTTTTTTATACTGACAATCCACACAAATTGAATTCACTTTTCTTATTCCTCTATTTCTGCACCATTTTAGAAAAATCATAGGATATAAATTTAAGTTTTATATAATAATGCCCATAGACGCACTAATGAAGTATAAACTTGTAGTTGTAGATGCATCAGTTGTATAATGAGGTAAACAAAAAATGCTTACCACAGACCCCCTTTCTGGGAGGACTCACAATCTATGTTATCAATAGTTAAATGAGATGTATACGCTGTGTCATGTCGTCAAGTTTGATTAGTCGATTTTAGCGGTTACAGGCGGTTATCAAAATGAATTTTGGCCTTTGACGATTTTTGAATTGGTTCTTAATCATTTCTGAAGGTCCGATCATCTATATATATCCAAAGGTCCGGTCATATATATATATGCAAACAATTTGAGAAAAATTGATCAGAAAACTTGTACAACTATTTTCACTTCTGCAAGTGCAAACAGGAACTTCATCGTATCCTGAAGGAGATTTGTTGAACTCGTGCAGAATAGAGTGCAAATATTTATTTAGGAAAGTGACATTGATATACGTTTTGAAGTCATTAATATACTCTTGTTCTAACGTTTCTCATTTTCAAATGCTTAGTCTTGGCCTGAAAATTTAGGTAAGTATTATTATCATCATTGTTGTAAAATGTGCTTGTAAAATAGACAGAAGACAGGTTCCACATTCTGGTTCGCACTCCTTCAACCTACTGTGTAAAATATGCTAACTCTGATAGTCCTTTTTTGAGTTATTCTTGTAAAAGCAAACAGACAAGAACTTCTAGATATGGTGATTACTCTTCAAATAATCACCTCAGCTGAGTTCATATAGGATAAGCAAAACATAATAAATAAAGCCAACTATTCATTGATAACTCAGAAAAGCTGTGAATTGAAATTATTCACCTTTGTCAAAAAATTATTCCTGATTTATTCTCCTTGAAAACATGTTACATTGGGAAAAACGAGACTACTCAAAAGTTTACATCTCTTCTCTTATTCCTTAACGTGGGAGAGACAAACACTGAAACCATAACAATGCCTCAGTAATTAGCCACCATACAAATACCCTCACAGTGGACTTGGTCCACCTTCCAAATGAATGCTCTGCAGGACTAGTAACTAAGGTTTTTCTTCTTCTTCAATCTGTTGATCTATTAGGTGTACAAAAAATTGAATCTAGTGTTACACTCGGCATCAACGACATCTCTTCAGGAGTCCTGCACTCCCAAATACTGGGAGTGAGAAGCTGCCAGGAGGGCTGCTCCAATTCCAGAGCCATCATTAGAATGCTCAATGCCAATTGTCTCAGCTGCCTCATCTCCCAACAACTCCTTTAGTGTACTCTCCAAGGAACTTCTGAATTTAGTATAGTGTTCAAATAACCCTCCATCCAGTGCTACTACTGATCTCTGTTTCTCACCGGCCTTGACCGCGTCTCTTCCTATTTTCTTGAGGATGCCAAAAACACCAGCAGCAGATAGTCGAGCTCCTCGAGTAGCAACAATATCGCAGAGTTCCACAACAATCTTCCTCGCTTTCAGGGATGTGTTATTGATCTGACAGAAAGGAAAACGGTGAGAAAACTAACCACTTTCTTTTGGGAGGAGAAATACAAACTTAATATTTGTCCCTAACATAATAAAAGACCACAAACAATAGATTCACCAGAATTTCCTGCATTCTATATCTAATACAAGAAAAAACAATGAACATGATATAAATGTGTGAACAAACAAACACATATATTCAACATGGTCAGAAAAGCATCTATACCTCTAATATATCCCTCAATTTGTTTCCAACCACCTTCAGATCTGAAGATGTATCATGATGCATTGCAGACATGTCAGGTGTCCTATACTCCCATAAAAAAAAAAAAAAAAAAAAAACATTGAAAACTCAGAGAAAGCTCCAATACAGATAAAATAAATGGTCAAAATAATAAGAATGAAAATAATGCCATACAAATGAAGATGTGAGATGTTCACAACTCAAATTAGGGAAACACTGATAACTATGACCTCCCACCCTCCCCCACAAATTTGATACAATGTAAATATCAATTTCTGGCATTACTTAACCATCCAAAAGAAGATTAACTAGGAGGCAATGAAAATAAACAATCAAAACTGTTTGTATGCTTGCTTGGTAAGATAAAAAAATGAAGAAAAGAAAAGGGGAGCTTTGCATTTCTCTCTTCACAAAATAATAACAATTATTGCAATTTTGAATGTTTGGTTGTTTAAATTTTCATACCTCAATATGAAAGGAATTCTCAATTTTTTAGGAACAGTATCGCCAAAGAAGTCTGCTTCTTCAGCCATCTTCAACAAAACTCTCCTTAAAATGTCACCCAAATACATACCAGAAATTATCTTCTCATAAATCTGCAAAAAGGAGCACAAGAGTATTATAGATGAACCTTAGTCATTTAAACCAATGATAGATAGACAATCATTACCTGTTCACCAGGGTTTAAGCTCTCTGCATCTAGAGCTTGATCATATTCTGTTAGAGGAAGATAGGAGGAACGGAAGTTACCCCACTCCATGTTTATAACCTATACAATCAACAAATAATCAGTATGCTTTGACACATCCAATAATTACCTGCCTCACGGAATCATGGTAAATACAGTTCAGTCACAAAAGAAAATAAATGTCACACATATTCATAATCTATGTACCATCTCTCCTGATTTTGGTGGAAGACCATGCCATTTTGGAATTGCATGCGCACGCTCTACATAAGCTGCATTTGTCCCGGTACCCAGAATCACTCCAGCAATGACATCTTGATTGGTAAATCTTGCTCTAGCTACTGTTCCAACAGTGTCATTAACCTACATCACATCACCAGGTTAGGTTTTGTCCCCAGTTTAATACCTCAAAAGAAGAAAAAAGTTGAAACTACGGAACTCATTAATCCAAATTCTCTTTCATATACAAATTGAAAATTATTCTCAAAGCGAGACTTAAGGGGGAAAAGAAAAGAAGTTATAAAGATAGGAAAGTGGGACTGACCAGAGCTGCAACACGCATGTCCAGACCAATTTTTTCAAAGGATTTGGTTAGTTCACCCACGACATCTTCTCCAACCTACAAACAACCCAAACAGAATCAATAACAGAGAAACCATAGAATTACCAGCTCAATTCAAGTGTAGCTGAGAAATAAAGAGAAAACTTATAGAAGGGGGTTCTTTATTTAAAAACAGTTCATATGGTGTACATTTGTGAACTCTAAAAGGTTAGCATAGTAGTTTCACTTTCTGGACTTAAAAAAAGTTTGAATGCATAAACAGTGGTGTATCCGCTTACAGGTACAGAATACTCATTCGTATATCTGGACTATGCACCATAGGCGTGTGACGTGACAAGAAAGAATGGCAAGGCAAATAGAATTTATATAACCAAATCAAGGTAACAACAATTACCACATCCTCAATATTGAAACCCTTGGTCCACTTGATTAGAGTCCCAGAGGCAATTGATGTTTGCCTCACCGGGAACGAGAATGTAAAACCCAGTTCTCTTTGTCTACCAGGGGGAGGGTGAAACTCTTCAGGCTCAGAACTAACAAACTTTGCAAGTTTTTCTGCTATAAAATCAAATAGTTCCTGCAATGCCATAATAAACATATTTCAGAGAGTAGTTAGGCTCATTCCCCTAATAAATTCTCTCTCAAAACAAACTTACATGTGAAGAACCAGTCATCAAATGAGGAGGAATGGAAACTTCTTCAGACTCTAGGTTGACAACACCCTCCTCCTTCCCACCTAAATGCACGCGAAGAGTTCGGAAGTTTGTGCCACCAAGGTCTAACGCATAAAACAGTCCATTTTCATCCCTATAAACAATGCAACAAAGTAAATAAAGACCACAAAAGGAAGAAATCAAGAAATCATTAAGAATTACAAGTTCACATGACAAAAATATTTATCCACTTCCTTTTCATCAATTTAACAAAAAAAAAAGAAGCAAAACTCAGTCATACAAACTTCCTCTTTCTCCACCTTCCGTTTAGATTACCATGAACACAACCACAAACAATCCATAGCCTTAGCACTACCATCAATTTATCATCTAAATCATCAATTTTATTTAGTCAATCCTATTCGAACAACTGTCAGAAACTAAATATGAACATTAAATATGAATTCATCATCTGTATCATCTAAATCATCAAGTTTATTTGTTTCTTCCAAATATCCTCCTTCCTTAGGAGACAAGCCTATTCAAGCCACTGTCAGACACAAAATATGAACACCACACCACTCACTCTCAGTAAACATGAACACTAAAGATGATAACAATAATAGAAAAACCAAAAACTCACTAAACCACAATCATATTCATACATAACAAACTTCAAAAACAGTTATGCATCATGAAGTTAAAACCAAAAAAATTTAAAATAAACAAAATCTCAGTAAACATGAACACTAAAGATGATAACAATAATAGAAAAACCAAAAACTCACTAAACCACAATCATATTCATACACAACAAACTTCAAAAACACTTATGCATCATGAAATTAAAACCAAAAAAGATAAAAATAAACAAAATCTTAAACTTTTGAAAAGAAAAAGATGATTTTGAACAAACCCAGTTGGAAGATTATCAACATAAGTGATCAACATCTTGAGTTTGCTGCCACCTTCAGAAGCAAGACCAGCATGCATCTCAACAGCCATGGCATCAGCAACCTGTCTCAGCTTAACAATTGGGGTCCCACACTGTTCCTCAAACTCTCTCACTATTCCCAACACGCGACCCCACTTACTGGGATTTCTCATCCGGTGGCGTACCACCACCGCCGCCGCCACCGCCGCCGCACAAACCACCGCAGCTGCCACCGCCACCTTGCCCATAATAGTAATAATAATATCTCAAGTGGGTGTCAATAAAAATCGAATCTTTTGCAAATCAGACACGACAATAACCTCTTTTGCTTTTGGAAAATCCCGAGATTCTTTCTCACTCGTTTGCGTTCGTCTATGTTACAACATAGTACAAACAAAGAGAAATGGAACCAGAAACTATGCTGCAACAAAATCTTATAATTTATTTATACATACATAAATAATAATAATAGTTAAAATATATAAAAAAATAAAAAATTAGTACATAGAAAATAGGATGTGAGTATTATTACTATTTACTATTAATATCTGTGAAGATCTATTAAATAGATTTTGTATTTTAAAGAATAATTAGTTATTGACTTTTCTTATGTCAGAAAATATATTTGTAAAAGAAGATGAAATATACATTGTTTAGTTAAAGAGCTTCAGAAACTTTTGGACCCTACATTGATGTAATAAAAATAAAGAAATATTAATCTTATTGTAATGTTAAATTTAAATGATAAAAAATAATATTTTTATTTTTTTATCTGGATGATATTTTAAAATAATCAGGTCAAATTGATATCATAATTTAAAAAATAGTAATCTTTTGAAAATAAATTAAATATTTTTATAATTTCAAGACATGATTCATGAAATTTACTATTAATCTTTAATTAGTAATGATTATAATTACTGTAATGCAATTTAGGGATGAACTATACATCTCTATCTATCACAATAGTGTTGTACTATTTTTGAATTTGATTGAATTTTTGTAATTGAAAAAGGTTGATGAGGTGAATTGACATCTAAGTATCAACTATCAAATGATAGGGGTAAACAATTTCATTATTTTTAAATAGTTTTTTGGGTTTTATTCTTATACACACACAAGAAATATCTTTCTTCCATGGTTGGTATAGGTTGATATCAAAATAGGAGGAAAAAAGAAAAAGAAAATAAAACAAGAAAATATAAATTAGTAATATTTAAGCAAATGCAACATTGAAGGTAATCCAAAACATGTTAAAAAAAAACCAGAAGAATCATGCTTATATTATGGACTAAGTAAATTAGTGGTTTTTAATCCATAAATGAGATTTTTTTTTTTACTTTATAAAAATTAAAAAAAATTGTTTTTTTATTAATAGATCTCAAATTAAAATTTTAATTATTTTATCCTGAAATTGGTTTATTTGTACAGTATGCAAGAAAAAAGAGAAAATAAAAGAGATGATAGAAACAAAAAAAGTTTATGTTGTACTCAGAAAAAAGGAGTTTTTATAAGTGGTTTAACAATAAATTTTCTAATTTAGTAGTAATTTAACTTTTAAAATATTTTAAAAGGGTTTTTTACTATTTTGATTTCTCTTATTCAATGTAACAAAAATAATTAAAAAATATTAAAAAAGAAATAACAAAATTTGTATATATTTATTTTTTTATATTATATTGAATATTCCTTTTATACGAGAAAAAGATGAGTAATTATTTATAAAATTTTTAAACTCATCATTTTTTTCCTTTTTTACTCTTCTTTCTCCTTATTCAAATAAGAATACCTTCTGTTATTTTTCTATTTTCTATTTTCTATTTATTCTTAATATCATTCTTTTTTCCTTTATATTTTTATACTACCTAACAATCACTTAAAAAAAGTGAAATTTAATTTTTATTGATTCAAATTAATGACTATGGTACCTTTACCATGGAGTTGCCTTGTGGAGCCAATCATAGTGAATGGAGCTTCTGCATTTTGTTATGTCTAAGCTTAAATTATCACATGCAAAAATGGGCCATGCACACATTGGAATTCAATTGCCTTATCATCAACTCTTTTAAGAACCTTCTTTCATACCATACCCTTTTTCTTTTTACCTTGGAGTTCACATCATTCTTCATTTAGTTCTAATATTATTTGATTTGATACCACAAAGAAAAATTCTTCCAAATCAAAAAATATAAAAATAGAGAATATAATAAAAAGTCACGAACTCTATAATAATTTTATTTATTTTTAATATAATTTTATTTTGTAAGTTTGAATCAATTGATATTGAAGAATCAGTGGATACATATATAAGTTATGATTGGATACATATATAAGTTATGATTAGGAATGAAATATCACTCAAATCTAGAGTTAGTTAGTTCTTCTTAAAGCGTATTGAGACGTAATAATTGACAAAACATCTATGATAAAACATTTTGATGCGGATCGCAAAAACGAATTAATCAACTAAGTTATTTATATACATACATACATGTATTTCTTTTACTTTACATTTTATAATTAATTATCTGATTTAGTGTGTATTATAATTACGTGTCAAATATTTTTCCTTTTAATAACACCATGTCAAAATTTGCATTGGATTCGAAAGAAAAACACAATTATTTTACTATGTCTTCACATACTATTAGCCACCAATGGATGTATGAGATTTGATTTTGCAAATATTTGACCACCATCTTTTTCTTTAATGGCAAAGCAAGTTGTTAATTAAAAAGGGTTTTGCTCATTTCAAGGTACCAAGTTGGAGGCCAACATGAACATTGGATCAAAATTGAAAAGGAAAGTGAGATGTTGACCCTTCTATTTCGGTGTGCGCCCAACACCTACAACTTTTTTAATAAAATAGAAACTTTAAACTTTAAAGTATATAAAGATATGTTAAATTTTTATATATTTTGATAAACCTAACTTAAATTAAGTATTTAACTATGTTTAGTTAAGCTAAAGACAAGTATTAAATGATTTATAACAAACTTATATACTCTATCAATGAATTGAGTGAGTGGAGTTTAAGACTTGCATAAGTGTTATGCTATACTTGTTTGAGAAAATTAAGCAGAAAAACATTGTTCTAATATGCATTTCTTTTCTTATTACATTATCTAAATTTTTTATTTGATAATAGAGTGGGGTCAAACTGATTTTATTGAAAAAATATTATATCTTATACTTCTAGGATGATGTATTGGAAAACTAAACAAACAATAAAAAATAAATATAATGTAAATGAAATATAAAAATTTGAATTTTCAATTGAAATATTCTATTCATATCATATAAAAATTTGGATTATTTGTTATTACAATTGATAAATAAAAGAAATCAGATAACACAGTGGACAATGACATTAGTGGCCAAGTGGATGTAGCCACCACTCCATCAAATATTGGATGGTACACCTGCTTTTACTTTGGTATAAATAATTTATTTATAAAATGATAAATAATTTTGTCTTTCTTTATCAATTAATTAATTTTTTTTCTCCTTCCAAAATATTACTTTATTATATGGAGTAATTATGTCCAAAATGGTTTGATCTTCACATTATTTTATCAGGTGCAATGATTCTAAACTGTTCTTAAAGTCTCAAAAAACATACTTAATTTTATGTATTGAAATTCCTAATTGGTAACTGTTGTTCAATGAATCATTCTTAACTAATAAAGATTTAGTTTCTTATATTTGCTTTTACTATGCATGATATTATAATTGTAATTTTAATGAGATGAGATTGATACAATACAACATATTTAAAATTACACATACAAAATCTCAATGGAATAAGTATAAATTCATTAATGTTCAAAACTATTTCCACCCTCATAAGATTAAAAGTTAATCCTAAAAGACTTGCAATAAAATTAAATTAATTTTTGTTGATGACTATCTTTAATTCAGAAATAATTTTATTTAAGATTTTTAGGTGCCTATTTAACAATAACATGCATAGCTCCTATCTGAGTATTTAATACTGTTATATAATTAAAATTTAAAGACTGTTAATAAAGTAAAATAATCAAAATTACTCATTGCACATGTTCAACCACATGTGAGTTCATCTGAAATTATTAGATGGGCCAGCTCATGCTTCTTCTTTAAGATATAAGAAAAAAAAGGGTAAAAAAGGGAACAAGTGAGGCCTTGTAGGTTGTGGTTGGGCCTTAACAATCTACTGATTAGGTCCAATCAGGTTGTGATTTTGATTGCAACCAAATCACATGACATTAGGGTTTCAGGGTCCACCTGAATTTGGTGCTTTGCTTTTGACCTTTATTCTTTTTTAGTCTCATATTAAGGTTCCCTCACATTTTTCTTTTTAATTTCTAAACACATGTCAAATTAAGGTGGTATTTGGTTTAGTATTTTTTGTTGTTGTTATATACATTGAAAATAGAAAATAGAGGTGAAATCGTGTTTCGTTGATTTTTTTAAATGTTTTTACGGAAATATTTTGTAACTCTGTTTTCACAGTTTTCAGAAAATAAAAATTAAAACAAAAAACAATTTTTAAAACCAAACACCACCTAATATTTCAAGAGAAAAGGACATCAATTTTATGTGTTTGCACTTCTGTAAATTCTTTAGTTCCTATACATTAAAAGTTGTGGACTGCAGTGAATATTTTATAAAGGTATTGGAGCATAGCAAAATATATCATATAGAATTGAATGTTTGATGTATTTTATGGATAAAATAAAATATAAGTGTGACCATATTTAAATAATTATAAGAAAATTGTTTTTTCAGTCGTACCAGAATTTTACTGATTTTGGATAATAATGTAAGTCTCTAAGAAAATGATAATTATGCAAAATGCAAGATTATTATCAATTAGTTTGTACCTAAAGAGAGTTATGTGACTAGTGTGAAAGCCTTCTTCTTCTTTTTTGTTAGTTTCTTGGGTACTGCAAGTAAGGGGTGTGAAACTGAGAGGGGAAGTGTGAATAGCATGTAGGCATCAATCATACATAGAATTTAAAGTGCATGAAAAATCCACATGGTTGAAATACTTAAGCATTGGTAATTGGTACTAAAAATTTTGGGCCAAAAAGTGGATTTTCATCACAAATACAGAAATAGTGAATGACATTATAATTGGATTGAGCCCACTAAACATGAAGTTCCATTTTGTGGGTTTTTTTTTTTTTTTTTTCTGAAATATCTTAATAATAAATAATAAATAATAAATAATAATAATAATGATAAAGGTATAAATGTGGCTAAATGATCTGTCCAAGATTAGGTATTATTTAACAACCAAAACCCAAAAAAATCTATGCATCACCATGGTCCATTTCCACCCAACAATCACCTTTTATATATTTTAATTAGTAAAACAAAGAGAAAAGGAGAAAAAGAGAATGCAACACCTACTAGTTAAGACTTAGATATCAATAATAATTACATGTACAGTAATTACATATTTTATTCCCTTTCTTTAGTTAAAGCTAGATATCTAGATTCAGCACATGTATTGCTATACATTAATTAACACTTTGGCCTCTGTGGCTCTGTCTACTCTTTATGGTGTATGTGATCATCCTATGATTCTCATTACTGATAGTATTTCTCTTTCACTTTCTATTCAGCTATAATTTAGCCACCCATTTCCAGAATAGAAATATGCAATTAATTATGCTTGTTGTGTAATTGAGTGAGAGATTTTTTCTAGTAACATGTTTAAAGAGAATCGTATTAATACAATTTTATTTCACAGTAAACTCAACTGTAATATATAACTAATTTACTTTCATAATATACATGTATTTCTCTATTTTCATATTTTATAATAAAATTATCAGATTGTATGTATATCACTGAATATTTTTCATATTAATAAAAGACCTCTTCATGTGAATAAAGGGCTAATAAGATAATCTATTAGTATAAGATTAATTTTAATGAAGGATTCATCTGATAAATGTACTAAAGAAATATCTTTTTGAGGATATGGCAATCATTCTTTCTAACCCCACAGTTGATATCACCTTTTCTTCATACAATGAAACTGATAAGACAGAAACCAATTAATGATCAAGGAGTGTAACTTGATTCTATGGAAAGAAAAGAGGGAAAATGACGATGATGATAATGCTGATATTAACAAGATGGTAGCATTGTTGGTTGCAGAGTGTAGGCCACACTTTTCCTTAATGATAGTTGGGGACTAGAGATAAAACAACTTGGTGAGAGCAACAGGTAAATGAGCCATAAGCCACACACTATCCATCTTGAAACAAGCAATTAGTGTCATAGTGTGTGTATGTGCAAGAGCAGGACCAAAAAAAAATATGCAGCTCCTCAATTCACTGTGTGCTACTGACACTTCTCTTTCAAGCTATAGTTACTTTCAACTCTAATAATTAGATATAAAAGATATCTCTAAGTAGTTTTTGTGAAATTAGATTCTTAAGCAACCAAACTTTGACCTCAATTATTCCTTGACAGCTTGCTATGATGTTACTAATTTGACAACTTTCTGTAACTTGGTGTCCCACATTTTAAATATATATAATATTTGTATTTTTGCTTGAAAAGTCTTGTATGGTAGCAAGATTCAAGGATATGTATATATATAAATATAGTTTCAATTAGTAAAATACTGTGCAATTGAATAGGATGTTAAAATAGACAACACATAACTGTGTTCCGGCATCAAAGGAATTTTGTTGAACAAGATAACTTTTTCTTTTCCCTCTAGGGAGGTTTTGAATCACAAGCAAGATCACAAACTTGCGAGAATCACTCACTAAAAAGCAAAAATGAAGGGTCATGTTGACTAATGTATAAGTATGTGTTCCTTGATTTGGTGGATAGTCTCATGGAATTCAACCAGAGTGATCTTGTAATGATTCATTCCATTTGAGTTAATAATAAACCTTTTTTCATATTGCAGATCATGTGTCTACATAGAACAAATGAAAAAAATAAAAATGACCCCTCCAAAATCAAACCATATCCAAATATAATCATTCCACGTTATATTATGGTTGAATTTGTGCCTGCTTAGAGAAGATGTTCCTTGACTCCTACATTAGTATATATCTAGTTTGTCAACACATGATCACCTTTGTAATGCTCCATTGTTATAATGGTTGATGCTGACTTCATGCTTTTGATTATTGGACCAATACAAAGAATGTAAGACCTCTAGAAAATTTAGTCTAGAGAAAAGAGGGTCTTTGTGAGCTTTGAAGGGTTAGGAATTTATTTCATGCTTCAATTCATATCATGGACTACTTTTATCCCAGAATAGCATTCATTTTCAGTTTTCAGGACCACTAATTAGTATGTGGGGTAGAGAGCAATCTCTATCAACTACGTTTATGGAATCCGCTCTTTATGTTTACCTCTTCAAAAGAAGCAGGATATTTGGATCTAACACAACACTAAAATCCCATTTAAGCAAAAGCTACCCCACATGGTAGCAATCAGCAATTGCCACAGGGAATACACTGTTACATTTTCTGTCCTTTCTGTGGGGGTAGGGCATATACTATATACCACATGTTCGGGTGAAAACCTCAATTAACTGGTGTTATCTCACCAACATGATCATGATATACTTCATCAATAACTTTGTTTATTTAACCTTATAAATATGTGATTAGGAATTCGATTTTTATGTTTGTGTATGAAAAAACACAAATGAATTTAATATAGTTAGATATTACATGTGTTTGTATAATGAAAGAGAATCAAATAACTAATTATAAACTGAGAAGAGAGAGAAATACGTATATGTATATATATATTTGCTGTGAATAAGTTGGGTGGTTAATTACATATTGCAGTTGGCTGCGAAATAAATTTGTATGTATAATTGATACTTTGGCGTCATCTCTGAAAATTGGACGGTTCATATCATAAATACAATTCATTTAGATGAAATGAGAATTGTCCAGTCTTCATAGGTTAGTCAATTGTGTAATGTTGAGAGATATTAGTTTCTTAGATGAATTTAAGAATCTAAAGAAATTAGTCTTTGATTCTCCGCTAGATATAGTAAGTTCACCATAAAAATAAAAACTACTATTACCTCTCAATGAATAATGAAGTCATAGTTGACTAAGTTACTGGAAATTGAGAGGTCAAACTGAGAAATGGTTATTGGCTGAGGAGAAAAAGGTGATGATGAGTGATGACAAGTCTAGTTGGTTTGTGGTACCACAGAAAAGCACGTCATGAGTGTACATATATGGGGTGACAAGCCAAGGAGCTTGAAGCAGCTTGGTTAAAACGGCTTAGTAAGGTTGAGTGAGTGAGTGAGTGAGTTTATTTATTTTTTTTCTGAGTTATTTTGCTGAGAAAGAAAACTAAAGAAAGTTGATCAATCTTGGGATTTAGACAAGAATGTCTCATGGCCATGTGCAGCAATGCGCCCCACGTGGGATATGACATGCGTGTGGGTCTCTCTAACTTGCAAGTGCTTTTGTTTTCTTCTTTTTCTTTGATAGTTTTGGTAAGTTACAACACAGCACAACCATATTACTAACATATATAGCTTCCAAGTAAGGAAGGGAACTAACTGTAAGAAAGAAAAGGAAATTGAATCAGCCTTATAGAAAGAAAAAATAAAAGAAGAAGACACAAATAATGTTAAAATTTAAAAAAGTACATGCATAATGCATTTATATTAATTGCAAGCTAAGCTACGGAAGCAGTACTGTACCTTTTTTTGAGGTATATATATATATATCTTTGACATGTACATATCCTTGAGAATTATGAGACCTTTCTCTTTGAAATTGACACTAATGAACTGGGGTCTGTGTATGAGCTGTGTTTGTTAGGCAAGTAGCTGGCTTTGTAAAGACCTTGCTGAGACATCCTCTCATAAATCACGTGCTCTTTTATTTTTTTCTTTTCTAGATGGCTTTCTTTCTCTAATAAATTTCTAAATTTCATTTGAAATTTATGACTTATGAGTTATCAGATGAACTGAAAACATATGTGGCTATTGGTATATGTTGACCTTTTGTAAGCTGAGAAACAGACTAGATTCTAGATTGATGTATATTTGATATTCAATCACTCCTTCCCAACTGTCTATGTGCCAATATTTCTTAAATCATGTCACTTTTTTTTTTTTTTGAATTATTCAACTTTCCCCCCTCCTTTTAATGGCCCTGAGAAGAAGATTATAAGCTACATATCCTTTGTGCAGCTGTTCAAGATAACCTTTTTTTATTTGAAAAATAAGTGTATATATATATATATATACACATGTTCGTGAGTGAATTGACTGGTTAGCTGCGAAATAAAGTTGTTTTGGTTATGATATTTTAATCCCTTATCATGAAGTAAAGTAGTTTTGATCCTCATATTTTAACCCCTTATTATTGTCCCTAGCTAGGGAAATATAGGTTGGTGTGATGCACTGTGCTGTGTTCATAATTCATATATACCTTTAAGCAACCAGGGCTTTTTGGCAATGTGATGAGGTCTGAGTCCTAAAAGTGATCTGATAGAAGGAAAAAGGGGATCTGAGATGATCACTGTTCCTGCTTTTGGCTATTTACTATGTCTGGGGGTGATGCCAAGTGTACCATGATAGCTATTGAAATTCTGTTTTGTTTGAAAATATTGTGAAATCTAAACATTGAATTCCGCAGCCCCACCAGAAATGGCAAATTGGAAAGAAAAGTTTCTAAGGCCTTATTAAGTTACAACATGTCAAATTTATAGTCTCCTTTATGGCCAACCCAAATTAAAGAAAAGTGAAGTCAATTCAAAGGTATGTGAAGAATTATCAATGTTATCTGATTCCAAATAATGCACCTTGGACCCCATAGAAAAGAAAATACTTTGTAGTGGCACACTACTATTTTATTTATAGCTTGCTGCTACGTATGTGTATATATATATAAAAGATAGATACAAAACGTATTCGCTTAAAGGAGCAGAACAAAAGCAATTGTGACAAGAAGATAAAGTATAAAATGCAATATATTCATTACCTTTTTAAAGCTAGTTGATCTCACATTTAAATCAGTGCTGGAATAGAATCTGAAATCTCTGCCCATCTTCCCACATGGAAAATGTTTATTTAACCAAAACTTTAGTATATGTTGCTTCAAATTCATATATTCAACGTTTTGGTTGTTATAGGGATAATTTAACTATAAATTTCCTTTTTGTATTTTGATATCTAACAATGAAGTCACCTGTTTCATCATTTTCTTGTTACTTTTTCATTTGCAATGCACGTATATACCATGTACTAAGTGAAGAATACTTAGGTTCTACTGGTTTTTAATTTCATTTGAATTGAAATGATGTGTTTTTCTCCAGGAATTAATAGCCTTAGCTCACATAAGTTATGTTTTCCTCCCATTTATCAGAGGGGCATATCTAAGTTTACACAAATAATTATAATCTTTTAACTTTAAACGTGTCACGACGTGCAGTATATGAAGGCATGACAAGAAGTAGATATACACAATAAACATTGACACTCTAAGTATATGAAGGCATGACAAGAAGTAGATATACACAATAAACATTGACACTCTAACCTTGTGCCAAGATTTACGGAGGGACAATCTCAAGTAGAGAGTTTTTATGGGGTAGGCCTTCCCAAAAGTAACGGAAGCGTGTAAATATTTCTTCGGGTCAGATGGAGATTGACCCTCGAGTGCAAAGGCAGAAGGGAGCTTGATTGTAAGACTAACTCGTCGAGCAGGGACGAAAGTTAATCTTAGTGATCCAACGATGCTGAGTGGAAGAATCATCGTTCGACGTATAAAAGTTACTCAAGTAAGATGCTATAATAACAATTCAACTTTACTTCGCAACCAACTACAATGCGCAAATAACCAGCCAACTCACTCATGATATGTAGACATAGACATATATGTATTTCTCTCACTCTACATTTTATAACTGTTTGTTTAGTTGTTTACTTATTGCAGTTGTACGTCTACCAATTATTTTTTTATATAATAGGTTGATTATAATATATTGACAAGAGAATATTTTCCAACACCCCTCCATATACATACATGACTACAAGATTTTGCAATGCATATTAGAATAAATGATATATGCAAACGTGAACACAAAACATATTTAGATATATATAAGATTCATCTGATGATAAAAAGGAAAGCTAAGTTTCAAGGGTGAAAGGAAGAAGGAAGAGACAGTGAATATGAGTTCTTTCACCATAAGAAAACCTATTAAGTTAATATGTGTCGATAAAGAAAACATCAACATAAAATATAGACTTTGGTTCACTGTGTCATATATTAACAGTATGTTTACATTAGCTTTCAAAGTTGTCAAAATCAATTCTAAAACCGTGGTGAAAACCAAACTCACAAATAGTTGCCTCAAGTTTTTCAATTCTTCACCATTATTTTTTAGATTAAAATTGATTGATTCATGGTGTATCCAAACACTATAATCTATTTAATATTGTGATGGTTACTTATCCAAAATTTGTAAATTACAGAAATTGAACATGATAATTTTAACAAGGTTAATTAAGATTTTAGTCCTTTAAATTTCTAAGGTTTCTAATTTTAATTCCTTATTTATTTTCAGCTATTTTTATCTGTTAAATTAAAATTATTAAATGTTGAGTGGATTAAATTAGTATTTAACAGTTAATTTGACATCATAAACTAAAAATATTATAGAAAAATTAAATAAAAACTAAAAATTATCAAAAAATTTGTCAAAGACTAAGAATTCAAATCCTTAAAATTTGAGCAACTAAAAACTAAATTATTTATGCAAAAAGTGAATTATAAAACATAGATTCTCATGTTGCTTTATATTTCATCTTGAAATTAACTAAATCAAGTAAAATGATCTAATAGATAAACTAGAGCCCAATATTGAGACACATAAGTAGAATTTTCAACAGCCGGCATGCATGCATCAGCAATAAATAAAGAAATACACCACACAAGTTCAAAGGCAGAAGTTGTTATCCCCACAATTCATGTGCATCCATGATCAAGTGGCAATGGATTGCTGCACCATAGCTTGCTCATAACCCAAGAAAAAGATGCCCCACCATATGTGACTTCTGAAGCTGCAGGGTCCCACCCTACCCACCACCCAGTAACAATGAGCCTGTTCCCCAAACTCAAACCCTCCTTGTTCTTACCCTTTAGCCCCTACATATGCTCTAACCGTTAAATTATGTTCCCACATCATTATTTTCACATTAACTTGATTTGTTCACAATATTAGCATAATATAGCTTTATTCACTTCTTGTATTTTACTTTGCACCGTCCTTAGCTTAATCAGATATATGTCCTATATTTTGCATCTCAAGACATATCTAACTCTTAATTTGAAACCTTGTTTAAGGAAATATATTTAATAAAAAAATTGTAATAAACAGATAATTAAATAATTAATTATAAAATATAAAGAGATATAATATAAATAAATATATGTTTTATAAATGAGTTGACTAATTGACATATCACACAGTTTACTGCGAAGTATGATTGTAACATATATTGTTTATTTTCTTGATATTGCACTCTTAACAATGTGAGTATATATTCACTTGATTAGTATATTACAGAAAGAAAATAGAATACATGTCTTTCTCTTAAATTCAGCAGCTATTACCAACTCAGCAACATTTATTGAATTGATGGCACACAAGTAATATAAGCAACTTAGTTGTTGGCATAAATATCTAGCCAAACTTAGCTATGCATGCAAAAGGTAGGACAAAAATAATGCAAAAAAAGTAAAAAAAGGGATTTTAAAAGGATATAACCTAAGAGGCAGAAATGTTTGAATTGGGAAGTTAAAATTGGGAGGCACAAGAGGTTAAAATAGTTCAAATGGCGTTTTGTGAGAGCTGGGTCCTAAGTGTGGAGAAGAGATTTTGGGGCAGTGGGACAGTGAGGCACAACACAACAACACTGCATTATGTGCACAGGGGTGAGCTTCCCCTTGTGGTAGAAAACAAAAAGAAGAAGTGGTGCCTCCCAAGTGTGAGACTCTTAGTGCTGTCAGATGAAGGCTCATGGGGACTACTACGTCTATATTTTTGCGTCACACTCCTTTTCCCTACCACAAAACAACAAACATCACCACTTTCTATCTTCTCCACACACCCTTTAGTAGTCCCTAGATTACCAACCATTGCCTTTATGATCATTTCATGTGTCCTATTTCCCTTACACTATTTCACAAATTATTACATCATCAGATACTACTGTTATTATGATTTTCGATAATCTCTATGTGACAAAAAGTAATTACTAACATACCGATGTTAAAAGATTCTGATCACTTTGTGAATGTATGAGAATTAAACTGTTATATAATCAGGGATTATTATAGTCTATGATAATCTTCACATGATATATAATTAAGTTTTATCATCTATTCTTATAAATTAAAATAATGCTGTTTATAGATTAATTGAGAAGACAATAAATGTGTAGGTTAGTAACAATAACTAGTATTCTAAAGCGTCAGAATAGTTTATATGCACAATGAATGTTTTGTTTCTATTTTTAATGATAAATTAGGTTATATCAATTTTTATAAAATAAATTTACAATCACTTGGATTCTATTATACTGTGTTTTATTCAGATACCCCTGAACAATGTCATAAATCATCAACATGTGATCCAACTCGCTACACTCCATCATCAACCCCATCCACAGAATATGAACCATGCACAACACAACAGTATGATTTTATCCATCATTATCTCTTTAATCTATAAAAAGAGAAAAAAAGAAAGTTAATAAAAAACTATAATACACATATAACTAGATAACCTAAAAAGAGAAAAATACGTATATATTTATATAAGTAAATAAGTAAATTGCAGTTGATTTCGAAATACAACTCTTTCAGTTAACATATTTAAAAGTGGCAATTCTAAACCATGTAAAAGATTACAGAATATTTTGGTAAGATTGTACTCATGAAAATACAAGTATAAGATTATAATTTCTTAAACAATTGTTAACATGCATTCTAATTTCTACATTACCTATCATCATCTATGTCACACAATTAAATTATATTAACTATTTTTGACACGTGATAATTCTAGAGTATGTAAGAAAATCTCTTCTTATCCATTCTCTCACCAAGAGACTATAATAATATATGATATATACAAAAATAAATGCAAAGATATACAGAAGAAAGAAAACATGGACATTCGGTGAGGCGACAATAACAGTTATAATAACCACACCAACTCAACACGACAAAGACAGATAGAAAGAGAAAGAGAAAGAAAGGTAAGAAAAATACTAAATAGGACTAATATGGCCAATTCATGAGAGGATGTTTCATGTTTCCTTCCAACCATCTGTTTGTGAAAACGGGAGCGTCTTCAGTGTAAGCTCCGTTCCGTTGATTCCGCACACACCCATGTGCATTGTGACCCCAACAATTGGACACAACCGTTTTAACTTTCAAACTCAATTTCCAATCACATTATTGCACTCTTCAAAGTAATCATCTTTTTAGGTTTAGGTTTGTGAAAAACACTACTAATCTTTCTGATTATCTTTTCAGAAAACGACCAACTAATTTCAAAACAAAAAATTTTATGAGAAATTTATGTATCTATCAATCTCTTTTGAGACATGCTTCTTTTAGGTCAAGTCATGATTGTTAATTAATATGAGTAGAAGATTATAATCTAGGTTTAGTTTCTCAGTGAAGATTGTTTCAGTTTTCTTTTTCTTTTTTTTTTCTATTTTTGAGAATATGAAAATAAGAATACTAATTCTCTTGTGAGAATATAATGAAAAAATATTATATTTATT